>JARJLF010000987.1:0-111446 GCA_029378395.1 Mycena leptocephala | reverse complement strand
CGGGGATCCTGCTGGAATACACCAAGGCTTGCCAACAATGAGCCACCAAAATGACATCCCAGGCCACTGCCGCGTAGGACAGCCCTGGCATTACTTCCGCTGGGCCCACAATCCATGGCACCGCGGCTGCATACCGCAACGCCCTCACCGCGATGGCCACCACGACGGCAGTCTTGTAGCGCCCCGCAAACACCTGTAGGCGCCGGTTGAGGATAAGCTGCATGACAAGGCCGCTCATCTTGAGCGTGTCGGTGAAGTGATTGAAGAGCGTGATGTCGGAGAGCTCTTCAATGGCATGTGCGGGTAAGACGGGCGCGAAGAGGTAGCGCTCGTCCAAGCTGAGGGCGGAATATGCGAGAAATATGGCTCCGAACATCTGCGGGGATCATTCGTAAGTCTAATATAGTCGCGGCATATCGCGTAGCCCCAACGCTCACCCCGCATTTCCAGCGCCAATCCATGCGCGCATCCAGCCGCGCGCTCGTCCTTTCCTGGTGCGTGGCCTTTATCCAGCCAAGGCGCGGGCCCCACCCACCTCCGTCCCTTGGCGAGACAACCCGCACCCGCAAGACAGCCCTGAGCATCAGGAAAGGCACTGACAGCCCACTCACCACGACGACGTACCCGAGCATCGATGCCTTTTCGGCCACTCCGTTCAGCTCTTCCAGCGGGGCCCAGACGCCTGGGCGGCTCAGGAGGTATGCTTTATCGAGGATATAGCTGGCAGCGTAGGCGAGCGTCCCCGGAATGCTGATACCTACGGCGCTCGTGCGCGTGGCCCAGTACGTGGAGTAAAGCAGGGAGAGGAGGACGGAGGTGACATCGCTGCAGGGAGAGGAGGTAAGCGCAGGCATCCGAGGGTTGAAGGGATACTGACTAGAGTACCGAGCGCGCGAGCCGCCAGCGTGGATGCGAGTTTTCGTGGTACCGGTGCCCGACCACACTTGCTGGGAACGAATTTCAACCTGGAATTGGAGACAGCAGGGATACAACTTGCCATATACTTCCGCGAGGTCATGCTGCCTCGCGCGTTCCAATTCGCTCGCAGTATGGTGGACCCGCACGCGGTCCGTTGGCTGCAGCTCCCCGAGGAGGAACATCCGAGGGGTGACGCTGCTGTACGAGATGTGGTACGTTATGTTCATGTCGTCTTCAAAACGTCAAAACAAGTCAGCGTGCTGCTCTTCATTTTGCGGCAGGTAATGGAAACATACCGGCAAGCGTCCGGTTCGCTGGATTCGGGGCATCCACGCCACAAAACTCGCGGTCGATGAGGACTGGCACGAGGTCCTTCAACCAAGTCAAATTTTAGCGAGTAATAATTTAGGAACCACCAACCTTGGGCCCCGCCGCGTTCGCGAGCACATCCATATACGGCGCGTACGCGCTCTCCTCGCGGAAACCACCGACCGCCGAGGAATCGGGGACCGCCAGCTGCACCAGCGTCTCGTAGTTCGCGTTCAAGGCGTACCACCTGTGGCAGTCTTCCGGGTACAGAAACAAGCTGCCGTCACGGTCCAAGTTCTCCAACTGTCCGCACTGCGTTACGTATTCCGACATTAGCCTCGGGTTGAAAAACGGTTGAATAGAGTGAGAATACCCACCGAGGTCCGTCGCAATGCCTCGTGCATCTCAAGATACGTGGTGCGATTGTATAGTCGCGTTTCGCGCACGACGCGCAGGTTCGTTCTGTGCAGCCGCGATGAGTTCACTTCCTCAGTCGTGGCAAAGGTAATGATCAAACCGGGTGACGACGTGGGGGTGGTACTTGAGGGCTTGCTCATAGTAGCTCGCCTTGGTGGCCCCTGGACACATGCTGAGTATCTCATGTGCCTCCAGAAACGGTATACTGATGGCGAGTGAGTCGAGTGCAGCGTCCACTGGTCTCCTAGGAGTTTTCATTGGTGACCCTAGCGGGAATCTGTACGGTATCCTTAGATCAGGACGGCTACAAATACAAATGAAAGAAGGGACCTACGGGACGCTTCGGAAGCGGGGCCGTATCAGCTGAGGGGGATACCACGAGGTGTGGTTATGGTAATGGTCAATGGGGGAAGGGGAATGGGGCAGAATCACGAAAGACGCGCGGAGCATGTCGCCGGTGTGCCTGGGATAAGTGTGACTAGCAGTCCTTCAGTCTTTTCTTTTTGAACAGAGTCTTTGAGAGGACTCACAATATTTCTGTAGGAATCGTAAACGTGATGTTCGTGAACATCTCTGTATCGGACAGGCGCACACCCCGAAAGACAACGTCGGAAAAGATGGCCTTCTCGAAGAAATTGTTCCATTCTATCGCCGCCGGTCTATCTTTGTCGCGCAAATGCTCCCTGCGCTCCGCGTCAGACGTCTCCTGCCAGATGCTGACCGCGATGTCGAATTTATCGTCGAGTCCCAGGAGCGGCTGGACCACGTCGCTGCGATTGGTGCCAGTACCATATTCCCTCGCATCGACGAACATCCTGGGCGGCGGGTAGCTGTAAAAATTTGTCTGTTCCATCCAGCGGAGTAGGGCGAAGATGGGTTGGCAGATGAAGAAAAGGGCCAGCGCGATGAGGTTCGCCGCCAGAATCAGATCGCAGCGCCGGAGGCATCGAGGTTTTGTGAGTCGTACATTTGTGGATGGCCGCGGGAGACCGGCAGGTAGATTCGAGGGATTCGTGGATAGCTTTGAGGCACTTGCGGATACTTCCTCAACCATGGTGCTGGTGGTGGTGGTTTGCGTGGAAAGGTGTACTGGGGGATACTTATGGTAGCCAGGTCGGGGCCGCCTCCTGACTCTGCGCGCTACCTGTCTGATTACTATCATTACCATACTCAAACCATGCTAGCCCATTACCATACTAACCAAGCGCTGGCGCTGTGCAAAATTGAACCCGGAGTTTCTGCTCGCGGTGAAAGATGCCCCTCTGCCAGTGCATATGGGATCCTTATCCGGACAGAGTGCGATTGCGGATGGCGTCTGCTTAAGGTTGAGAGTCAGGTTTCTCGGGCTCCTTGGGCAAGTTCAACCATTTACCTATTTATAAGCCGCTTGGCACTGAAGATGGCGGTCTCACATACCACACAACGCGTGCCCTGGCGACCCTTGCCAAAAACGACGTCCCCGAAGGTCTCGAGAACGCGATGGAGTTCCTTATCGACCACCTGCGTATGTTCGAGCCGCCGGCCGGCAGAGAATCCGGCACGGACGTCGACGACTACATTGCGAAGAAGCGTCGTCGTGAAGAAGCCCGCAGGGAACCGGACGATGGAGATGTGAGGATGAGTTGGAGTACATGGACAAGGATGGACCGGACGCCGTGGAGGCGATCCAGAACCTGGGAGACGAGCCGGCTGCCGACCGGATAATGGTGACGAAGAATGGACGACAGCGGATGGCCGGGCGAATACCACATGGCACCGGCCCCAGCCGTCGTTCCCATCGCCGCATCGATTCGCCAAGCGTGACGCTCCGTTGCCGGTCCGTCCGGTCTGTCGACCGAGGAGAAAGAAAGGAGAATACGCCAGGAATGGAGGTAGAGACGTGGCCGGCCCATCGGGGAATCCGGCAGAGAACGTAAAGCCGGCCGAGGTACCGGTCAAGGTGGAGGAGAAGGAGGACGAAAATCGGGTGCAATACGAAATCGTCGAGGTTGCACCCACCGAGCCGGTCGTGGAAGAAACGCCGGCTGCGACGGTCGAAGGAGGGGAAGCGGTAGTGGAGCCGAAACCGGAGCCGGTCGAGCCGGTCATCCCGCGGTCATCGTACCGTGGACGAAGAAGGGCCGCAAGAAGCTGCGGATCACCACCGCAAGATTGCGGACAAGGACGTCATCGAGATCCTCGATTCGGAGGATGAAGTACCGGTCGAGGAGGGCGGTGATGATGAAGATGAGGGTGAAGACGGAAGGAACCGGACGCTCAAGATGGAGGTGAAACCGCGCCGGATTCGTAGTTACTTTGTATAATTGTCCGTTATTTCTTGAGATTTGTTTAGTAATTGTATAATGTATATAGAATGCGAAATAAAACCGGCCGAGTCCGGATGACTCATATAGTGTGAATTTTGAGTGGAATTAATTATCCGGGCCGGGTTTATTCGGAAAACGTCGGTGGAAGTTGTCGATGTGTTCGGCCGCATCAATGTCGTCCGCACTAACCCAACTGAACTGTTCATCGGTGTTTTCGTAACCGAGCCACTCGACAAGATACCGGAGTTTCGTCCGGTAGCGCCGGTCGAGCTTCGAGTCAACAATCTGTTTGATCTCGAAGTGTTCGTCACCATCGATGATTTCCACGGCAGCCGGAGGTGGTTCCTCACGACCGGGGAATGGGTTCGGAAAATGGGGCTCGAGTTGAGAAACATGGAAACCGGATGAACTTGGGAAAGCGATTTAGGTAATCGCACCTGGTAGGACGCAGCTGATGGTTTTCCGATAACTTCGTACGGACCGAGGAAAGTTTCGGTAAACTTCTTCGTCGGTCGAGTAGTGTTGATGAATTTGGTTGAAACGAAAACTTGATCACCAACAGAGATACCCGGATCCGGTCCGGTCGGCCGTCTCCTTGTACCGGTCGCGTGCAAACGCGATCTGTTCACGAAGGAACTGGTGGAGATCTTGTAAATCGACCGCAAAATCTTTGGCATAAGTGTTGGCACATCGCGTTCCGGATGGACCGTAATTGCCGGATTGTATCCCTTGTTCGCGTAGAAAGGCGAAATACCGGTAGAAGCATTCGGAGCGTTGTTGAGAGCAAACTCGGCCAAAGGCAAGAGCTTGTCCCAGTCGTCCTGTTGGTACGAGCAAAAGATCCGAATGTACTGCTCGACAGTCTGGTTCATGCGTTCGGTTTGGCCGTCGGCCAAAGGATGATAACCGGACGTATAGTGCATTTCCATACTGAGGAGTTCGGCAAGGGACCGGAAGAAAGCCGAGATGAATTCCGTACCCCGGTCGCATGTAACATGACCGGGAACACCGTGTTTGGAGAAACATGAAGGAGGAAAGCCGGGCGAGACCGGCCGAGGTAATATGAACGTCGCAGGGATAAGGATGACCTGCTTGGAAGAACGATCACAAATAACGAGAATGCAATCAAACTCGCCGGAAAGGGGAAGTTGTTCAATGAAGTCCATGGATATCGAATGCCAAGGACGAAGAGGAATCGGAAGAGGCTTCAGCAGACCATAAGGCCGATGCCGAGGAGCCTTGTTGCGCTTGCAGACGATACATGACTTGCAGTACTTCCGGACGAACGTCCGGAGTTCCGGCCAAGTGTACTCTCGTCGGACGAGGGCTAGGGTGCGGTTCTGCCCGAAGTGACCGGACAGTATGTGATCATGCATATGTTGAAGAACACGTACTCGCAATGCTTCCGGAGCGTTACCGGTAACAATAGGAACCCAAATGCGCTCGTCGTACCTGAGCATACCGGAAGAGTCGATAGTCCAGCGCGAAGGTTGACCGGATGAAGCGGCGTAGTGCCGGCTACACCGGCCGGATCGTCGGTAATGTGTGACTTGATGTCGGCGTGAAGCTGCTCAACATCCATAACGACGGTGGCTCGAAGAACGATTTCCTCGAGAAGAGAGGCTCGGAGTGACGCGGAAAGTTGATCTTGGGTAAAAATCGGCCGAAAATTTTGAGGATTCAACCGACCATAGGTCCTATCCCCCTCTTTAGGGTAGACGTCCCATCGTCTAGTTAACGCGTCGGGTTTACCACCGAGCTTACCCGGTCGGAACCGGATGACCATATTAAATGGCAGAGGAACTCGGACCACCGGACTTGGCGACGGGTAAGTACCTTAGTCGTCGCGAAGTATTCCAGGTTCTTGTGGTCCGTGACAACGTCGACCGGTAAGGCAGATCCTTCGAGGTAGTGACGCCATTGAGTAAAGGCATCGAAGATCGCCAAGAGTTCCTTGTCGTGCGTGTCGTAGTTGAGTTCCGATGGCCCGAGGGACCGGGACCGGAACGCAACCGGGTGGATTTCGCCATCGTCGCCAACGATTGAGAGGATCGAGGCGATGGCGTAGTCGGAAGCGTCGGTTTCGACAGTAATCTGCCGGCCGGGGACCCAGTGGTGCAAAACTGGGGCTTCCGTAAATGCTCGCTTGAGCGTGTCGAAGGCCGTTTGACATTCGGCCGACCAAACCCACCGGACGTTCGACCGGGTGAGCCGGGTGAGCGGAATGGTGATATCTGAATAATTCCATATGAACCGGCGATAAAAGTTACAGAAACCAAGGAAAGATTGAATATCTTTAACTTTCCGAGGTAAAGGCCAGTCCACGACAGCCGCAATCTTCTCCGGAGACATCCGGAAGCCGTCCGGCGAAAGGATGTAGCCAGATATTCGCATGTGGTGATACTGAATTCGCATTTGGAAGTTTGCAGTAAAGGCCAGCCTCACGCAACCGGCGGAGTACTTCACGAACATGAGCCGTATGATCAGCCGGATCGTCAGAGTACACGAGGATGTCATCCAAGTATACGATGACGTTCACGTCCAACAAATCGGCGAAAATGGTGTTCAAGAAGCGCTGAAAAGCGGCCGGCGCGTTGGTGAGGCCTTCCGGGACGACCCGGAACTGATACGAGCCATAGCGAGTGCGAAAAGCAGTTTTCGGTTCGTCACCGGGAGCGATCCGGAGGAGATGATAGGCATGTCAGAGATCGAGTTTGGTGTAGATGCGTGCCTTTCCAGGCGCGTCGAGGAGATCCGCGATAGTGGAAGCGGATACCGGTCTTTCTTAGTGATCCGGTTAAGTCCCCGGTAATCGACGCAAAGCCGGAGAGAACCGTCCTTCTTCTTTGGCGAAAAGGATTGGAGCTCCATGACTCGAACGAGAAGGGTATATAAAACCCGACTTTAAATTCTTGTCAATAAAGTCTCGAAGAGCGGCTAACTCAGCTTGGGAAAGGGAATAGACATGTCCGACCGGAGGAAGTTCGCCTTCCGCAGTTTCGATCTTGAGATCGAACTCTCGATGAGGAGGAAGATTATAAGCTTCCTGCTCAGAGAATACGTCAGCGAAGTCATGATATTCCGGAGGCAAACCGGTAGTGTCCGGTTGACCGGTCGAAGCGGCACGAGCTGTCGCTTCTTCGGACGGAGTCGCACGCAAGGTATACTGGACAGTATCCTTGTCTCGAATAATGGCGCGGTAAGCCGCGGCAGAAACCAGCGACACGGTGGAGCGGTAGTGAACGGTCGAGGCGCAAAGGCCTCAGGAGTGTCCATAGAAGGACCGGAAGTGTCCATCGAAGGACCGGGAACCGGCGAGTCGTTACCATCGGTGTAGGCGCGTCAGCCGGATAAACCGAAACCGAAGGCGCCTCGTCCGTAACCGGAGCAACCGAAGCGGGAACCGGCATAGTAGCCGGTGGTGTCGACAAGGATAGACCAGAGGTATTGGTTCGGAAAGTGATAGTGGCGTCCGACCAGTTAATCAACGGATTAAAGCGGTGAAGCCAATTGTATCCCAGAACCAAGTCGCAAGGAGAATCGAGACGGGTAACAAGAAGTCCTGGAGGTGGACATCGCCGGAAGGGAACCGGATGAGTAGCCGAAGCTTCCGGTTAATGATAGAAGAGGAGCCGTGAGATACCGGAGCTTAACTGGAGGGACCGCGTACGGGACAAAACCATATAATTCGCAGATAATCATAGACAAAAAACAATGAGACGATCCGGAGTCAATGAGAGTCCGTAAGCGGGAGTTGAATCCCGCGGCAAGCGATGATATACAAGACGGAGGAATGGTTGAACATTCGTCCGGAACGGAGATATTGGACCGGACGAGGGAGGATTCAAGATCGCATAAAGGGCATTAGTAGAAAGAGTGGACGCGTTGAGACGAACCTCAGGAAGCTCCCCGGAGTCAACGCAACTCGGACCGGGAGTAGAGGATTCCGAGCTGCTGTCTATTTTTTTGACTCGGAGGACTTGTCGCCCTGAGAGTTCGACGCCTGACCGGATTGACCGGTCGAGGACTCGGTAGAAGCGGCTTTCGCCTGAGCCTCCTGCGGACGCTTTTTACAGTCCTCCGCAGTATGACCACTACCTCCGCAGAACATGCAGAGACCGAGTTTCCTCCGGCGTTCACGCTCCTCCAGCTTGAGTTTCCCATGGCTATCAAGCTTATCGGCGTAAGGCTTACGCTTCGGCTTAGAAGCGTCAGCAGCTTTACCGGCAGCGCCAGCTCCGGGATTCCCAGCCTGCTTACCGGTGCCTTTCGCGCCGGAAGCAGGTGCCGGTGAAGGGGTCTTGTTGGAAGCCCCCTTCTTTCCACCACCCTGCCCACCAGAGGGTTTTCCGGTACGGCCACCAGTACCGGGCGCATTGCCGCACCGGCTCCGCCTCCGGAGCCTCTGTCGCGATCCCGTTCGCGCTCCTTCTCGCCCTCGCGTTTCCAATACCGGGCGTCGATGAGCCAGGCAACGGATTTAACCCCAGCTAAGGAATTGACGTAGGCATGATGTACCATGTCATCCTTGATCCGGCGAGGGAGACCCTCATAAAACTGATGCCGGAGGGCGGGATCGCCCCACTGGGTGAGAAGCGCGAGTTGGTCGAATTCGATGACATAAGTCGCGATCCGGTCGCCATGTTTCATGCGACAGAGCCGGATGCGATCTTCTGCGTCCCCAACCGGATTGTGCGGACCGAAATTCATGGTAAGCTCCTGGACAAAGACCGGAAAGTTTCCGTCCCAAGCCGGAACGGAAGTCGGATCGTACAGATTGGGAGCGAACCATTGCTGAGCAGTACCCCGAAGATAAGAAATCATGAAAAGGATTTTGTCGTCATTGGTGGGGAAATCCTGCATGCGTTCGGCGAAATGAAGGTAGCACTGGGTGAGGAACAGATTTAATTTGGCCGGATCGGAACCGTCAAAGGTATCCGGGTTCCGGAGATTCGACTTTGTAGAACGAGGAGCTGTAGTTTGCCGATTCCAGATGTTGACGGCATCCTGAAAAGAAGAGAGAGTCTGAATAAACAGAGTCTCATTGGGATCCGGAGTCGGGGTCCGGGGCAGGACCTGCCGGACCACCATGACCACCGCCGCCACCTCCACCCGGTCTGGAGGACTGGGCGGACCGGGCGGACCCGAGGACCGGGCGGGCCTTCAGGGCCTGGCCTGGAGGATCAGCTGGAGGAGGAGGATCATCTTCACCACCGTTATCATCGTCATCATCTCCTCCATCAGACGGATCAGGAGGAGGAGGAGTACCGTGGTGAGAAGGCGGAAGGATCGGAGAGCGTGGATGCTCATCTGCAGAATCCTCCGGAACTTCCTTGAACCGAGGCTCAAGAATGGGCCCGGTTTCCACAATAATAGGTCGAGTTCGAATCGGATGAGGAGAACGGGGATATACCGTTGGGTTTTCGGGTGTCCGGGGCATAGTAATGAGACCCGGAACAGTGACCAGAACGACAGTAGGACGATCAGGCATCGACCGGCGAATAGTAATGCCGGGAGCAATCGGACTAGAAATGGGACCAGCCAAGTACGTGGAAGCGGGCTGAGCCACTCCAAGAGTCTGGGCCGGAGGGGAAAGAGGAACGATTTGGCCGAAGAGCCGAGAATTGCGTCGTGGATCACGCTGGCCACGAGCCGAAGAGGACGTGCCAGGAAGCGTGTGATCACTGTAATGAGACATGAATCAGCCGAGATAGGTGAGTTTGATAATACTGTTATATCCCGAGTCGGGGTCGGCTGACCGGATGCCGGCCGGTTGTTCGGAAGCCGGTTACCGGAAGAGATTACCGGATAATAACTAGATGACCGGTCGGCCTAGGATGGACGCAAGCACCACAAGAATGTCGTAAAGGGTGAGCGTTACTATCTGGCCAATCAAGCGGAGAGGATGAGAGATAGACGTCCGGATGAAGTCCGGACGAGAGGACTCAAGGAGCCAAGCAAAGGATAAGAGGCTAAGCACGTTAATTATCAAACTGAGGAATACAGCATAGTACATAGGGTTTATATACGTAGACATACGTGTCACTACTATAAGTAGTAATGTCAAAGCAAAGTCCAAATAAGGAGATAGAAGTTAGAGTCGGACAAAGCGACATCCAAATGTAGAAGTAAGAACCATGTGGACCTACGGATAAACAGGAAACGCTCAGTAATCCTTCATTGCGTAAAAACCCGTTCCGAGCGGCAACCGGAAGAGTGGCCGGTCCAGGATGAATGTCGGCTGAAAGCCGGACATGGTTGCACGGATATAACAGATTTAGACTACAGTGGGGTCTACAAGGCAGGGAATTAGAATAACATCCACTCTGAAGGCTCGTACCAAAAAGACGGCTATGTTAAACCATGGGTTTAACCAATTGTTGTGGTGACTTTGCGTAGTTGACGCGGTGCGACAGGTCATGTGATGAGGTTGGCTCGGGACGGATTAACCGGCAACGATTAATCCGGTCACTTACTAAACCGATCAATGTTACCAACCCAAAACGGGGTTCCTAATTAAGATCGGTAGAGTATGTGATATAACTTGGTAACCACTTCGCGGATTAGGACGATTGGAGGCTCTATCGAAAGCTAGAGTCCTACGCTCTCTGAATCTGAAGGTCCTGTTTGGGGGACACCAAAGACGCGTTTTAATCAATAATCCAAAGTTAGTATGCGGTGGATTAAAGGTTGGCGTGCAACAATCGGAAACATAGGGGTAGATCAGTAGATCCTATACATAACGCGGACACATGCATACCTGATTAAGCTACCAGAACTAACACATGTATACCCGGTAGTGTAATCACCATAGTGTAAGAGTTTTAGTGTACAGTATATAAGGAGGACTGGTTTGAGTGGTACAGTACTGAATTGGGAGTCCCTGCTGGAGCCAGTGCCTAAACAGCATCGGTCTCGTCTCAGGTTGTCCAAGTTTGGGGCTTGCTTCTTAAACCAATACTCTTAGAGTTTGTGTTTTAAGGTCTCAGGTTTTATAAAGTGATATTGTTGCCTTTGGATTAACGTCCACTGTTGGGATTGAGTTTGGGATCGTGGGAATATTGGTCTTGTCAGAGCTATTGGTCTTGTCAGAGTTATTGGGAATTGGGATCGTCGGACTATTGGCTACCAGAACCAGTGTTGTTCTGAGTGCAAAGCTGGGAAGCTTGTATCTAAAAATTGTAGAAAAGAGCATTCTTATCCAAGAATCTTAATTCTGCTAGTTTGCGCACTTTGGGGAAAAGCTCGGTTTAGAGTAATCCACAAAGCAACCAGCAACAGGAAAACTTAAACAGTGTTCCTTGGACCTTTCTAAAAGTGTCCTAAAGACTTGTAACTCGTCGGACATCATCTACAGTCATTCCATGGTCCTTGCATTTCTGTGGTCCTTGCATCAGTGCTAAAAGGCATAAAGGAGTTGCCCAGTAAATCATCTAAGCAAGAGTGTATCCTCTAATCCAACTTAGAACACTTCCAATAACATGAAAATGGCCAACCTCAGCACTGAAAGGGCATGGGAGCTCAGAACATTGTTTCTTTTTGTGTGGGGAAATGATCCGTGGTCCTTGCATCACAATGATTGCCCCATCACAGCAGAATGGCTTCAAATCTCAAAATTGTGAATGATACATATCCTAGAGGTCTACCCAGAGCATATATCTGGCTTTTAGTTTTTGCATCTACATCCATAATTAGTCTCAAACCGGTGGAAACAAAATGTTAATGCAAGGACCATGGAATGACTGTAGATGTTCAACAAGGAGGAAAGGAGACGTATTCAGTTGATAGTTGTGGTCTAATACATTATTCTACGGAATAAGTGTATTACTGCATTCTGTCCGTCGGGTTCGAGCTTACTAGTATACCTGTCGTAGATACCGAGCAACCCTTTCACCGTGCTGCCCACTGCAGACGAGAGTGAGCAATCAGCCTCGAAGACAGCAGGAAGTCTCACCACCTGCATAGAAGGCGGATGGCGGTGCAGATTGTCAAGTCGAAGAGCGGGATGCGTATGGTTACCTATGGTAGGGAAGAAAAATTTCGGAGGACATCAGAATGCTCAGATGGCTTGATCGCGTAGATGATGTACTGTACTATTAAAATCAATTCGTCAGTCACACTTCTAGGGCTGTGCGCCGTGCCCGTCGCGCCGGTTGGACAGGTTCCGTCCGACGGGTGATCGACCCGTTCTGTCAGGGCCTAGAAACATTTTGTAACGGGACGGCAACGGGACAGATCGAGGAGCCGACAGGCGTCGAAATCACGGCCGTGACGGCACGACGGGTAGGCTTGGAAAGACACCAATTTGAGGTAGGATTGCAGGAATGTTGCGCGATGATTGTGAGAATGTCATATTTGCCCTCGTTTGACTGCGGTTTGCCGGCAATCACGTCGGCAATCTAGCCTTTTATCTCTTCACGTTCTTTACATCTACAATGTGATACTGGCTTACGACCCGAACAACAATCTAGCTGGTCGATTCGATACCACAGGAACTCGATACGTCATCTCCATCACCTACAACAGCACCACCGGTAGTGTCGTGTTCAATGGCCAAAGTGGCCCTATCACTGTACCGATCATCCAACTACTTACACCCATCGTCTTCCAATCCTCTGCAAATGCAAACATTCAGGCTGCACCACCAGCCGGACTCAAGTTTACTCATTTGACGAATCCAAACACCCTCGATGAGAATGACAGTGTCTATCCTGTTTTGATTGTTGGGGCGTACACTTATTGGCGTAAGTTCTCAGCCTACAAACCATTTACAAACCAGTTGCTGAACAAAATTGCAGCTATGAGCTATATTGATAACCGTTTGCCACTCAACTTGGTTGGCTATGACCAGAACAAGAAGCTACTCGCCTGGTAGATCCGATTGATTTTGTCCAAACCGAACCAATATCTTCTTGTCTGGTATCTTGTCTTGGTATATCGTTCAAATCCATTCTTTTTTCTTTTTTGGCGCGAGTCCCTCGTCTGACGTCAAGTAATATTGCAATTCCACGGCAATAACCCACCCTCTCCCTCGTCGATTTCACGGCAACGACGACGATTCATCCCCGCTCCGCTTTATGGTCGACAACAAAAATCTGGCCATGGTGCTTTGGATTTTTGACTTTTGACCTGGGCCTCCCCTGGCGTCGCATGTCGCGGCATTCCTTTTCCTTTTCCTTTTCTTTGTACTCTATCGCACCCCCTTCCCCCGCCTCCGCCTTCGAGGAGGGCTCACTCAATTGACAACTGGCGTGGTCGGAAGCACGCTACTGTACTATTAGTATTACTATTAAAATCAGTTCGGAGGCTAATGGCTATGGCCGCGGCTGCATACGTGATACGGGCGTCGGGAACCACCGGCAACCGACTTAGTTCTGCAGTCGAGGAGGAAGCCTGGGGCAGGCAAGTGCAAGAATCTATCGTGGCTCAAGCCTAGTGGAGAAGATGCCAGTGGGCGGCGGAAAAAGACCAGCTTTCACGTTGAGGTTGCGGGATGATCATGCCGCACAAGTGGCGCCCTGGCGCCGTCAATGCACAATTGTCGAGATGACGGTATCGTTGGGCTGCTAGGAAGTTCATTGAGCTGAAGTGCAGTACAGAATCTAAAGAGATCAATTACGTGGAGGAAATCATACGTGAATGGAGAAGGAGTACTGTAGACGACATATGATCAAGTTTCGTCACCACCTCCATGGCAAAGATCAATATATCTAGATCTGTGTTAAGGCTGAAATTCTTCCCACCTTCCTGGATAGAGTTGTGAAATTCTGCATCTGCCAGGACCTGAATCCAGCACTCGGTGGATTTGGGGAATGAAGAGATTTTGATCGCACTTCATACTCTGGGCGTTATCCAATTTCTGAGGAGATTCGGAATCAACCACCAACACCGTTTTTTTTTTAAAAAAAAAACACCCTACCTCACTTTCGGCCCGGTATATAAATTGGAGGCTGAGCTGCCTGGTACCCGAAGCCTTGAATCGCGTCGTCCAAGTATTTATTGTACTGCCACTGAAAGTCAAATGCGTCATGTGAAATTGTTGTGCATTTTAATAGGGACGGTCAGAGTAGACGCTTCGAACGCGATTCAAGCAAGTGCTTCACGAATTATTGAAGCGTGGGAGAATCACCTAAATCGTGAAGCGCTTTGAATCGCTGAAGCGCTTTGAATCGCTGAAGCGCCTCCGGAGGCGCTTCACGGCGCTTCAGGATGTGCTTCAGCTGAGGTGATTCTCCCACGCTTAAAAAAACTGTCAAACACCTCTGTGAATCGCGCCTGAAGCACATCTGAAGCACATTTCAAAAGGGACGGTCACGACAAAATTGTGCTTATCCCACGCTTCTGGCCTCAATTAATTCCAGAATCGCCTCTAAAGCACTCGAGAATCGCCTGTGAATCGTCTCCGAAGCGTCTACTCTGACCGTCCCTATTACTCCCTATTAGAGAGGCGACGCACCCTTTCAACTTTTCGGAAATGCTTCTGCATCGCCGGGAGAGCGATCAAATTGTCGATAAATGCGTAGTGATTCTGGACATGTTACTCGAAGGACACCTGGGGAGGCACGTTGTAAACGCCCACTACCCGAGGACCGCCCGTTGGTGTGACGTCGGAGTCGACTTTTGGCACAACATCCACGCCGAAGGCGCAGGTGCCTCCGTGCAACCCAAATTCCTTGCCGCGTTCGAAAACCTTTTGAACCTCTGGGTCTCTGAACGCGTAGAAATAATTTTCAAAACCAGATATCTGATATCGCGCCGCAAATGATCGGACGTACTGTGATCCACTGATCTGCAGTCTGAGGCGGGCGAGGTAGGTAACATTTCGGATATGAATGACCGGGGACCATCCATAGGTCACAGTACTCACCTCGCTCTGCGCTATGACTAAGACGACGGGCTCCGCCGGGGCGATTCCCAACGCTTTGGCATGGTCGTCCAATCGGTCATTCTGAAACAGCTATAGGCAGACAGAGTTATTTATTCTGGCGTGTATAGTAATCAATGTACGGTACGCAGTGCGCACCATCTCAATCTTGAGCAGGTTTTTCTGAATTACTGGAAGCAGAGCCACCTCATCAATTATTCCCTCGAGTTTGGCCTCAAACTCTTTCTTCGAGAGGTGAGGAGCAACCTTGTGTATGCTCAAAACCTGGCATATGTCTTTACGTGCGGATGGAGACATTGGATGTGGCGAAATGCTGGGAAACAGGGAGTACATTTGCCGGTACGTTTTATGGTCTTGCAGGAAGAATGGTCGGCATAAGGTTAGATCAAAAAGGTTACGGGACAGTCCTAAAACACAACTGTGGCGTGGAGATTTTGATCTGAATTTTTGGAATCCCGCGCACTGACCACATTAGAGAGGTTGCGCACAAGCCATATGAGCCATCTGATGGCTTTTTTGCTGTGCGCAAACATATGGCTAATGACTCGTATGGCTTTGCACATCCCTGATGACTTTTGTTCATAAATGACGCTCATTGTAGTACATGTTCATGCATTACTCCAAATCCACTTCGAGCTCTAAATATTTCCTAACTCAAGACAAAAAGGCTGGAATGTACGATTTTGGGTTCAAGTTTAAGTTGGCGCCTGGCCACCGAAGCTCGACGCCAACTGAAATTTAGAGATGATACATGGCCAAAATGAAGGCTAGAATGATCAAATGAAACACAGTTTCATACGTTATATGAGCCATTAGCCATATGGTGCGCACAGCAAAAAAGCCACCAGATGGCTCGTATGGCTTGTGCGCAACCAGGTTATTGACAGGAATTACCGCTTTGGTCTATGTACCCAGCACAGGAAGGTCATAAGATCCAAAGCATTGTGGGAAAAGTCTATCATGAGGTCGAACAGTGTGAGAGCGGACGATAATTCCGCCGCATCGAACCCATTCGTTAGGAGCATGTGAGTTCACTTCCGTTAACATAACGGTGATTTAACGGTGGTTCTCGAGGCTGTCCGTTTTGGCAGAGCTCGGGAGTACAAAAGCGAAGAATGCGGCCGCACCTCTTCCTCCAAACCTAATCCCCACCCATGGCAGCGTTTCTTGTGAGATCCGCCACTGAATTCGGCATGAATTATGGAACTGCATGTGCAAGTTTAATTTCCATCGTGGTGCTGTATGTGGTTCTCCCACGCCGGAGCATTATCAGCAGCATTCCAGGACCTCCTTCCCCGTCGTGGATTTTCGGTGAGATGGTCATACCCGTGGCGCCCGGCGCTCATTATTTTATATCCAGGGCATATGCTTCAATTGTGGCTACCCCCAACGTACGGAGATTACGAATTCAAGTGGCAGAAGGTGTACGGCCCCTTCTATCGGGTGAAGGGGTGTTTTGGTGTCAGTGTACTCCGGTTGCAAGACTTGTTATATAAATTATCGCTCCACAGCAAGACCGTCTGATGGTATCCGATCCGGGCTCATTGCAGTACATTCTGAACAGCCCACATTTCGAATATGGTACGGCCGTGGAAAATGCCGTCCAAATCCTACTCAGGAAAGAAGGTCTCGTGGCGGCTAAGGGTATGCTTTCCTATATGCATCTGTAAACGAAGGGCTCAGACTTAGTCAAAGGAGATTATCGCAAAAAGATCCGTACGGCGCTGAATGTTGGATTCACCGCTGCTGCCGTCCGAAATTATCGGCCGGTCTTTGAAAAAGTCGCCCAAGCGGTGAGGTTGATTTTCAGGAATAACTGCGATTTAACGTGCCTGCAGCTTACCCAACAGTTAGAAGAAACTGCCGGAGTGTCAACAAATATCTGCCCACTTCTCAGTCTTGCTACTTTGAGTACTATAAGTGAAGGTAGGTTGTGTAAACCTCGAGAGCGATCTTTCTCTCTGAGGGCTCTTACAGCGGTCCTGGGCTGCTCAACAGAGGATTTGGGCGAAGAATTCATATCGTCCAACTTTTGGATCTTGTGAGCGGTCTTCGTGAAATAAATACTGATTGATGACCGCGTATACCAGGGCTCTCTCATCCAGTCAATCTGCAGTCCAAATACTGGCGGAAACCATCGGTGCTCACCTCCCTGCATGGATCTGGCGCGCAGCGATCCATCTTCCGACCCCAACTTTGAAGGTCCTTCGTACTGCGAGATATCTCACGGAGAGACTGGGGGACCGGATCGTGCGGGAGAAGATTGAGGCGGCACGGATGGGACTCGAGAACAACACGGATGTTTACGGATTGCTCTGTGCGTATTTCCATGCAACGTATCGTTTTCATGACCCCGACAGCGGGCACATTAGTGGATCTAAATCGTTCCGACAAGAAAAGAAATGCACTTACCCCAGACGAGCTGGTTGCTCAGACCCTTACTATTACGGTCGCAGGGCAGGACACTACGGTGACAGAGTTTAGTGAGCAGAGATCAGAGTTAATAGGCTGAGGCATTCCCGCTCTAAGGCAAACACTATCGCCTTTGGCCTAGTGGAGCTTTCCAGAACTCCAGACTTCCAGGAAAAACTTCGCACTGAGATCCAATCGACCCTCGGTTATACCCGCAGCGCTGAGGTCGCATACGATGGGATGCCATTGTTGAATGCCTTTGTCAAGGTGAATACGCGAGGCGATTGATACCAACAACTTAATTGCTGTTTAGGAAATTTTAAGATTGTACCCAGCAGAAGCGATCGTGGACCGCATGGCCGTCCAAGATACAATTATCCCTCTGACGGACAGTCTCACCACATTAACGGGAAATCACGTGTCCGAAGTACCTGTTCGCAAGGGGCAGGTTGTCACGCTCGCAATTGCCTCCTACCAACGGTGTGGCCCATCCCCAATCCACGACTGACGAAGTGTTAAGTTCATCGCGCAGACTTGAATCGCGCTGGGGTGCAGACGCACACGAGTATAATCCATCTCGCTGGCTTGATGGGACGCCGTACAAGGGAGAGGCGCTCGGTCCCTACGCGAATCTGTCAGTTCATTTTTGGGTTGTTGCTGTGTTCTGAGACGTCCACAGTATGAGTTTCCTGGGTGGCCCACGGACATGTCTCGGGTAGGATTTAATGCCATGAGATGATATATTGCTTACAAATCGTGGTCGCACGTAGTTGGCGTTTTGCGTGAGTGAGGTTGCCAGGTCTCGTGCCTAATCTCATGACGCCCAGAGTACTGGAGATGCAGGTATTTTTCTGCGAACTCATAGGTAAATTCTCGTTTGCCCTGGCTAAGGACGACTCTGTTGGCCCCCGCTTCGCTACCACGCTTTTCCCAATTATGTCCAACGGTCAGAAAGGCGTTCGGTTATGTATTACACGCATTGTGTAGGGAATGAAATTGCGAGTCGTATCAGGTGGCGCGTGCAATTTAATTTCGAATCTACCGTTTGCATTCAGTGCTGCCGCGCATAAACCACGATGACTTTCGTTAAACCCAGTGGTTCACAAACCGTTAACATGTTTAACCGTTTAACCGCACCTATTCCTGCTTTTCTTTCCCTCATCCGACAGTCTAACCAGTTAAACCACTGCATTAAACCGAGTTGAATGATCGTTAAACCGAGGTTAAACCAACAGTTAAGCAAATCTAAATAGTACGAAATGATCTGATACTTACATGTTTCCGGAAGTAAAGACTTTACCCACAGACCTTTCAACGAAGGTTCAACGGTTGAAACGAGAAAACCACGATTGAACCGCTGGTTTAACAGCTTAAATCAGGCTGCTTGGTTAAACCGGGTGTTAACCCTCAGTCAGGCCTTCTTTGGGTACAATGAGCAATGCTAGAAAATCGTGAAGAAGACATACCTGTTGATTTTCTTGGGAGCCTGAGGGGCCTTTGGTTCAGAGGAGTAACTGACGACGGGCATGAGACTTTACTGAAGTTCCACCACAAAAGGCGATACCTGATTGTCGTAGTGGTTTAAGGCTCTCGTGTATGCACAGTATTTTATTTTATTTCGATTAACAGACCAGCATGAAGTGGTTAAACTGGTTGCATGATTAACACGGTTAAAGAGATAATTGGGTGTATAGTATCCCTGCCAAGCACAGACATTAACTGGTTGAACTAGTTAAACACGTTAATGGTTCAAGACCAATCAAGTTTGACGAGGCTCACCGGGTAGTTGGCCGCGCTCAGAACCAAGCCCTGAACTCGACTTCGGGTTCGATTTAGGAAGAATGTCGCCATCGCGATATCTAGCAGCATTTATGAAAAGTTGGACGGCGTCGGTACGGTGGGGGGCATGGTCGGCGAGAGTGCTTCTCCTGCAATGTGCTCACCTCTTAAATATATATATCTCCAGGTGCCGCCGTGAGTGGCTCTTTCTTGTTTATTGTTGGTCTTGCCAATTCTATTTTCCTTTGGCGGATCATCAGGCAACGGCAAAGAGTGATTTGCGTTTACAAATTTTGCGTGAAACCGTCGTACTGATGTATTTGCCAGGTGAAGCGACCAGGGCCTGCCTCCCGTTGATGAACCAGATAATCTCAAAGATAATATTATGCTTATGATGCGCATATTGGGCCCCGTTATCACCTTCATTAACAAGCCGCGGAAGGTACCACTCATGTTCGGTCGCGTACCCAATACTAAACTCTCACAGATGTATCCAGTCGGTGTCTTGTTTGGATTTGGTAAGGCTATGTACACTGTTTCGGGAGGCCAAATCACTCACCTTCATCCTATAGGTTTCGATACCGCATCGTCCATTGCGCTTCTGGCAATATCTGCTCTCGGGCGCAAGCGATCGGACGGGTCTGCCATCCCCTCTGGCTATATTGTCATCCTTCCGGTACATGCGATACCATTTCTGCTCCAGCTCGTAACTGACGTTGACACAGTTGTTATTCACAGCGGGAATGACCATCCTCGACTCTGCGGACTCTGTCCTGATGCTCTACTCGTACTCGGGATTCTCGTAACGGACTTGCAGGATATTCGAGGCGCCTCCGGCGCCCGCTGATGACTCGGAGCAGCGATTGCACGCCGACGCGGACGCAGATGCACAGGCACCAGCGCATGAGCAAGTCGCCCGCGACCAGCGTGCCAAGGCCAACGTCATGTCGGGGCTGAGTATCATTCTCATGCTCATGAGCATCTTTGTTGCCTTTAGGCGAGTGCTCCCCGCGCCATTCTCGAGCAGCTACTAATTCACATTCGCGCAGCATATCACTTATTACGCTCATTGGGGAGCAGTGTACCCCTTGTCGAGAGGCTGCCGATGAGACGGCGGGGGGCTTGCGTGGAGAGGGTGGGCAAGTGTAAGTCGTTCACACCGGCTGGAGAAACGAGACTGATTTGAGATTTGGTTAGGCAAACAATAATTCGGGGTACATTGGCGCGATCCATTGTGGGTTCCTTCGTGGTTGTAGTACGGGGGCCGTCGCGTCCTTTCCGCGCGGCGCGCCCAAATTGCCCGTGTGGAGGGGTGAAGCGAATGTGTACTCACTACATGTAGGTTGTATGATGATGTCGAAAAAAAATGAACAGTAAGTGTGGGGACGAGGTTGATTCCAAGGAGAATCTCAATCGGATTCCTGTTTCCCAGAGCGAGGGTAACGTTTTCATTACAAGTCCGACAATCGGATAATGTGATGTAGTATGAAATTGCTTCCGCGATAAGCAACTCCCGTCAAATTCACCTGTCTACTGTTGAATTGACTTAGTTGATTTCGCCCTCCACACCAAGCAGCATGTACGTCGCCCATCCTCGGTGGCAGTTGCCCTTTCTACAGCACCGTCGTCCTCGTGCGATTACGAACTATGCGCTCGATGACGCGTCCCCGGACTCTTCTACACGCAAGCCCCGCTCCTTCGGTGCTCCCCCGGCGGCGGCGGCACCTGACCCAACCCAGCTCTTCAACGAGACGTCAAGCACGATAAGTGGGTCCATAATGGTCCCCTTCACCGGTAAGTCCCTCATCGGCATCGTTAGAGAGAGATAATTCCCAGCTAACGTTCAGCGCTATAACGCAAGGCACCGTGGTGTATGTGTACCTCGGGATGGTAGAGACATGCCTTTTCAATGTCGATGGCACGGACGTCGGCGTGTATATGGACACCCACTTGATAACATCCAGCTCGCGTACTGGAGCAGCAACATTGCCGATGGGTCGCACATCCTCACGATGTGCTCAGGAGTCGGGATGGTATGTCCAGTCGGACTATATCATGTATAGGTACCTCCTCGCTGGTGTCTGCGGTTCAATGATATGCATTCTGACGGATTCGATTGCCCAATTGATATATGCTCGACTCTGAAAGTCTGGTTTTTGTCTTCTGGCCCTCAGATCCATCTTGAAAAATCACATTTTTTTCCGACCCTTACATTTTTAGAAAGTTCTGGGCGAATTAACTCCGGACCCACCCTACCCTATAAGGCTGTGTCCCGGATTCTTCCGGTGAATTCCCTTGTAGCCATCGTTTGGCTGCGTCGCGTGGACGGATCCTCTCGATCCATCTAGTATCTGTCGCTCTCGCTTACTGCCGATCATTGTCGATCCTGTTTTTTGATTCAATAGTGGAAGAGTCTGGACACATTTGCTACTCAACTTCAGCTGGTCTCCAGCATGAATATTAATTTAGAAAACTCAAGTACACACGATCGGTGCTACTCAACAAGGTCACTCGAGATTCTCCCGCTGGTCGCATTTTCTCTCACCGCTCGCCTAGCCCACCCACAGTGTTTCGGATTTATCTTCGAGCGCTAGCGCTCTAGGGTTCTCGACTGTTTCTCAAACCAGTTGAGTACGCACCTGCGTATATTCGCTTCGCCCGGTGTCGGGTGCGTCTTGGCGAACTCGCGGGATCTCCAACAAACCGACATTGATGCGGGACAGGCAGCAGAGTATAAAAGCAGCAAGAATGAGGACACGGAGTCTATCCGCTCCCTACTGCCAAAGTCCTCCCGCCTCAAATATGTGCGTCCTCTCGCTCTCTAGGTCATTGCTTTCCTCCCCCCAACTGGCACTGACATCGCACCCTTGCATAGCCTCCTCGCCGCCGTCGCCGCGGCGCTCGCGTGGGCATTCACCATCGCCGTCCCCACAACCCGACCTCGGGCGAAGTCACTGAGATCAACTGGACCTTCACCGCAAAGGATCCTGCCACCTTCAGTCTGTTCCTCACGAACAGCACGAATGCATTCGACCTCAAAGCGATCATTGGCGGAACCTCGGACAGACCTCGGGCAGATCCATACGCTGCTGCCAACGCTGCCGGCTGTGTGAGCGCTTAATTTCTATTCGCTTAGCTTAGATTCTGATGGATTTTCAACCCCCAGTGGCGGCTACGCGCTCCATGCGGTTCATGCGGAGTAAGCTTTTTAGTTTTGATCAGAGACAGCGACTAACATGATTGATCGTAGGAATGTCGATTTCATCCTGGCTGCCAGTCCACCATTCGCGATCAAGGCATGAGTCTTTGCGCAGTCAAAGAGTGTGAATCCGTGTCCTTGCCCCACATACCCCCAGCGCTTGACTTCAACAATAAAATTTGCTTAAAAGAGACCTGAGTTTCTGTTTAGGGAACCCATTACTCTCTTCTTTCGAATCCTTCTGGACCTCTCCGTGTGGGAGCGATCTACTGTGTAAAGCAAAGCCGAGAACTGGACCTCGACGAGCGACGGGGAAGAGACGTCGAGTTCAAGCTCGCGTAACTTTGAACTCGCCGCGCCTAGACCTAGATGCACGTTCACGTGCGAGACATTGTTCCCGTTCCCGTATTCAACATGTGTTGCCAAGATGAGTTCGCACCCTTGGAAATGATGTGGGCGTAACGCCTGGAACCTTCCGTTCTTTCTATTGTTGCTTGGAATCTTTCACCCCTCTTCCGCGCTTAGATCATCCCAGTTTCCACCACGAATATTACTTGAGCTTCATGTCGATTAAATTCCTTTTCGACTTCTACTTGTGTCTCCCACAGGGATTTATCTTGTCTCCCAGTCGGGGACCTCCTACCATGGAGTATACATAGGAAATAATTTAGGCCCATAAGCAAAGATGGCTTGCGCATATATTATCATATAATCATTTGATCTGTTCAATAATTCACCACAGACATTTTCAGAAACTTTATTGATTTACACAAGACATTTCACAAACAAAACCCCTTCGGCCTATGTATATACGTGCAGAGACGACCAACTATTCTTTTTGTCGCTCGCTCGACACCGCTTAGTTGAACGCCCAAGTGACCGGGGAGAGAGAGGTCTGGCTCGAGTTGTCCTCGATCGCGGCGAACGCCACTGAGCTGAGCTGGATGTTCTGGTGCCCGCGCCGGCGTCGTACCTCCCGTTGAAGATCGCCTGGACGCTCTTGCCATTGTCTGGAGCATTTATGATTCCAATGATTAAAATGGGAAGGAATAAGGCAACATACACTGGATGGTAATCACGTCGTTGCAGCAGACGTGGGTGCCGACGAGCGCGCTCGGGATGGAGACGGCGAAGGGTCCGTTGGAGGCGGGGCAGCCGCAGTTGGTGGTGCCGACGAATCCGACGGTGGCTAGGGGTGTGGTCAATATCAATATTGATAACCAACATGCGCCGTGGAGGGCGCTCCACTCCCTGTGCCAGTGAACGCAGCAGCGCTGCCAATGAGCATGGCGGTGGAGACGGCGGCGAGGAGAGACTTGGTGAAGAACATGTTGTTAATGGTTAATTCAACTGAGGAGGTGAACTGACTTTAGAGGTTGAGTTGCGGGCCCTTTTAAGTGATTCAGCACTGTGGAGAGAATATATGGAGAATTTGGCGGCAGTTAGCTCTCTGCCCGGCATAGAACCGTAGGCGCTGAAATTTGAGGGTTCAGACTC
This sequence comes from Mycena leptocephala, assembly GCA_029378395.1. Lineage (NCBI taxonomy): Eukaryota > Fungi > Basidiomycota > Agaricomycetes > Agaricales > Mycenaceae > Mycena > Mycena leptocephala. The sequence continues at coordinate 87,724 of JARJLF010000987.1, read as the reverse complement.
TCTTTACTTGGCACTGTTGTCCGGAATCAAACGGCATGCCATAATTTAAGTACCTGAGTCTGTCGTGTAGACTGATAATTCCGGGTTCTGGAGTATAAGTTGACCACTGGTGTGAACAGTTAGTGAAAGAAAGTGGAGTGATAAGATGCATATCTATACAATACATCGTCGGGGGCCGCACTAGCGAAAAATGGGGAAACCTTCGGGCGCGGTGAGAAATCCTGCATATTTGCGTGAAATGGTGTTCGATTCTTACGATTAGGTCAGTGAGCAACATATATCTTCCGGGGAGAATGTGTTCGACCACGTATTGTTTTGCCAAAATTGAGGTTCTGGGCACCGCTGTCCACCAATTCCAAACCGCCCAGAACTAGATGGAGACAGAATCAGGTCGCCGTAAGTGGACCCGGGATGTTTGCAATAGAACATAAGCGACCGGCGGGCGCGGAAAACGTAAGACGCGGCGGAAATCGACGGGCCGCCCATGATTCGCGATGCAAGGGGGATTTATAATCCACACAATTTCATCGCAATTCACAGGGCGGTCTACCGTCTCACGTTCAAATTTAAAATGGTGTACAAGAACTATATTAATTTCTCCATTCTACCACACCGACGGGATTTTAATACCACCGTGGTGCACTCAAGGGAGCTAGCGCGATACTCGATTCAATGCATAATTCACACTGAAAATGAAATGAATATGTCTTTAAATTGCCTTTACAATAGTTTGTTTTCTCTACCCGGTGTTTCGGTATAAGCGGCACGTAATGCAACCCCGTCTAGGCTGTTTCGTGGGAGCCAAGAGCGCCGGGATTCAATAGGAAATGTCGGCCCGCTGTGCCTTTCTGAGTAACCGCCTGGAGACTTAGTCAAGCAACTATGAACCAGGCGAATTGTCGGACTATCCAATCCTTCAACAGCCCTTTAAGACCGCGGTCTCCCGTGGGTCAGAAATAGGGAAATTCCGATCAAGTCCGAAGAACTGGCACCTGAAGGAAGGAAGGATGTATTACTGCGGTGGTCCCAATAAGGAATACTGTACAGACCCTACACATAAGTCATCTGAATTTTTTTGAAACTACAAAAACCAAACTACTTCGAGTTTGAATATATTTTCGACTCAACCCTTGACACCTATCCACAAAAATTGTCGATCATGATCTGCATCAGTGACGGTGCAGCTTCTTTTTCTCCTCCATCTTCTAGCCACTCGATCACCACTGCATAATGCCCAGCATAGACCAGGATGGTGCCGAGAGAACTTCCAACTTGAGCGGGATTGACTGAGACCGGATTTGAACCTATCCGGTCAAGAAATATGGTGTCGCCAGTGCACAGGACAACTTTCATTCCTGCGGCATCCTGCGTTGGTTCTAATTCACTGAAGTCGTAAAGTACCGCGACCTCTACAGTGAATTGTGACCCGATTAATGAAGGGACGCACCCCATTGTTGTGAGCTGTTTCTTGATCTATGTTTCGCCCTCTGATGCGTAACGCAGGGCCGTCTTTGTTCCAATTATCTATCTGCACTCGTTTTGGGTAGAGCCCTCGATAAGACGGCACTTGTTAATTAATGATATTCCAAAGCAATCAATTCGGGACATTCATGCGCATTTGCGAAGGGATTCGATCTCCAAACTGTTGCTCGCGGAGTCGGAAGATAATAAGGGTTAACTCTGGAAACCAGGAACGACGACTGAAATATATATATATATATATAGATCCAACAGAGCGCGGAAGCAGAGACCAATACGGACGCCACACAAATGTTCGATGGGCTAAGAGATAAATTGAGGATAAATTGAGGACCTGATATTTATCTGTCCAGTGTGTTTCGCAGCTCCTATGACGAGTAGATATTTGCGATACTCATACCGCTTGAGCCGTCAGGATACATTCCGGGACTAGTGTCAGATTCGGCGGCACTTGGCAATGCTTCGTCAACTTCCCGACCAGTTCCATGAGCGGGACGACTGGCCGCGTCTCAATGCACGCTACGACCTGTCTGAACTGTATCACCCCATATCTAGACTGGTCGTCGGACGTGACGACCACGTGCCAGAGGTTTGGGTACCACCCATGCGAATCCACATCCGGTTCTGCATCGGCAGAGAAAAAGTACAGCAGGTACTCTGGCCTTGCACGGATGATCTCCAGGCGCGGGAGGACGCAAGTCTTGGCGGATGGGAAAAAATCGCCGACGCCGATGTAAAACGAGAGGTCGAGCGTGTGGATGGATGGATGCCGCGCGAGGAAGAGGTGGAGATCCGGCACAGCGATGGCGATGCGCCTGGACCCGATTGTGAGAGATGCAAGCGTGGGTATCGTGAGCGCAGGAAGCGTGAGGGCCCAGTCGTGAGAAGTGAGATCGATGTCGTCAAGGGAGAGAGATGTAAGGGGTGACGTGTTCAGCAAATGCAGCGTCCATCTGTAAAGGCTGGCGTGCAAGAGGAAGGAGGAGTGGATGTGAGAGTCGTGAGGGCAGAGTTTGAAACAAAGGGGATCCCCTTCACGCCCAAGCGCTCCGTTGACTTCACAACTGGCGTTACGGGTATTTGGGCTGGTACAAGTGCGGGTGGAAATGCAACGATGCGAGAGAATGTGATCCACGAAACCAATTTCCGTAGCGATTTCCGCACATAAGATTTCCACCCAGCCTTTGGAAAGGTATGCACATGCACAAATGGGAGGGGATCGGAAGTATCGTAGTGTCTCCATCCAGCGTAGACAGTAAGTCCGCAGTCTCCCCGCCGTGCGACGCTGTTCAAGAACGCTGCCACCGCGTGTGGATAACCAGATAATCTTCTGCTGTTCAGCAGCACCCATGAATCGTAAATAGGGCAAAATCGCACATGACCGAGATGTGAAAGCCGTCTGGCGAGGGAATTCAGAGCCGCGACAGCGTCGAGCATCTCCTTTTCCCGAACATCCCGGACATCGTAGACAAGTGCACAGTCGATGGCATTTACCGAGCTAACACCAAATGCAATGCCTAGAGCGAGGAGCAGAGGCAGATTCTCTCGGGTGAAGTAAAGTGATTGCAGTTCGCCGGAAGAAGATGGTGGGTCACAGTCAAAGCGTGTGAAGATGACTGGTATTAGTGGGAGGCTCATCCGCCTGCAGGTCATTGCAAGGTGCACAAGGTCGTCCGCACCCAGCTCCTCAGCAATGAGTAAGAGGAGCTCGTTGGGGAATTCGAGCAGCGAGGATGCACTCGACATCGTGGCGATCGATGAGAAACCCGGGGCAGTGCATGATGGGAACAGCTTTATGACGGGTGCTCAAATGGGTGTAACAATATTAGTGCGGCGCATCGGGATAATTCCTGAAAACCAGTCCTGAACGGGACTGGTCGTGTAATTCTACACCTACACACTACGTTGCGTGAGTGATATCCAAATTGCTTCTATATTGTAAATGTCAACACTCCCGTTAGCGGGGTACCTCCATGATTCCCAACTATTCCGTTCCAGTAAGTGGCGAAGATGTAGCCCAGTGTGTACTCAGGCAAAACAGACCTGAGTGAAGATCTCTCGAGCGCGCGGCTAAGGAACTGTCGCCCGAATAAGAGCCGCCGCCTCTGTGGATCGGAGGGGAGCGGCATACTCGTAATGTATGAGTGATGTTTGATTTCGCAGTGGCCACGACGTAATTGTTCTCACCTGAGCAAGCCCGACCCATATTCGTACGATGGTTCAATTGTGTTTCCCTGCTCGTCTACCGCTTTCTTGATACCGAAGGTCGCTAAGTGTCTGCCAGGGTAGAGTCTGTACCGATCGATATGTAGATATGAGATTAATTGCATACAGGGTCCGTAGCCGAAAGCCGCTTCCGGATTCTTTTGCGCGAGATTGGGTTCAGGAACCGATCTGGATTGAAAAGGGTAGCCACTACCGATCCGGATACATGACCTGGACAAGGCGGAAGGAAAATAAAGAGAGGCCGACGAGATTAGCTCATTATGAAGAATGGCTCTAATCGGAAACGCGTTCAGCGGGCAGCGACTGACCAAGGTGAGCGTAGAAGGAAAGGTAACGCAGCACAGCCATGTCTTTGTTCCTGAGGCCAGCACCAAACAATGACCTCACCACCTCTCAGCCAACCACTCTCATCGTCGGTTGATTGGCTTCACAGCAAATATAGCTATGGGCTCTCCTGGCAGGGTTGATAATACTAGGGTCACCATTAACACATCCCCGTTCCGGATTTACTCGAGGATATACAAGACGCGGCACACTCGGTAAATTTAGAACAGCGGCACATTGAATCAAAGGCGGCTCAGAGCCGTCTTTGATTTGCGAGAGAGCCGCACTTAGGTCAAAGGCGGCACTTGCCATTTGGGAACGCGCCGTGGACGCGTGATCGTGTCGGGGCGGTACACTTTCTCTTTCCGACCACCATCGCGCCCCGCCCAATTCCCCCCACCCGCGTTCAACAGCGCGACGCGGCGTCATTGATTGAGTGGCTTCGTAAGAACCAGTCTAAACGCTACTGCCTACTGACGTGCCAGTCAATAGGTGTTCGGGTAGCCGTACCTTACCACCATTCCCAACCCCTTCCTCCACAACTCGTCAGGCAGCAGCTTTTTGGTCTGTTGAGCACGATGGAGACACCTCCCAATGCGTCACCGATGGATCGAACCCTGGCAAGCAACATGCCGTGCGAACACGGTTCCACATTGCGCTCCGCCCAATTGTGAACTTTCTACTCGCTGCTGGACAGTCAACTCACGACGATCAAGCCTCATTCCTCGCGGGTGGCGCTCTCTGTGCTAGGGTTAATTTACGCATTGAGGCGAGATTATCAATTTATGCAGGTCACTCCTAACGATTTTCATTTCCTTTCCCTTCGCTCCAGACTCAACCTCTTCCATTGCGCTATCATCGTGAATCCAGATTTTTCATCCATTTCTGGCCACCCCGCGAGCGGGTCGACACGTTGGTATGTTGAACGGTAACAAACTTTATGCTGATATTTTCAAAGCACATAGCAAGTCTTTCAATGAGCACCCTGCCGCAATCAATACTCTACACATATTCCTGCAGATCTCCGAGTTCAGATTGACTGTTTGAGGGTCGCGTGCATCCACGAAGTGAGTTCTCCTTGTGTTTTCACGGCCGTACAGGCAAAATTCATTCTCCTTCCGGCGCATCATATTACACTTGTATTAACACTACTTTACTTGGATTCATTCGTGTTCTGTGAGTAAGTCGTGAAGTGGACCTCTTTAGCGCCCAACAAGCGCCCGTCCGCGGAAGTGCCGCTCTTTATTCGAAGGGCGGCACATGAGCCGCTGATGGCATCCAAAGTGCCGCCGATGCGGACACATGTGCCGCCTTTCATTCGAAGTGCCGCTGTTCTAATTTTATCGAGTGTGCCGCGTTTCGTTGGTCCCGGATTTACTCCCTCGTATTTAAATGTTTCCGTCTGCTCCGTCCAATCCGGGTCACGTCACGGTGTAGCGGAGATGAAGCGGGCCAATCTTTTCTCTTCTCTCCTCCATGGCACCAACACAGTTCTTGTGCACCAGCTGCAAAAAGCCCTTCCCTCAGTCTCAACTGCTCTCCACCCTGTCACATAGATCTCAGCTCCTCGATGTCGTTCGTTCCAACCGCGCTCCATCCGACTGGGAAGCCCTACACATTCGCTCGGTGGTCGACTTTGCGCAATCCGAATTGTCCAGATACGATACCGAGATATCTCGCCTCCGTAGTGCGCTCGAGAAGCTGGAGGCTGACCGGGATATCCTTCATGCATATTACGACGTGTGTCGCGGCGTACTTCCTCCCATCCAGTCCTTGCCGGCGGAAGTCCTTCTTGACATTTTCGCGCTTTGCTCGCCGAAATTGAGTAAATACGACGCATCCTCTGATTACAGAGAAGCTCCTTTGATGGAGTTACAGCGTCTCATGAAGTTCCCCTCCTCCAGCTTTCCCAGGTTTGCTCGCGCTGGCGTCGGCTCGTCGTGACACCCCGGGACTTTGGTCCAGCATCCAAGGTGTATGCCGACTGTGGCCTGGTAGTAAGAAGGAGCAGATTCTGGAGATACTGCAGACCATTATGGATCGCAGTGGGAACGTTCCTCTGACTATCGAGATCGAGACGCATCCAGGACATACGCTTGAGCTTGCACGGCTCGCGCAAAGCTCGGAACGTTGGGTGACTGTGTCCTTCATTGGCGCTGTGATTCACTTGCGTCCCATCTCATCCGTTCGGGGCAGACTGCCTCTGCTCAAATCACTCGAGCTGCGGAGCTGGGGGACCGAGAGACTTGCGCTGGCGGCCTTCGCAGTTGCTCCTCGCCTGACAGAACTGCGGATTGGCGGTTCCATCGAAGGCTTAGAACAACTTCCGCTGCATCAGATCCGCCGCCTCACAATGGTGAACATCTGGATCTTGAATATTGAACATCCAATGACCATCATTCCGCACTTTACAAGCTTGGACACCTTAGATCTTCGATTCTACAACGGCACTAACAAGCTGCCGCTGCCTGCCCATGATTTCCATTCCCTATCCCTTTCAATTTCAATCTTGAAATCGGCTTCAATGATAAATTCCTCCCAACTTATGACAGGCAGTTGTTGGAGGATCTCTTTGCCTGCTTTACATTGCCCTCCTCGGAACGTTTCGTCTCACGTCCCAAAAATACCCCACCGTGCCGCTCGCCTGGCCGCATGCCGAATTTCTCTCCCTCTCTTTTCGGTCCGACGTTTCACTCCCATCTTCGCGTGCTCGATTTAGCGCATGCAATCCTTTCGCCTATTGAACTTTTCCAACTCCTGCAGTCCTTGCAATCACTCGAGTCGCTCGCGATATCTGACCCCCCGCCGACCTTTGCCTTCCCCGCTGTCGTCACTGACACTCTCCTGCACGATCTCACCCTTGAGCCGCCCGTTCGGCTGTTCCACATCTCTGGTCCATCCGCCTCGTGACGCGGTTGCAGTTCACCGACCGCGTCCTTTTGGACTTTGTGTCCTCCCGGCTCGGGGTGCGGCCGTTCGCCACTACAGTTCATTGGTTTGCGGGCGATGGCCGCGAATTCGAGGCTGACGTCGCCACCCATTCCGCAAGTTGGCTGCGGCAGGGAGGATCACGGTTGAGGCGCGGGAGCTGGTTGATGGCGACAATGAGGTGTGTATTGATTAGCCACTTCCCTTTCCATAAAATCTTCGTCCTCATGCTGTTCTCCAGGTTACGCTCGTCGGCTTTAACCCATTCGTGTTACTCCCAGGCATTGAGTGATACAAGGTGTGTCTGTCGCGGGCGGCTGGTCCCTCGTTTCAATGAACTTTCATAGTGCGAACTCCGATGCTAAACATATTTTCCTCTCTACTCACCATGTGGAGCATTGAGATTGCTTTCACATTGTTCCATCGTCCATTTCTTATCGCCATCCTTGTAATCCCGTACTAAGTTGTATGTAACTCGCGTCCTCGAATCATTCGTCCATCCTGTACCTGTGCCTGTTACCAGTAGGTCCACGATGGTGGGTTCAAGTCACCCATCGGCGTTGAGCCGAGAGCGAAACATCATTGTGTGAACCATGTCTTGGCGTTGGGCGCCACCCAGCTCTGATATAGTTTGACAGACGCAGGCGATGGAGAACATAGACCGTTCCCCAGGCGTCGCATATATGCTGTCCCTACCGGCGACCGGAGCTGTCGCTGGACCATCGAATCCTTGGATTTTACCCGAATCGGGAACTGGTATGGTGTTGGGTACTCCAGATGGACAGTGAGAAACGGGTATGCGGTCGCACCACATGTGCGACAATAGGCGATCGCGACAGAACGGATGTACGACTGGGCAATCTTCTGCGCATCATTTTTTTTGTACGCGGAAGTCTAAGATCACCGATGTTGGGCCCTCTGTTCGGGCGACGGAAATTGCACGGGACCTTCTCTGCAATCTTTCCGGAGCGTCCATTCGCAGTCTCATGATTTGTGCCACCTCTTCTGCATCGTCGGCATCCAAGACAAGATGTCGCATAGAATCTTGAAGAAACACTTCACACCTGGTACCCCATCATTTGACACCGCGCTCGCGTTTGTACGCAATCTCGTGTTCTTCTGTCGTTTCAAGTCTGATCTCATCCGCTACTTCAAAGGTGATACCCACGCCGAATGCTAGAACACGTACCTGTGGCCGGAGGTAAGCGCTAACATGACGGGAGATACGATAACCGCCACGAGACGGAGAAATATTGTGTCAGACTCCCAACCTCCATTACTGCCATGTTACGTCGGCATTTATGTGATTTCACTGCGGAGACCTCGCCAACAACCAGGATGGCGATCAGCACTACGATCTCCTCGCCAATCATAGCACGCGGACCGCGCTTCAAAAATACAGGGTAGACCGACCCAGGCTTGCCAATGTGCCCACAAAGCACATCATCGGATGTCTGAGGGCCACCATTAAATGGCAGGAGCTCGCAGGCTTCCATGACAACCGTCCTTCCACCTCTCCAATTGCTCCCGTCCCGACGTACTGATCCCCGATGTTGCAGCGGAGACCAATTCTGAAGTTGATGCGTACAATTGATGCGCGATCCACATACCGTCTAATGGCATCACAGTCTCTTTGGCAAGGCAGACGTGATTGCGATTGTGGAGGAAACGCTGCGTCGGTGAGATGCTCAAGATGCCACCCGACTCATGACTACCATTACGAGCCTCATTGCGGATCTCGCGGAAATTTATTTTCCTCGCCAACAGCGCCTCGATTTCCCCATTTACTTCATCCACTGTCTTCGATCCTCATCCATGATTCCAGGCAATGTGCTCTGCAGGACTTTTTGAAGGATCCTGAGACCAAATTCCGCTGCCTGGAGTAGGCGGAAATTATGGAAAAAATGCTAGATCCCAAAAATCACCTCCTGGTGGTCAACTCATGCGACTCTGGGAAGACCACAATAATTATGCTTGTGGCGAAGATGTACGAATCCCATCCAATCACTGTCGTCATTCTTCCTTTGAGCGGTCTTGACCGCGACTTCCACCAACGCGCGGCAGAACATGGAATCCGTATTGTGATACTGTATCAGAATCTGCACAATGCTGCTTCAACGAAAGACTGCAAAAACAGAGAAAAACGGGAGAGCACCGTATTCTTTAACCCATTTCATGTATCTCACCTTAGGAAAAGAATTTTGTGGGTGCATTGAATATGATAGATTGCCTATGATTGCCAATGGTTGGAAGGAAGTTTGGGAAGTAGTGCAAGTCTGGAGCTTCGGCTAACGAAATGCGGAAGGATATTAGGCGCCAATTAATGAGGCATAGCAGGGCGGCGCACTGGAACAAGGAGGTGTGCGTGGGGATGTCGAGAGTCGAGAACTAGCCAGCATGGTGGTCGACTTGAGTCTAAGGGTGCGTCAAGATGGTGCTAAGGATGGCTGAGGTACGGCAGGGCTTTCGCCTATAATTAAGCCACCGAGAAGCAGACTTGATACAGTACTTTAGGGGAGAACACTTATCGCTCGCAGTAATGCATCTTCCTCCTACTCCTCGGAGCGATTCGCTTCAAGAGTGGCGCCCAAAAATCAACCTTACCTTTCAGAAGTATGGGCAGGATTATTTTGCTCGGGTTCAAGATCAAAATTATTGGCCGTGGCCGCAGTCGTTGTTTTTTTTTTTTCTCCCGCCAAAATATGAGATTGATCTGGGGCCAGTTGGAACACAGTCTCAGAATCCGCCAGTCCGCCGAGTAATTATATAACTGCGCTGGCAGGTGGGGATCGAGATATCCCATGACTACAAGCAAGTCAGGGCTGCCCAGCGTCAAATTTCGAAGGTGATCCGAGTCGTGAAAGAAGGTTCCAGATGCAGGCTCCGTAGATTAGATTAGATTATATTAGATTAGATCAGGAATCAAAGAAAAAGCATAGGTTCGTTGAACGGGAATGCGAAACCAGGAACTTGACCAACGGCTACTGTAAACGTCTGAAAAATCAAGGGTGAGCGCGGATTAACAGAAGGCAGGCACAGCCATGGACTTGTTCCCGAGGCGCGAGTCAAACAATGAACAATGACCTGGACCGTGACAACCACCGTCGGCGCAAGGAACAACCCGCCCCTCGCCGCAGCCGCAGCCTACGCACAATCTGGCCCCGCCTGCGTGGACCCCCACCCCTCCTTCCTCCCCAGCGCTGTGGCACGCGAACATCGACGGGATCCCCGAACCCGGGATCGACATCCGCTGGGATGGCGCTGCGCACACGCTATCGTCGACCTCGTGATCGTGATTGGGTGTGCAGGGTATTTTGAGCGCGAGACGCTGGGCAGAGGTGCGGATGTAGACGAGACGACGGGCGCGGTGGTGCAGGCGTGGGGAAGATCAAGAGCAATCTCGGGGAGGGCGGGGAGGTCGATCACGAGGTGGGTGGGGGCAATTACGCATACGCGACGCGCATCGTACGAGCAAGGAAGACGGCGCTGAATCCAATCATGATCTCAATGCCACATCCGACGAAGCCACCGATACCTCCACAATGGCGATGACCGGCCAATATTGGGCACCTGCAGCGCCCGGTACATCGTTGTGCAAAGCTCACCCGGTTAACGCAGCTTCACATGCACCGTCGAACGCACCTACATAAAGCGCTGTCACCCCTTGAACGCACCTTGCTTTACCCATCAATTTACACCCAAGCAACAACCCCGATGCCGCACAAAGGAGCCTGTCTCGGTGCGCAGACCACCATTGCGCTCGTGTTCGCGGAGGTGTGCTGCTCTTCCTCCTCCGCGACTCCTCCTCCTACTCCTCCTCCTCTCCTCCTCCTCCCTCCTCCTCGTATATCGTATATCGTATATCGTACTCGTGAACGAAGCTGGCACTGATGCTTCGCAGACCACACGCCACCGTGGCTGCACATCCTGCCAACAGATATTTCGCGCCGCAGAAGGACGTCACGACTCACGATCGCGGGGCCAGTCGGGGAGTACAGCGTCAGCGCCGCATGTATTGCGATCCTCGGTGCTCTTTCTCCTCCCCCTTTCTTTTCTCCTTCTCTTAGTGCCCCTCGCTCTTCAATGCACCCCGCGCTTTCTCTTCTCGTTTATTGCACCCTTTGGGACACCTTACTTACCCAGGGTGGCGCGCGCAATCTGCGGCACCTCTCCCCACGTTCGGCGACGCAGAGGCGATCCACTCGGATACGAGCAACTTTCCCGAGTTTGCGAAGATTTCGATTTGGACCTCGGCTCGAAGTGAAGGTACTGCAGAAGAATAACCTTGTATGTTGTCCGAAATGTCTTGGTATGGTTTGACCTTGTTAGTATTCTCAACCACCTACACCGTGAAGGCATATATTGTAATCATCACGAAGATCTACTACAATGTTTTAAGAATCCCATAAAATTCCATCTGGTGAACCAAAAGGTTGGTCTGCTCCAGCGATACGTTGAGCAAAAAATCCTGAGTGAATGAGTAGAGAGGCCATATTTCGCGAAGAATGGGAGCAAATGTGTCTGGGAATAGGTCAGCGATAGGTCACAGGAGTGAAGTGTAGCGACGTACTGTATTCAGTGAAAACTGCAATAAGATCTGCACCGCGTTTTGAATGCTTGTTATCACGGGAATAAAGAGCGTCAAGAGATAAGGTGAGAATGTCAACGATCATCTCGCGGAGGTGACCTAGAGAGGAAGTAAATCCCAGACCGGGTGTACGACGATGATAACTAGCCTTGGGTTACAAGGCAGGCAAAAAGGTGAGCACAAGTGGGTGGTATCAAATTGCTGTCTTGAAGCAGGATGGGGAAAATATGGTGTATATCGGAGAGAGCGAGAGAGTTGGAAATATCAGCTTAGATTTTGGTCAGCGTTGCGATGGCGCAACGGCTTTGTTTTTTGTTTTTGTTTTACCTTTTTCCGACAGTTTGGCCAAGGCGTCCACAGCCGCCAAACGGACATTGACGTTGCTGTTCGACAAAAGAGTGACCAATTTTGGAATGGAACTGAGTAGTATTGGCCGGAACTCATCTGAAATCCTCGTGAGCAGAGTGATATATGCTATATTTGTTACCTTTTTCCGATAGCTTGGCCAATGCATTCGCACCTGCCCTACGGAAATAGCCATCGCTGTCTGTCAGGAGAGTGACCAATTTCGGAAAGCAATCGACGATGGCAGGCCTGAACTCGTCTGGAATGCCCATTAGCGGAGTGATACAACTCGTTATTTGTGTTTACCTTTTTCTGACAGTTTGGCCAATGCATTCACACCTGCCCCACGGACAGAGCCATCGCTGTCTGTCAGAAGAGTGGCCAATTTCGGAAAGCAATCGACGATGGCGGGGCTGAACTCGTCTGGAATGCCCATCAGCGGAGTGATGCAAGCCGGTATTTCTGTTTACCTTTTTCTGACAGTTTGGCCAATGCATTCGCACCTGCCCCACGGACATAGCCATCGCTGTCCGTCAAGAGGGCGACCAATTTCGGAAAGCAATCAACAATGGCGGGCCCGAACTTGTCTGGGATGCCCCTTAGCGGAATGCTGCAAACCATTATTTGTATGTACCTTTTTCTGACAGTTTGGCCAATGCATTCGCACCTGCCCCACGGACATAGCCATCGCTGTCTGTCAAGAGAGTGACCAATTTTGGAAAACAATCGATAATGGCAGGCCTGAACTCGTCTGAAATGCCCGTCAGCGGAGTGATGCAAGCCGCTATTTCTGTTTACCTTTTTCCGACAGTTTGGCCAATGCATTCGCACCTGCCCCACGGACATAGCCATCGCTGTCTGTCAAGAGGGTGACCAATTTCGGAAAGCAATCGATGATGGTGGGCCCGAACTCGTCTGGAGTGCCCATTAGGGGAGTGATACAATAAAACAGCCGTTATTTCTCTTTACCTTTTTCTGACAGTTGGGCCAATGCATTCGCACCCGCCGAACGAACAAATATGTCACTGTCTGTCAAGAGGGCGACCAACTTCGGAAAGCAATCGACAATGGCAGGTCTGAACTCATCTGGAATGCCCATTAGCGGAGTGATGCAAGCCATTATTTCTGTTTACCTTTTTCAGATAGTTTGGCCAATGCATTCGCACCCGCCCCACGGACATAGCTATTGCTGTCTGTCAAGAGGGCGACCAATTTCGGAAAGCAATCGACAATGGCGGGCCTGAACTCGTCTAGAATGCCCATTAACGGAATGATGCAAGCCGTTATTTCCGCGCACCTTTTTCCGATATTTTGGCCAATGTGTCCGCACCTGCCGAACGGACAAATATGTCACTGTCCGTCAAGAGAGTGACCAATTTCGGAAAGCAATTGATGATGGCGGGCCTGAACTCGTCTGGAATGCCTATTAGCAGAGTGATACAATAAAATAGCCGTTATTTCTGTTTGCCTGGTTTTGACAGTTTCGCCAATATGTCTGCACCCGCTGCGCGGGCATCGCTGTTGCTGTCTGTCAAGAGGGTGACCAATTTCGGAAAGCAATCGACAATGGCGGGCCTGAACTCGTCTGGAATCCCCATCAGCGGAGTGATGCAAGCCGTTATTTCTGTTTACCTTTTTCTGACAGTTTGGCCAATATGCCTGCACCTGCTGTGCGGGCATTGCTGTCGCTGTCTGTCAGGAGAGTGACCAATCTCGGAAAGCAATTGACGATGGTAGGCCTGAACCCGTCTGGAATGCCAGTCAGCGACGTGATGCAAGCCGTTATTTTTGTTTACCTATTTCTGACAGTTTGGCCAATGTGTCTGCACCTGCTGCGCGGACATTGCTGTCGCTGTCCGTCAAAAGGGCGACCAATTTTGGAATGGAATCAACAATGGCAGGCCTGAACTCGTCTGGAATGCCCATCAGCGGAGTGATGCAAGCCGTTATCTCTGTTTACCTATTTCTGACAACTTGGCTAATGCATCCGCACCCGCCGAACGGACCGAGTTGTCGCTGTCTGTCAGTAGGGCGATTAAATTTGTCATGGACTGCACAACGGGGGCCCGGAATTCTGCTGCAATTCTCATCAGTAAGGTCATCCACATTGGCAGCCCCCCATCACCTACCGAACTTCGCTAAGCTCATCATCCCTTTAATGACGACCTCCCAGAATTGCTCATCAGCCCCGTTTAATGCTCCCGTTATAGACATCATTGCCTTTGCCATCCTTGCCGCTGTCATGCATGCATGTTAATTCTCGCATCAGCATCGACGTTAGAAACCTTACGCTCAGCTCTTGCCAGCATACTACGTGCATGTGCTGCAATGTAATTAGTGCCTGACCACCTCTGCCTGACAACCCACACTCACGGATTTGAAATTGCTTGCATAAAATTATTGTGCATGTCCTCCGTATCCGTATCTGCCCTACACACAATCCTTCAAATGCCGCGCTGATCAGTACCTGTCGAACGTGGGGTATAAAGCCCCCCTCTGACATGTTAATCAAGTTGTGCGTTCTTTGTTCCCATTGCTCTGTATGGTCATCCAAGCCGGTGGCGAGGATAAGCCTAATTCCTAGGGCACAAGCTAAAGGCCGTAAGTGCTCTGCAAAGTGGTCCCATCGATGGAAAGGCCCCCCAGCTTGAATCAACACCTGGTGGATAAATTGTATTTCATCCGAATTTTCCGCGCCACTATTCCGGGCTTTGCCGGAGGGCACCACGACTCGCAGCATCGCATACAGATAGGTTCCGCACGTAGGGCATCATCCGCACTCATGGGAATTCCAGGTGTAATTTTGAAATATTGAGTGAACCTTTGGCACAGAGCGTCACTTGCACCAGATTCGCAAAGAGCATCACGAAGGTAATCAGTTGGGTTAGCTCCCGCCACAGCCCTGACTGCCTCTTCAATAGCCTTCTCATCGGTTGAGCTCGTAAGCAGCCATGCCAGTACGTCTGCTTCCATTTCGTGGCGTCCCGGTTTATGGCGGGCATTCTTCAGGAACTCGGTCAATTTGCGCCATTGCAGACCAGCTCTCTGTACTGCTGAAAGCGGTGTCACCCGCATTTGGGGCTGTTTTCTGGCAGAGTCTGTATATCGACGGTTCGCCGCAACACCGGGAATGAGGTCGGACATCGTGGTCTGGAAGGGACAAGCAGGCGAAAACCAAGGTAAGATGGTGCCGAGGAAATATAGACAAGTGGTGAATACAGTCATGACGAGAAGGGTGACACCTATCCCAAAATCGTCGTTTAGCGTAAGGATAACGAGGCCCACAGCAAATAGAAGGAGGGCGATCTGGATGAGGAGCGGGATCCCAGCGACTAGCGTTGCCAGGTGCCATTGACGTGATCTGAGATAGCGCAGGTGACGTTCACAAGCATCCTTCGAGTGCAATCCAGGGGTGGCAGGGGTATACTGTGCAAGCCAACCTTTGGCGAGTACGGCAGCGAGAGCGCTGATGAGAGTTAGACCCAGGCTAGAAAACCATGCCGCATTCACAACTAGGGAGGACTGGGTGGGCCGAAACAGCTCAGAAGTCGATGTAACGGAATCATTGCGCAGAGCGCGAAGAGTGAAAAGGATATCCTGGAGAGGGTCTTGTTTCAGGTCCTTCCGACTTTCTATCAGGAAAGCAGTAAGAATTGCACCGAACAGACCAGCCTACAGCAGGTTGACACTCATACAACACCGAGAAGGAAAATTTGCGCACAAATATGAGGAGTTGATCGAGGCCAATTTGCCACAATTGTGCGAGCTCTTTGTCTTCAGCCTCCGTCTCCCTTAGATAGAGTTTCCATATTTCAGCAGTCGGCAGATAATGCTGGGCGTATGGGCTGCTGGTATCTGAGCGATCATCACCGGCATACCCGAAAGCGGCCATGCCAGTTGGTGGGACTGCCGGGAGGTCAATTCGAAGAAATGGATAACAGCATTAATACTGACTGAGGAGTTCGTCGTTATGCTTCTGTGATTCAGCCAAACCGGGATCTGGTGCATACGAATGAGCCATCGTCGTCGAGCGGGAGGCCACGTCAGGCGTTACCGATGTCACATCACAAAGTATGCCACAGGTTTACGTGCTCTCTACTTTTATCGGATAATTTTATTTGGAAACCCAGCTTCACTCCGGTAAGTCGGAATTTTCGGGAGCCCTGACAATGTTCCCAAAACCTGAAGTTTCAGGAACCAGGTAGGTGCTCCCGAAACAAAAGGTTTTCACAGCGCAGAAACTTACCGACCCTCCCGACACCTTCCGCTTCGGGAACAGCGTCGACTTCACCGAACCTGCTCTTGAAACCTTTGGTTTCGGGAACAGTTTCTGGAAACCGTTCCTGATACTTTTGTTTTCGGGAACGGATTCGGTGTCCGTTAAATAATAAGTATCGGCAATGGTTTCGGTGTGCTGGAACCTGTTCCCGAAACCAAAGATTTCGGGGGCACTGAAGCCTAACTGCAGCTGAGCTGCAGCCTGCAAAAAAAAATCGGAGGCAACTCATTAAAATTCAGTGGCAGCCGACCTGCAGCTTACAGCTAATAACAGTACCGAGGGCGCGGCGAAAAAATTTCCCATTTGGGACATTTTCAGAGAATTACCCATAACTCGCCCAATTCTTCATGGATTTCTTTGAAAATAGGCTAGATTTGCTAGGCTAATTCATGCGGAATTAATGATAGAAATAAACTTGGAAGAATACTGTATGGTCGATGAGCTTGAAATTTGGGCTGTTTTGGGGTTGAATTCCATCTAGGAAGCTCAGAGCTTGTTCAAACCACCTGATTTTGTGAGATGCAGGACTTGTATGGATTTAGAAAGATGTCATAGAGGCAAAATTCCATGTGACTCAGTCTATGGTGCTTGTATGCACTTTGGGACAATGAGCAACCAGTCTGAACTGGAAATATTTGTGGGAATTGAATGGAGCCATGGCCTCTATGGAATTTTGGCTCTATGACATCTTTTAAAATGCATATAAGCCTCATGTCTCACAAAATCAGGCCATTTGAACAAGTTCTGAGCTTGCTAGGTGGTATTCAACCCAAAATCAGCCCAAAATCTAAGTTCATCCACCATATGATATTTTTTGCAAGTTTATTTCTATCAGTAATTCCACATGAATTAGCCCAGCAGATCTAGCCTATTTTCAAGCAAATCCATTGAGAATTGGGTGAGCTATGGGTAATTCTTTGAAAACATCCCAAATGGGAAATTTTTCGCCGCGCCCTCGGTACTGTTATTAGCTGTAATTGAAACAAATTCTTTAGACCAGACCCATCAATTCACAAAAGGATCTCGGCGAAATATATATATATAAGTACATTATATACGCGAGCAGTGTGGGAGGCATAGCGCGTCAATTGACGCGTGGATATGAAATATTACACAGTAGATAGTTTGTTTCAATCAAGCTGCAGTTCAACTGCCACTGAACTTTGATGAGTTGCCTCCGGTTTTTTTGCAAGCTGCAGTTGAGAGTCGGACGTGTTATAATTGTGCAGCTCAGCTCCACCGTGATGCAGAGCCCGAAACTACTGTGTTGCGGACAACAAACTTTGGATTACTGTATCCTTGGTCGTTACCGAGTACGTCTTCGTGAATATACAATTAAATGCACATGCGGACTATCATCCACGGGCTCCAACACTTCACAAGATAGATGGATACACACCTTTATCACGATGCAGGCGCAGGACTACAAGGAAACAAGCTTAAGCTGGGGCACCTTTCCAAGTTCCAAGTTCCACGAACACCAAATTAACACTAATGACACACTGCTCCTGAGTGAATCTCGCACGGGGATTCGGCGGGTAGGAAAGCTGCTTGCCATGGAAGGGGTCGAAGCCTTCGAGGTAATCCATTGTCATTGTCATTGTCATTGTTCAGACTTCGCACAACACAACACAAGCTACGACGCTTATAATCAGACCATCAGCCGAAACGAGACTGGCCATGGGGTTATAATTATATTATATTATTCACTGGCGTCAAAGAACTGAAAATAACGAGAGAAAGTATGCACAGAGAAGTAGCCTTTTCAGATGGCTCAGCCTTAGAAAGATCGTCTGTCCTTGATAATTTTTTCTCCTCTGTTGACACACGGACACGGACACACTGAACGTTTGATGAGGGAAGCGATGCAGCCTGAGATATGATCGATCGGGCGCAGACCGTACATTTATTCGTTTACGTTTAAACAGGTTTTATCGCCAGCTCCATCCCCAGCTCAAATTCTCTTCCCCTTTTATTGCCCATTGCTACCCGGAGAGCCGAAGATATTATAATTATAGTAGCTGTAGACTCGGAGGCGACTTACCAAATCACCGGGATTGAAACTCCAGCTCATCGGCTGCTCGAGTCTGAAAGGGTACGATTCACAATTAAGTTAACAATTTATGCGTGTGCGAATACACAAGAGGACCTGCCTGTCTGTCGGAGTAGGACCGCTTCTGGAGAATTGAGGCGGACGATACTGTATCAGAATCTGAATCTGTATAATGCAATGCTGCTTCAATGCAAAAAAACAGAGACCATACAAAAACATTCAATGCAGAAAAATAACAGAGAAAAAAGCACGGACCATGTTATCTAATTAACCCATTTCATGTATGTTACGTCTCCTAGGTAGGAAAAGGAAAAGTCGCTGGTGTATCGAATATGATAGATTGTCTATGATTGCTAATGATTGGATGTTTGGGAGGTGGTGCAAATCTGGAGCGAGCGACGGCTAACGAAATGCGAAATGATAGGCGCAGAGAGCAAAGCAATGAGGCATAGTAGGAGGGCCGCGCACTGGCACAAGGAGGCGTGCGTGGGGATCGGGGATGTCGAGAGCGAAAGCCAGCATGAGCGTGCGTGGTGCTAAGGATGTCCACGGACCACGGTACTGACGCGCAGGGCGGGGGCGTTAGCTTAAGCCACCGTTGATATAGTAGGGGAAATCGCCCATCGCAGGAATACACCTGCTTCCTCCTCCACGGACTCGTCGCGCTTCGCTTCGGGAATCAAGAATGGCGCCGACAAAACCAAAGCATCTACCTTACCTTACCTTTCTGATGTATGGGCATGTGCAGGGTTCCATGTAGTTTATTTTGCTCGGGTTCGGGTTCGAGATCAAATTGTTACGGTGGCCGCACTGCAGTCGATGTTTTCTCGTGCCAAACCAAAGTATGAGATGAATATCGGTCTGGGGCCAGTACTAGTCGGAATTTCACAGACTCCGTGGCGCCAGTCCGCCGGACTGAGTAACTGCACTGGCAGGTGGGGTGGGGATCGAGAACTGCCATTGATACTGTATCCAAGCAAGTCAAGGCCGTCCGACGTCGACTTTCCAAGGCGCGCGCGATGACTCCGAAAAGGATGAAAGATCCGAGTCGCGAAAGGTTTCAAGCTTAACCGGATACAGATTGGGAATCAAAGAGAAGTATATTGTATGATCGAACGGCAGTGTGAAACCAGGAAGACCAGCGGCTAGACGTCTAGAAAAGAAATCAAGGTGAAGGAAGAAGGTAAGCCGAAGCGCACAGCCACGGATTTGTTCCTCAGGCCCGCGGCAAACAATGGGCTCATTCTTTCATTTTATTATGCTAACAACCACCGCGACGCTCGTCGTCGAGCCGTCTATGCCCACCGTTTCTCCGCCCGTCCTTCAAGTTCCTCCCTGGCGGCGCGCCACGAACAGCACCTGGATGTCGTGATGATGTGTGCGAGAGGGACGAGCGCGAGACGCGCTGACCATGGGCGGAGGAGGTGTGGATGTACGGTGGTGCAGGCGCTCGTCGCGGCGGCATGATTCCGCGATCGGGGAGGTTGATGGGAGGAAGCAAGAATCTAATCAATGCGTTCATTCAACGGCAACACCCGATACCTTCGATGGCGATGACCGCCCAATATTGGGCGGTACGTCGTTGTGCAATATGCAATCCTTATTCGGCTCACGCACCTTCGAGCCCCTCGAACTCACCTTGCTTTAACCAGCTCTCGTCCACGCATATCCGCTCCTCTGCCTCTCCTCCGCTGCCTCCGCCGCCCACTCCTCCCTCCTCGTCATCGTATATCGTACTCGTGAACGAAGTCGTCGCAGCCGCTTCGTAGACCACTCCCCGCCGTGGCTGCACATCCTGCAAACAGCCGTCGCGCCGCAGCGCAGAAGGACGTCACGACTACGACTCGCGATCGCGGGGAGTATAGCATGCATCAAAGCCGCTGGGTTGGGAATACCGGTGCGTTTGTCGCTCTTTTATGCACCCCACTCTTTCGTTGCCAGCTCTTTCTCTTCCATTGGCCGTCATTCTTCCATTGCCGGCCGCTCTCGTTGATTATACCGCACCACTCCTCCACTGCCCGCCGATCTCGTTAATTGCCCGCCACTCGTCCTCGTTGATTGCCCCCCGCCCTGCGCGGTTACTGTTTCATTAAAGCCCGTATTCTGAGCGTGACCATCTACATTTTGCAACGCGCAGGCGGTCCATACGCGCTTTCCCTGGTTGGTGGGGATGAGCATGCGGGGATGCCGGATGGCTGTGGGGCTGAATGTGCATTTCTTTCTTCTTTGTTGATACGGACATGGCGCTTCGTGTCTTTTCTATCCGTATTGAATCATCTTCCCTTCGCGCCTTCGACTCCTCTGTCAGGCATTCTCATCTACATATGCCTGATGTCCACTCGAACAACTCGTGCTCCGCGCGCGCGCGGTATCAAACGCCGACACTCTCTTTACCTGCATAATCTGCAGCTCCCTCCTCAACGGCGTCTCCACCCTCATTTTCGAGAGCACCTCCCGTCCTCTGTCTCCCTTCCCTATCGGCGTCGCTGTCGTCTTTTGTCTCCTGTGAACGGGTTAGGGAATCATGGCTATCGCTATCGTCACTTCTCGTTTCATTTGCGCGCATTCCGCTGAGATTGGGGATTCGGTCTTCCTTCCTTCATTTGATCACCTCTACCTCCGTCTTCGATTTGACATCGATTCCACTAGACCCCTACACCCTATCTACCAAATAAATCAATAAAAGCAGACTCGGCACGCACCACGTCCCCCGTGCGACCTCACCTGGTTGCGTCGGCGAGCCCATCAACCCCGAGGCGTGGAACCGGGTACAACGAGAACGTGCACGTGGGCGGCCGGCAGTGTGCGTTGTGCGGTTGTGGACAGGATACATTTGGTGCCGTTTTTTTTGGCTACGTCGGTTTACATACGATTTAATTATTAACGCCAGGCAAACCGAAACCGGCTCGATCGTCATCACGCCCTTCTCCGGCGTGCCCACCAAGCCCGGGAGCGCATGTGCGACGGTGTCGTTTTTTTGGGCATGTCCGGCAATATTGGATCCGATTACTGTAGGGGGGGAGGAGGGTCTGGGTCTGGTGTTTGCAATTGCAATTGTGTCCCCTGTCTTCCTCCCTTCCTCATCCCCGTCCCCTCCGCTACCGTTTATCCCCCTTTACTTACTTTTGACTCGGAGCGGGACTGATCGGAACCAGGCAGCGGCAATTATCTCACTGGGAGATGTGCGGTGAATGGAAAAGATATCTGGAATCTCACGATGCCTGAACGACGTAACGAAGTAAAGCAGAAATTGAATGACCCCGCTCAGAGCAACCCATTCGGAAATGCAATCACTGCATGGGGAGAAGATGAATGTTCAGGAATGTAGTGTTGGATCCTCACGGGCCACGGCGACGGCAAACCTAGAATCCTTCTCAATGTCTGTTCTGGCCAAATATTCAATTACAGTAACTTTCGACGGGACGCGTGGACGTACAGAGTAACAATTGAGTACGCATTAGTGCATGCTTACTGTGTAGAATAGCTTTTCCATATTTCATTTAAAGCCTGGCTGCCTAAGATGGCCGACACCCTCCTGGAACACGCATTTCAGTGGGTGGCCAACAGTATGTTATGGGTTATTTGATTTTTTGGGAAGACCGCCGCGGCCGGATGATATTCACCCTCGTCAAAGCCCAACTGAAATTCGACCAAGGGGTCTAGAAACCGTGTCTTTGTTGGGAGGCCTTTGGAACTCTAGGAACTAGCTATTAGGTTTCGTACAGGAGATCGATAGCTGAATCTCCGTGCGTAGCGCACAATGAAAGACTCAATCTTGTAGCTCCTCCATCCATTCACAAGTGTGCCCGACTGGAGCGTCTCCCAACAGACGGATAAATAAATAAAAAGTTAAATTGCAAATGTCCAGAACAAAAGCGAGGATGATATCGAAAGTATAGATGGACGGAAGTGGTGAATGAATCCATATCAGCCACGGCTCAGGTGCGTTCAAAAAAGAGACTGTTTGATCGGGTGCCGAAGCTGATGCGAATGGTGCGGTAGGCTGGTTTCAATAGAGCCGGGAGGCGCTCAGTGCTACGAAGACATTAGCACCGTGAAGCAGCTCAGGGATTGAGGGAACGCACCGGGCAGTACTAGAATCGACCACAAAACATGAGCGAGCGCCGCCGACGGAAAAAGGAAATGAAAATTTAAAGGAATGAGAAGGGCAAAATGTCTTGGGTCTAAGATGGAGAGTGCTTACCCCACGCCAAGAGCATTTCCCGGTCGAGCAATCGGAATTCTTTTGGCAATCGTAGCAGTTCTAGATATACAGTGAGTGAGTCCGGGTCATCTCAATCGTACAGCCAATATCGTACAGCGGCGCTCGCCGCACGTTTGTGGGACCAAGCGGAATGAACCGAATTTTCAAAACCACCCGAATACGCTGAACCGAGGACTCGCGCGACCATCAGTGGTAGAAGGGGAACCAAAATTGGATTTGAGCACTAACAAATGGGTGGGCAACATCGTACAGGGCCCCAGACTGCGTTCCATTCGTCGATCTGAGACGGTCAAAGAAGAATGATGCACGTCGAACAGGGTCGCCGCGGTAAAGATTGAAGCAAGATCTGTCAAACTCAAGTCAAGCTACCTTGGACAAGCGCAACGGTGCCGTTCTTTGGGCATGTCCCGGCAATAATGGGTCCGATTAGTGGGGAGGTGTGTCTGGTGTCTGCTTGCGTCTTTCGCCTGCCCCGGTCTTCCTCCCTTCCCCATACCCTCCGCTACAGTTTTATCCCCCGTACTTTTGAGCGGCACTGATCGGAACCCAGAGAGCGGCAATCAAGTAACCAGGAGATGTGCTGTGAATGTAAAAGATATCCGCAATATTAATCTCACGATACCTGAAATCGAGGAATCAGCAGCATCACGGTCTCCCCCGCCCCTCCCGCCCCCAATGCGCATGCGCCTCCTCCACCTCGCGGCGATTGAACACATCGCCGTCCCCCCCTCCCCGCACGCTGCGGGGCGTCTCGCATCCGCCTTTCCGCCGAACAAGCTCCATCATGCGCGCGGTATTTGTATTTGGGGGCTGCACGTGCGAGGGGGGGCGGGGATGATAGGTGGGTTTGGAGGACAGGCGGGACGCGTGGCGCTGCGTTATCGCCGTCAGGACTCAGGAGATCGTGCGCGGATTCCTTCCTTCCGAGCGTTATCCCGTTTCCTGTCGCGTGCAAGAACGAAAATTCAGTGCTTGGGGGAGGAGCAGGAGCAGAGCAGGATAGGGATAGCGTACCGCTTCTCGGGATTCGCCGCTCGTTCGGTGTACAAGGTGTTCGAAGGGGAGCACGCAATGGCGAAGACAGGCGGCTGGAATTATAATCGCCGACAGTGGGTCATGGGAGTTTGTTGAGCCTGAGGTCCGGATGTGGTAGCGGGTGTCAATCCGGCGCGATGCCTATTGTCGGAAAAATCCCAAACTGAATATAACGGATGGTGACCGCTCACAAGACGTTACAAGCCGGTAATCCCGGACCTGGCTTGTAACACGTAGGTCAAGTTGATATATGTGCTCATAAGCCACAGCATGGCTTCTAAGCACTCTCATGCCATTATGAAGTTGCGATGGTTTTTGGGCCCTTGCAACCACAGCGGCGGCCAATGGGGCACTCAAATGATATTAATAATGATATTTTACAGTTTCAGGAAATTCTGGGCTGTACAAAGGGAAAGAAGAGGGGAGGGGAAATAATATTGACACATCCTAAAAGTTACACTGGAAAACATCCAAGCTGCTGCGATTGGCGCTGGGCAAACTCCAGAGGTCCTAGCTATCACCATCCAACTGCAGCGGGTACGAGAGATGATTGGGACGAGTTGCACTTAGGGCTTTTGTAATACCATCAGTAAACTGCGA
Organism: Mycena leptocephala; assembly: GCA_029378395.1. NCBI lineage: Eukaryota > Fungi > Basidiomycota > Agaricomycetes > Agaricales > Mycenaceae > Mycena > Mycena leptocephala. The sequence continues at coordinate 63,642 of JARJLF010000987.1, read as the reverse complement.
AAAGAGTGAGAGGAACGAAATAAAGGAATAAAAGGCTGACCACGCACCGGACAGGAGATCAACTCCGTATTGTGAATGCTACACCAGAATTGGGTGGTCTTCGGAGCACTTGAAGAATGAGAAGCCGATTTGCGGGTGGCAAAGAGGCCCGAGGATGGCTGGTTGAAAGCCATATGCACAACGTTGGCTATGCCAACTCGGAGAACAGAGCCATAATCTTGATACATCTGAGGAATTGAGGACAGCTTGGAATAGATGTTGCAGGGACCTTGAAGAGGAACTTGAGGGGTGGCATGAAAGAGCAACTTGAGGTGGCATTGAGGTGGCATTGACGCGTGGACTTGCAGTGGCATTCAGGATGGTTCTTGGGGAAATGCCGCAGAAGAAGGCAACGAAAGACCCAGTCTTGGATGGACATGGTGAAAGACAGAGTATGGGCTTCGAGGACCGGGAAGACCAAGTGAGGTGGAGAAGATGAAGGGAGAGGAAGAGAGGCAAATGTTCCCATTAATCCGTTCGCCATTGTTCTGAGCCGGATGATCGCGGAGTTTCAATGACATGTCGAGGATCGGCCACTTCGTACAGTTACGACCAACGGTAATATTATCATGGAAATTTTAGAACAGATTGAAGATGAGGAGTGCACATGAAAGATGCTTAGACAGAAAGACGACTAGTGTGCGGTTTTTCCTGTAGCTCCGTGCAGGAGTCACTCTGAAATAAATACAAGCTCTGGTTTGAGCTCCAGAAGAGAGACTAGGATCTCCAGATATTTGAGAAAAAAAGTGGCTTGAAAAGATGAAGATTCGAAAGATCCAGAAAATTGTCTGAAAAGAGCTTGTTGAGTTCTTGATGCGGTGTTGAGTTCCAACCCTCGGTAATTTCTTACACACCATCACGAGCCTGATAACGGCTTGAGATGGCTCATAACGCCATATAAGCCTCCCTGCCAGTGGCTTATAACACATTACAATCTCTTCCAAGCCGGTAATCCTGCTTAAGCCGTTACAACCCAAACAGGGTTTTTCCGACCTAATAGCCGAATGATGCGAAGTACAAAAGAGGCGCAGCAGAATGTCGAGCGCCAGTGTGAGTGTACGCGGCCCGCATAATCTTGCAGCGATCTTGAGGACCTTGATATACCTGATCTAATAGTAATAGCAATAACTTTTACGCATGTTTCTTGCGCGAATATGACAATGTGGGATCGCAGCTACCTACATATACCACCTATATTTTGACCTACCGAACTATCGTGGCGGAACCATCCGCCATGTTGATTTTCACAGGCTGGTTGGCCTCCTACCTGTCTCATATAATACTGTGAACAGCTATCCAATGTTTGTAGTACATCTGGACCAGATCTGAGGGTTTTCTTCAGTTGCCAAACTAGTGGCGGAGGTCTCCGCCATTTGACTCTCAGAACTTATCGTCAGAGGCCTTTGCTGCTTGCTGTCCTACTGGTAATTCTTTTGAAGCGCCACTCTTGAGCAGTTATTTGGATATTTTCTTGCCATTGAAACCTGAGATCAACCCAATCCACTCGCTCTCTCCACGTGCTCGATCACTATCTCCAAGCATTTGGTGTACCACCTTCTGCAGGATTAGCGGGCCCAAAAATAATTTTGAACCGCGGGATTATGTCTGCCCCCCTTTGCTCTGGTGCACCACCACTTTCTTCAAGGCAATCCAATCTTGACTTGTATTTGTCCACTAGCTTGACCTGGTTGTGAGTGTAGATAGAAGCACACTCTGTCTGTGTGCACTGTGTCAAATTTTCTGGCCCTTACAGTTGCGGCGGAATCATTTGTCTTTCTTGAAGAAAGGAGAACCACAGGGAGGTGCTGACCAATAGCAGAAGACCAATCCCAATACGCTGCTGAACTTTTCGCTGCATTAGAAGCGATACGATACACAAATAAAAACAAGGCACTCACAATAATAAGCACACAGGCTTATGTCCGCGACGCAATGAATAAAAAGCTCCCCAGCTGGGAGCACGAAGGTTGGGTGGGAGTACCAAACCGCGATATTCTGCGCTGCGTAGCGGCAGAGCTCAAAGCCAGAATGGCGCCAACAATTTTCAAAGTGGCAGAACTGGGTTCACCCGATAGAGCACTATGCAGACAAGCTGCTGTGCTTGCGAAAAGAGTAGCATGCACACCGACTGTCGAAGTATGGAACCTCACACTGCCAGAAGGCACGAACCTCCCGGGCCTAAGTCTAAAAGGTAACCGTCAGAAGATCTTCTATCGCAGTATAAGAGAAGAGAAGAGCCGCACCCTCAGTACCAGGCCATCAACGGCTAAAGTGGTGAGGGAGGCGGCTAAGGAGGCCTTCGAGAGATACATCTCTGACTCCGACATATGGAGGGCCGTCTATACAAAAGATTTACTCCCAAGAACAACCCGATTCCTTTGGAAAGGGCTCCACGATGCACACCGAATAGGCACATACTGGACCCATATTCCTGAATGTGAGGACCGTGCAATATGCAAAGACTGCGACATACTAGAAGACCTTGAGCACATTTTAGTCCACTGTGGATACCCTGGGCAAGAGATCATATGGCAGGCTGCGGAGACCCTCTTGCTGGAAAAGGAGTCCGGCTGGCCGCCCGTATTGCTGGGCTCCATCCTTGGATGCGGCCTCGCAGAGGTCAGAGATGAGAAAGGCAAGATAAACCGTGGCACGCAGCGGCTATATCGGGTCTTGATGTCCGAGTCAGCTTATCTTATCTGGAAACTGCGGAACGACCGCGTTATCTCGCGAGAAGGCGAGCCCGCTACGGAAGATGAGATTATAAACAAGTGGAAGTTCGCAATAAACCAAAGGTTATAGGTTGACAAATTGTTGGCAAGCAGGCCCATCAAGGGGAAGCGCCCTGCACTGGTGCCCCAGCTAGTCCTCGAGACATGGTCTGGCACACTAGACGAAGAAAGTAGCTTACCGGCTGATTGGCTCCGGAGTTTTAGTGGGTAAGCGTGCGTTCCCTAAAACCCAAACCCGGGAACGAAAGCAACTTGAACACATGCAAAACAAAAAGTGGCTAAAGAACAAAACAACGGCGGAGATCTCTGTCGCAATTTTTGGCGAGTAAAAGACACATTGAATCCGGTCCAGATCTACTGAAAATATTGGATCATGAATAACTGTTCATAATATTGCATCGTACAGGTACGAAACCAACCGCGAAGCTGTGAAAAGAAAATGCGGCGGATGGATCCGCCGGAATTTTTTGGTGGGTCAAAATGTAAGCAAAATTTGCTGCTAGATTGAGGGAAAGTTTCAAGGGAAATGGCTGGCGAGATTGAATGGTGCGGCCCTAAAAGAGCAAGCAGAAAAAAATGAACAGCAGGTGCGGCGGATGGCGCGGCAGGAGGAGCGTGGGTACCGAGCATCGATATCTACCCGTTTGGGAAGATGACTAAATGGTGGCTACTGGCATCCACGTGGCGGATGGACCCTCTTAGGCCCCCTTTACTCATACAGAGAATGGGGCCTAAGAGGGGTGTTACGGCATGACGGCGGTGCTGCCTGAGGTGGTCACGCTTCTGGTCACGAATCACGGTCTCTCTTCCACCACGACTCCGACGTCGAGGAAATTTCAGGGCTTCAGTCCGACCTTGAGGACATCGAAAGTGAGTGTACATTCTCTCGCGCAGGTGTCCAAGTTCACCGTGTTTACTATTTAGCCTATAACTCCCGCAAGCGGGCAGCGTCGTCCCTGTCTTTCGACATCTCTGATTCAGAAGAAAGAAAGAGGTCTCGGACACGGTCTGCTTCTCGTGGTTCCAACGACAGCCTGTCCTTCATTTACTGTAGTATTTTGTTCAAATCGACAGTCACGCGTCACGCACCCCCCTATCGATATCGAAAGTTGGCAAGGGTCACGCCTCACACAGCCGCTTGTCGAACCTCCCGAGTGTCACACAGGGCTCAAAATTGCCTGTAAGACCCAAAAAGGCAAAATTTTTGTTTCAATGTCAAAAATTTCGCTGGTGTCACGCCAAATTTTGAGTCCATTTGGGAGTTCGAAATACCGGAATACCGGTTCACTGGCGGTGTGATCGAGGTCGTGATTTGGGAGATGCCGATCAACGGCACGACATGGGCCCCTGATGCAAGCAGATATCAACAAGGCCTGAACTGCTTCCTCGAGGGTATTAGACAGAATATAATGGTGGATTTGATGCGGGAGACAGTATATTAGTCTAATAATTATCCCAAAAAATCTTCTGACACTATTTCTGTAACCTAGAATGATCGCAAATAGGTGTTTGCATTGACCACCGATTCCATATACAATGTCTCGCTATGTCTCGGCCATCCATTAAAGAAAATCTCATGGGAAAATTGAGTGCAGAATTACTCTTTTATTGTTCAACATTGGCCCATCAGGAATACTATCTCTATACATCCACACAGACCAGGCTTCATCAGTCAGAGTGCGCATTGGGGACAGTGAGGCTTGTGATGCAAGAGTGATGGATGTATAGTCATGAGTGAGGTAGCTAGGGCCCAGAGTCAACTGAGGCCAGTGACTAATATAATTGTCGCAAAAATGGTGCACAGGAGAAGAGAACATTCGAAATTCAACCTCTGATTGATGTGCCGCGTTGCCGCCGGTGCAGCACAGCCGCCGGTGTGCCGGTATTTCGAACTCCCAAATTTTGTGCAAATTTTGGTTGTTGTCGAAATGTCGAATTGGTTTTTTGGGTCACGTGTCACACCCAGTGTCGATTTGAATGAAATACTACAGTATACTTTTTCTCAATGTTCTCAGTTTATTCTGACCACGATTCGAACGAAGATGGACCATCACCTCGTCTTGGTCCTACGACATCGTCTTTCTCCTTTGATCCGGCCAGCACCCTGAGCCCCTTCTCCACCAGTGGTCCTTTCCTCTCCGCCTCTGGCTCGCTCTTTGGCTCGTCCAAAAGCTCAACCTCGACTGCCTCGGTGCCGCTGACCCCCAGTACGACCCCTCAGGGCTCTGTGCTCCCGTGCTCGGCTGTAGCGAGCAGCGCTTCGGTGCCTGGCCCATCCCACGGTGGTGCCAGAAGGTCAGCTGCATGTCCAACACTTGCTTCCTACACCCCTGCTGCTCGAGCTGGGCTCAAGATTCCGGGAACCAAGTATAATCCCTATGATTAGTGATCCAGTCATTCGTCGTTATATGCTAGTCTTACGGCTATAACACCACTCTCATTTTATACCCTCCATCGCTCTATCCCTGCATTCCTTCAATCTTGTTATTGTACACCTTCATTTGACCTTTTCACAATTGTTAGCTATCTATCTCTCTATTGCCTCGTAATTTATTATGTCTACGTTTAATGCGAATATAGTTCCTTTCTTGTACAGCATAGGATCTGAATACTGGATTCTAGGGAAGGATGATGCTCTACACAAAAATACACAGCCACAATAATTGAGAGGCATGGTGTAAGCACCCATTCCGCGATAACCAGTATCGCGTTGATGCCCAGTGTCTACCAGCCCTGGTGAACGTTGAGATAGAGTACCAGGGGTGCTGCATGTATTTTAGTTGACGTGTTTGGGTGATGGACTCGATCCGAGATAAACACACTTTAGTGGGGGGAGCAAAGTGGCCAGCCCATGATGACAGCACGCCGCACCGACGCGGTTTTTGCCGGACCCCCATAACGATTACATGGGCCTCAAGAGGGACTCCCAGGTGTGCCGTAGGTATTTTATTTGAAGTGATTTGGTAAAGGACCTGCAAAGATATCGACATACTTTGGTGCAATGTAGAGACCTTGAAAACTACAGTGGAATGCGAGAGTTCCGGATATTAGTCCCATGAACACGATGTGCCAGGACTCGCCTGACACTTCTGGTGACACGTCGGTTTTGGCAGGCTAACCAAGAGTGTCGGTACGACCGTGGACAACTCGGATAACTGGATAACTGCAGATCATGTCCTGGAAAAGAGGAAATGAGTCAGAAATAAACCCAACACTACACCGCGCAAGGGCACGGAGTCGCACTTGCGGCGGCATCTGCAGCTCTTCCAGCCGTGGTGACCCTTTTGCGCGAATGGGTGACAATTGCTTATCCGGTAGGTGATGGGCATAACACAGGTACTGAGCTCTTGCATATCTTGTGTTATCCATACAGTGGACACCGCAGACCAGTGAAGTCACTACCCGAAGATCCGCGACTTTGGCTGGTAAAAGGTCTCCCAGGGTCCAAGTCGGAGGAGTCTAGCAAAGTGCCATTTTGGAGCCACTGAATACTTGATGATTGTGAGGTTGCCAAAGCGGCTGAAGGTATATTGGAGCCTTGCATGGACGAAGACGGATAAGGGAATAAGTGGATGCGATAATGAGATGGTCGAATCGCTTACTAATTCGACCATCTCATTATCGCACCCACTTATTCCCTTATCCGTCCTCCGACATTACCCGACAGCAGCCGGAACAGTTCGGTGCTACAGAATATACTTAGAGCTTGCGGCACACACATCAAATTGAACAAAAGAGTGCAATATAGTCTGAGATAACTTTGCTTCACCAAAGTGGCGTTGAAACAATAATAAAATAAAATAAAAAGTGGCGCACTTTGAAAAGGTAGTGGCGGCAGGTCGAGTTTCGGCGCCACTATTTTTGATGTTGCAAAAAGGGCCTAAAAGTGGCGGCAGACCGAAATTTGGAAAAATATTTGCGCCAGAATAAATGTGCATTTTGACCCTCATACAATGGCGGAGATCTCCGCCGCAATGTTTGGCAGGTAAAAGACACATCAAATCCGATTCAGATCTACTGAAAATATTGGATAATGAATAACTGTTCACAGTACTGCATTATAACCCAACCGCGAAGCTGTGAAAAAAAACATGTGGCAGATGGTTCCGCCAGAATTTTCGGGTAGGTCAGAATATAAGCAGATCACCGCGAGATTGAGTGGAAGTTGGGAGAGAAACAGCTGGCGAGAGATTGGGTGGTGCGGCCTGAAAAGAGCAAGCAAAAAAAAAAAACAGGTGCGGCGGATGGCACGGCGGGAGGAGCGTGCGTACGGGCCGTCAATATCTACCCGTTTGGGAATATGACTAAAAGATGACTACCATCCGCGCGGCGGATGGACCCTCTTAGGCCCCCTTTACCCATACAGAGAAAGGGGCCTAAGAGGGGTGTTACGGCATCGCGGCGGTGCTCCCTGAGGTGCGACTCCGAGGGATGGACTACTTACTGGCCTTTATCAGCTTCTCAATATTAATCCAGCTTGTCACTCTATGTACCTCCAACTTGAAATCTCACGTGTGCACCCATACCTACTGCCACCGGATTCCGTAGTGGCCACCGATAACTTGATTTCAGCTTCAGCCTGATGGCTTCGCTATCCCTCGCGGCGGGCATCCTCACCGACAGCATATCTACAGTACGGCGTGTGACATGTTTCTTACTCCTCCGGAAATCCTGCACAGGACATCAAAGGCAAGGCCGCCCATGCCATTTCTTAATCTTAAGCTGCCACCCCATTCCTTAATCGCATGTTTGCTTATGTGCGATACGATACGCCCGCGGATCACCCCCTCCATGTGGCGTTCGCAGAGCGTCAAATATTTGTTGTCACGTTTTGTGCATTACCTGTATCGTCCAGCTACCTCCCGCCTACACGGTCGGCTCCACGGACAACCGCAGACGTATCGATGATAAGTAGACTTGATATTTGATTTGAGCCCTCGGGCTGAGGTAGCAAAGGTAATGAGGAAACATTACACGTGTATGTCTGCGTAATGGCATAAGATGTATAACCGAAAGTATATGTTGTACAAGTGCTCTACTCAGGATCACTGAGGAATGCAATGCTGGATTATGCCTACGTAGTAGGTGAATGAATGAATTGATGTTTACCGAAATTCAAATCACTCACCATGATGATCGCTTCGTCTGCACCGTGCTCGAGAAGAAGTCGGGCCACATCTTCGTGCCCATATGACACAGCTCTGTGCAAAGCAGTGTTGTTGTATTTGTCCCGCGCGTTGACATTTGCGCCGTTCTCGAGGAGCAGCAAGACGACATTGGCTTTCCTGTTGCGGGCGGCAGCATGCAGCGCAGTCTCGTCTGCATTGTTCAGCGCGTTGATGTTGGCACCTTTCTCGAGAAGCAGTCGGGCCACATTTCCATGCCCGTTCCACGAAGCTCCCTTCAAAGCTGTGTTGTTGGATTGGTTCCGTGCCTCGACATCCGCGCCATTCTCAAGGAGCAGCAAGACAACATTGGCGTCCCCGTTCCAGGCGGCAGCATGCAACGCAGTTTGGTCCTCGTTGTTCCGCGCGTTGATGTTGGAACCTTTCTCGAGAAGCAGTCGCACCACATTCTCATGTCCATAGCACGCAGCACCGTACAAAGCCGTGTCATTTTTTCTATCCCGTGCCTCGATATCCGCGCCATTCTCAAGGAGTAGTAAGACAACATTGGTGTCCCCGTTCCAGGCGGCAGCATGCAGCGCAGTTTGGTCCTCATTGTTCCGCGCGTTGATGTTGGCACCTTTCTCCAGAAGCAATTGCACCACCTTCTCATGCCCGTAGTACGCAGCACCCTGCAAAGGCGTGTTATCAGATTTGTTCCATGCCTTGAATAGACTGAGCCTACCTGCAAAGCCGTGTCTTTGTATTTGGAGGCAACCAGATGTGGCGACCCATCATAGTCTGGATGGTTTCTGAATAGCAATCTGACTAAATCCTCATGTCCACACTCGGCAGCTGTCCGTAGCATATGACATCCGTGGTTCTCGGTGAATGTGGCTCCGCTTTCGAGTAGTAGTTGCGCTACGTCCTCATGCCCTGCATCAAAAGCAACCTCTAGTTCACTTCCGAGCCCAATCCCACCACCTCTGGCATTGATGTCTGCCCCAGAACTAAGAAGTATGCGAACAATCTCCTTGTGCCCATGCGCCGAAGCTGTTTGTAGTGCGCTTCCACGAGATCCTGTCTGCACATTGACCTTCGCCCCATTGGTGAGCAAAATCCGAACCACTTCTCCGTGTCCGTGGTCAGCTGCCGCTTGCAGGGCGGTGCCATGCTTATTACTCTGTGTGTTAACATCTGCGTGTGCCTGCAGGAGGAAATGAACGACCTGTAGGTGCCCAAGAGACGAAGATGCATGCAATGCGGTCCCATACATCCCCCCCTCCGAGTTGACCTCTGCTCCATTATTCACGAGTATCTGAACGACCCCAATGTGACCTTGGACAGCGGCGGCTTGCATGGCCGTGCCGTATTTTCCTCGATGGTCTTGAACATTGGCTCCATTGGCAATGAGTAAGGCGACCACTGTTTCATAACCGAAATACGACGCTATCTGTAGAGCTGGGCTGCCGGATTTCCCCTGCCCGTTGACATCCGCACCACTTTTGATGAGTAAGTGGATTATTTTTCGGTGATTGTTCGCTACAGCTGCTTGAAGTGAGGAGTCTTTGTCCTGATATTCTGGTAATGAAATGAGATGTTGAGCAATTTCGTGCAGCCCGAAGAAGGCAGCAATCCAAAGTCTCGTCGTCGACCCTTTCATCTCCAACCTCACGAAATCCCGTTGAAGCATCCATCTGTACATCCACCGTGGTGCACTATTGAGGAAACGCAGCAGATCATCTCTGATGCTCGATTCCGGTTGACCGCGCGCATGAATCAAGCAATAATCAACAGCATAATCAAGGAATAGATAGTTTGCTTGGAGATTGAACATCCTGGGTAGACTGATTGGACCGGGGCTCAAGTCCTCGAATACCTTGAAAGAAAGATATGTAATGCATGTGGTGGTGATGTCTGTCTGTGCAGTGGGGAAATGGATCTCCTGGGTGTGATTTAGATAGTCCTCTGTCGTATAATGGACAAGCCGGACAACATCCTCCGCTGGATCGATGACAACCAGACCAGCACACACAGAGAGGACAATGGTCATATTCAACAAATTTTCAGGATCGAGCCCAGATGTCCCTTGTTCAACCGCAAGGGCTTCCCGAAGTTCCGAGACACGTAGTAACCTCTTCGCATTTGAAATCCAGGCTAATGCAGAGTGAGCAACTTTTTTGTCGTCTTTGCTCTGTTGGTTGATCCTCTGCATGACCTCTTTGTAGGTTTCGTGAAGATCACTCGGCATCTGTTGAAGGGCCTTGAGCACTGCTTTAATCGTAGCCTTTGTCAAAACCGAAGTAATGTGAAGTTTCGCTAGCAGAAACCTGAAGAATGTGAACTAAATTCCATTTCACAGTATATTGATACATACATTCCTTTACTACGTTCGATGCTCAGGGTTTCAATTTTCTGCCGCAATTCCGGAGAAGCTTGGACGTGCTCCGAAAGTCGAGGAGACTTGCTGATCTGTGAATTTACATATCTCCGTATATCCTCAGCGGTTGCCTGTATTTCCAGTCTCTCGGGGTTACCAAGGGCACTCGGGACATCCACATGAATTCGAGCAGTCACCATGAGATTGAGAGTTGGGCCCAAGTCTGCAAGTTTTCCCAGTAGAATCTTTCGTTTCCCATCCGGATATTCGTCCAGTGCATCAACGATAAGGAATACCTTAGCATATTCTGCGACTATGGAGCAAAGAATCTGATGGATATCTTCCATGGACGGCCTGGTTCGTGGTTCGTGATGTTCCTCATATAGTTCCTGGACCTTCACTGCGATGGGCCGCCTAAACACAAGTTGCCGCCATATACTCGCTAGGAGATTCTCAGGTGACTGTATGTGCTCAGCCTCCTTGTGGTTCAAATACAAGGCAGCAACCCCTATGGTGCCAGCCAAGTTCAGGGTCTTTCGGAGATGGTGCACGACCATCGAGCTGTTCCCGATCTATTATCAACAAGAAGACTTAGTTCGGCAGACTACGCACGCTAGTACAGTCTTTCCAGCGCCAGCTGTAGATGGTTAATGAGCAGGGACCAAAGATATTAGAGTGATATCCGCACGAATCCCGGGACACCATAATGTTGTTCCAAGACCGAGGATCCACGCTCTGACTGAGTCATTTGCCAAGAACCATTCTCCTGTCCCTGGCTCTTGAGTGTCGTGAATATCTTGCTGACGTGTGAAAAAATTGATCGGTGAGAACCAATTGATGAGTGTATCGCGCTGCTCGTCTGGGCAGAAGTCAGTTCACAGGAAAAGTGGGCTCCGGGCGGGGTTACCGTTACGAAATTCTTCTAATTTCTGAGTAGTTCCCCAGATGGATTCGAGTAAAACTATGTGAGGGATATTAATATGTCGCACTCGGAATGAAGTCAAGACTGCACTCAACTCCGATCTTTTTGCTGCTGTTCCGCCACACCATCGAGGGAACGTAGGGTGGCTGTAAACGAGTCAGACAGCATTTCGGGAATGGTTTCGGATTACCCACTTGAAATATCTTGCTTTACTTCGGTTGCAATACTTTGAACAGATTGGAGGACACCTGATACCAATAAAATGTTCGATTAACAAATACGCGTCAATCAAGATTCATACCATTGCCATTTTCTGCGATTGATTGGAGGATGCCCGAATTCGCAGTAACCTGTCGGACGGCAGTAGTTTCAAGTGACTGAACAACAGCTGCAATAACAGATATCGGATGTCCAAAGAACTGTGCAGACTGGTTACTTACCGGTGTGATCTTTCCTCTGCGCCTCCCTGCGAAGGGGGATATTGATTAGTCGACAATCATCAAGAGAAATTGAGGTACCCACCGGAGGCCGATCGCCAACCACATGCTAAACAATGCTTTAAACCGCTCAATGGCATCCAGTCCCTTCTGAACCTCTTTTTCCTCCCACAGCGGCCATGCTGCTCGATGGACAACCTTCGCGACACCCTGCCGCGGACGCAGCTTCTTCTGCATTTCTGTCATTATATCCTTCAAACGTAGCAGGGGTTTTTCAAACTGCTGCACCCCCTGCACAATTCCCACAGATTTATCCGCCCTCATTCTCGTTTGGAGTTCTCGGAGTAGGGGAGCAAGGCTGTCCACCTCGGCGAGAAATCCTTTCTGATCTTTCTCCGCAGTTTGGAGACTCGCGACGTAATCCCTAGCCTTCACGATCGTGTCAATGAATTGGAGGATGCTGCCGACCAGGCCGACAAGACTAATTGGATCGGGCATGGAAACGAGAGGTGAGAGTAGGAAGAGAGCGATGGCGTGTCGTCGCACAGCTTCTATGGCCGCTTTAACAGCTACAAGCGCTCGTCGGACCGCTTCGCGGTCCGGCTCCCCCTTGGCTGCGCCGCTTAGGCTACATGTCAAGTGAGGGTGGGATTTTACGCGGCCGCGGCAGGCACGGGTGGCGGAGTTTAAAAAGGCTTCAGACGGACAGGCTTGAGAGTGACGAGCTTTTCACCTTGCTATGCCCCTACCTGCCTTCAAGTTGACCTTCTGCGCCTCCTGACTGCCAACTGGTGTGATATTTGTCTTTTAAATTCCTCGGCCCCGTCTCAATCCATCGCACTCGCGTGCACGTATCTCACTGCTCTTCCTCCGCCTCATCGCCTCCGCTTCCGCCTCCTCCCTCTTCGTCCTCGTACATCATACTCGTGAACGAAGCCGGCGCCGACAATACAACGCAGATCAGACCCCACCGCAAATCCTACAAACAGCTGCCGCGCCGCAGGCCGTGATGACTCACGATCGCGGGGAGTACAGCGTCAAAGTCGCTGGATTGGGGAATAGCGGTGTGTTCGTCTTTCTTCATTTTAGTATTCCACCCCATCACTTTTTTATACACCGTACTCTTTCATTGCCCGCGCTTTCTCTTCCACTGCCCGCCACTCTCGTTGATTGCCCGCCACTATTATGCACCCCCGCTCTTCCGTTGCCTGCCACTCGCTCTCATTAATTGCACGCCACCCCACCCCGCGACGCCGCGCCAACTCCGGGGCTTCCGTTTACATTTAAATTTACTTAGTCACACTGTTCCGATGACACGCGTATTCTGAGCGCCCTCATGATCGACCACTTCTCCCACACATCTCCGCCCCCTCCCCGCTGCGTTCGGTCGTCCATACAGATACGGGAAACCTCTCCGAGTTTGACCTTGCGGGGGGTGTGGATTGGGCTGAGTAAGTCTTGCTTCAGGCTATCCGTCTTTCATAAGACGTAGTACCTCCCTGCCTCTCCTCCTCTTCCTCTTTCATTTAACTCGTGCCCCGCGCGCAATATGCAGTTCTGATATGAATACCCCGCATCCCCAAACACCCGCCAGCGCTGGACGTGCCTCGCGCCTGGCCTCTGGTGGCCTGGGTCAGACGACGAAGTCCTTCCTAGGGTGTGCGGTGCCGTCCTTCTTAGGTGCTAATTGGAAGTGAAGCCGCTCGTATGTTAGGTCCAATTTAGATTTTGTCCAGACCAAACCAATATCTTGGCATTGTTCAATTGTTCAATTTCTCCTTTTCGCGAGCCAAGCAAGTCCCTATTCTGGACTATGCGCCCTCGACGACCTCGTCGATTCCGCTTCAATTCCACGGCAGTCGATTCATCCGTCAATAATTCCTCTAGAGATGTCAATTTCACAGCAATGACGGCTTATCCCCTGCGCCGCTTTATCGTCGAGAACGAAAATCTGGCCATGGTGCTTTGGACTTTTGACTTTTGGCCTGAGCCTCCCCGGCGTCGCATGTCGCGGCGTTCCTTTTCCTTTTCTTTGTATTCTATTGCGGCCCCTATGGCAGGCCGAGGGCGAGGAGGATCCGCGCGCAGAAAACTACCGCCCAAAGCCTCTCCCTGCAGATCAGAAACCCATCGACGTCCTCAACAAACTAGCCAACGAGGACAGAAAGAAGTGGGAGATGGTTCTCAACCGCGCACGGCTGTAAGACCATGTACATGTGCATTCCAGTATGGCTGGGTATCCGGCGTTTCGCAAGGTTGGGTTTGAGGACATCGGAAGGATGGAGGTTGATCTGGGCGACTATGCGGACGGCGTCAAATGGGTGAAGGATGGAAAAGAAAAAGACTGCGAGAAGTACACGTTTAGGTACTGTAAGTATGAAGCCCAGAGTATAACGCCAGGGAAGAGGTTAATGAATAGCAGTGAACACGAAAAAAGTCACAGGCAAAGCAGCACCGCCAAGAGCAAAGTGAAAAAAGGCTGTCAAAAACAGTTTCAATTCGGTATAAGACAGTGAGGGATGGATGATATATGTGCGTGCAAGTTCTGGTTCTCGTATCGCATGCATGTATGGATGCAGTGTCGAAATCTATGCGATTGAATGAGCGAGCATGTATGTAAAATCGCAAAGAGACAGAAAGCAAGTATCGGGAATATGAGATGAAAGCAGAGGTCGTTCTTGCGATATGTAACGACTGGCAGGATGCAAAAGAAGGAGCAGGATGGAAATGGATTGTACGTATGGATGGATGGCATGAATGTCGATGATATGACATATGTATGCAGGGTCCGTGCGGATTTAACTGGAGATATTCGGGGATGAATGCAGCGATACGTGAATCGATGATATGATATGAAGCACTATGCGATTCGATTTATCTTTCCGAAATTGCTTGCATGATGAAGGATTTATTTGATATGGTAGAGTGTGAATTCGAGTCGAGGACCGGGATGCGACGAGACTGGTGGTATGCTGAGGTAAATGCGAGTCAAGCTGAGTGGCGGGTAAGTGTGTGCGCCTGCGTTATGCCGAACGAAGTAAGGTCCTGTCTTGAGATTAACCTGTTTTCTTCGAGTCGATTAGGTAAGGTATTTTTTATTTTTTATGCTGAAGCGCTCCATGACTGAGATAACGGTGATGATGCATCGTTTGATAAATCTGAGAGTGATGGAAAGGAACTTAACGAATAATATCGGGGGTGCTACGGACGAGAACAGGCATCCCCCCGACGTCGAATATGAATGGACAAGGAAAGACAGCGTACCAAGTTTTGATCGGTCTTGCAAGCGAAGCGAAATGAGCGAATATAGTAGGCACGCATCCGGTCACCAGAGAAAAGAATGCGTCGGAATAGGTAACAGAGAAACTGGATTGGATGGACGTACAAGAGCCAGATAACCTTCGAGCCGGTCTTGCAGCCGCGCAGCGTGTCCGCAGATGCAGTCATAAAGCACAGCACACTGGTCCTTGTCAGCCTGCGCAGGAATTATAAGATGAGGTTTGGAAGATCAAGTGAAAGGAGGCGTACTATAGGGAGGACGGAGACGATCAGCTGGCTCCCCGTGAGCGAGAGCGCGAGATCCACGATCATCGCACGACGAGCACTAAGGGAAGGGTCAGTCTCGAGAAGAAGAGGAAGGAAGGAAAGACAACGTAGCCCTTCGCCGGCTCGCACATGCGCGGCACGACGCGGTCGATCAGATCCTTCCTGCCCTCCTTGAGTGTGGTCAAGGCATTCTTGCTATCCTGCTCGTTCGTAGCGAACTCGAGCAGACCAGGGAGGAGGTGCTCGAGCGCCATTTGGCGGTGCTTCTCCGACCGTGTTCGAGGACTGTATCGATGATGATCAGAATGGGAATCTCGGTGGAGATGGAAGAACGTACTGTGCTGGATGGAGCCCCACTAGCTCTTCGTGACCTGACCGAATACCGTGTCAACCTGTCCCAGCAGCTCGTCGACGATCCTGTCCTTGGCGCTCTCCTCAAGGTTCTCGAAGGCGTGCTGGAGGAAGACGAGGCGAGTCAGAGTAAGGATAAGGAAGATGGAAGAGAGATTGCGTACCTGCGTGACAAGCGATCTAGTCTCATGACATGCAAGCGCGGCCTACTTGCCGTTGAGGGACTTGTTGCCGCGGCGAAGAAGGGTTAGAATCGGCGTCGATGAAAGAGGAGGTGGAGGTACTACGCAAGATCTGCGTCGCCGGTGAGGTCCACGAGAGCTCCGTGATTTACGAGGGACGTTGTCAGTAAAACCCAAAGTGAATAAAGGAAGCACGAAGCGGGGACGGTGGAAGGAACGACGATCAAGAGAATGGAAGTGAAGGGTCAAGATATATCGGAGCAACAAGAGTCGAGGCGGAAACAGAGAGAGAGGATCGAAGGGAGAGCGAGGGCGAATGAAGGAGTGGACGACGAAGGATAGAGGTTGGAAAGAATGCAGACTACTCTCACCTTACTCCACGCGTGCGACACATGCTTGCCACCAGCGTCGGGCCGGATCGCCTCGAAGCAGCTCTGACACAATCAGCAAGCAATCCTCCTCCTCTTTGCATTCGAGAGCCTTCTGGATGACGTAGTACCCGTAGCAGTTCGTCGCGAGGTCGACGATGCGACCGTTGTGCAGTGAGATCATCAGTATTCGTACAGGAAGGGATAGGAGGGGCAGATGACATATCGCATGCACGCGCCAATCTTACGGCGTTCTCAGGGCCGTGGCGGTTCGACACAGCGCTGAACGGCTCAGTTGCTCACCAGCATAGCGCGGGGGATGATCAACATAGCGCAAAGAAGACGCGGAAAGGATGGAGATGCACTGATGCATCATCATCTCCCCACCGCGCGCGCAGATAGCGTCGACGATGCGGGTGCGCTCTTCGGGGCGTGCGATCTGCCCAACGAAGGCGTCGTTAGCATTCACGCATACTTGTACTTGTGGAGGAAGGCAGGAGGAAGGGAAGGGAGGGGGAAGAGGAAGAGAAGAGCGGAGGCAGAACCCCCTGATGGTCCACGCTCTTGATGATGCGCAGGGCCGCGGCGTACGGCGGGAAGGGAGGTTGATGGTCTGTGGGAACGAAAGGAAGTTAGCATCGAGATTAAGCAGGAGTCGACAGCGGACGCGGGCGGGCGTGGTCCCGGTCATTCAGATAGTCTGTCAACTAGAGGACGGATGACGGGAAGCTGGTGGATACGCGCGCAGAATTCATAAGGTCAATTGAACGCTGATGAGATAGAGTCACCCAGTAAAGCGTCCATAGCCTGAACCAATGCGTGGTAGATGCGCCGAATCTTGGGCCATTCGAAGGTATGAAAGTCATCATGAACGAGGGAGGACTCAAGGTGATCGTAACGGCGGAGCGTGAGACGTCGCGCATAGCGGGCCGATGCACATGAGGATTATCTTGACGTGGAGATCGAGAGGCGCGACAGAGAGACGGTGGCCGCAGGAGAAGGAAGCGACGTAAGAGTGGCGTGGGTCATTACGAGTGGACGCGCGAGAGAGTGGGCTTGGCGGCGACAACGCGGTGGCGTGGAAGCGGGCGTGGGTGGAGAAGTGGCGCAGCATAGCTGCTGTGGAGGCGTGGCATACAAAGGAGGGAGCGAGATGAGTAGCCGATGTCGATCATGGTCGCTAGACGATTGCCCCTTTTGTAAAGAGATCGGTTCGCGCCCATGTCGAATCGATCGTAACGGCCATCACCAAACGTGCGGCAGCCCTCAAAGTGCCTTCCATGTCCCTTGCAAGGTCACAAAGGCCCTCGAAGCTCGTCCGAGCCTTGTGCCACCCCCTATGGGTGCCTTAAAGACATCATTAAATTTGGCCAGTCCCTGAAAGAGTAAGCAAGGCTAAGGTCGCCTTTAAAGGCCTGTGGAGCCTTGCAGGGCCTTTCGGGACCCTCCAAGGTCCTCTCTTATTCATCTTACAGATCCCAATATCGAAGAGCGCAAAAAAATATGAATTCAATGAAACTAACAAGTCACGGTACACGAGTGCAATAAGTACGAGGATACAGCAGTGGATAATACATTTGATACAGCACTAGATATAATCTTCAGTATGAGCTGCCTGGAATCAAAGAATACTCACATTCTAAGCACAATCTTGAGCAGAGTCATCGGAAGGAAATCTTAGGCAAAAAAAGAACAGAGAGCAGTCAGCGGAGAGTAAGCATCATAAATTCCTGACTTACAAACATTACGCGTGAAGAGCACGATCTTGCGGAGGTACGGGAATATCTTCTGAAAAGGAAACATCAGCTTTAAGTCGCGTCGACTACATAACTCTAGAAGACTTACGAAAAAAACGGAAAATGACGGGGGAGACGTTCTGCACAGAATATCAGTTGGGCAAAATGAGAATATGGACGAGACGCTCACCCGAATATTACGAGGATTAAGTTCATTGATCTGAATTACGGCGGGTTAGCAAGTGGAAGAAATCAGAAGAAACGCTCACAAAGTGACGGAGCCGGCGAATGCAGGAGCTAGAACGGGAGCTAGTATGAGACACGGCATACAGTATTGTACCACCACTTGAGACGACCAAATAAAGATTGATCTCGGAGTCACAAACATGGGCGTTGTTAGTCGAGAATCAGGCCCGGCCGATCATATCTTCGGCATTAAATCTTTGATTTGTGTCACACTCTGGAGGAATTTGGGAGAGACTGGGCTATATCGAGCAGGATCATGCCCAAATCTCGTTATCAGCACATTAGCACGACTTGAGACGGCGTCACAATCACGTCAGCAACATCGGCAAATTTACTTCCGTAATCTAATCCTCGGCTAAATCACTTCCACTTTGGGGTTCCTCGTCCTCCTCTTCATCCTCCTCGCCATCCTGGACGCCTTTCTTCGGCTTGGGAAGCAACAACTCAATCTCGTACTCAGCGAGCTTCGGTTTGGTCCACCCGGGACGACGCCTCGCCGCTTTGACAGTTGTCTTCTCAGCCTCCCACGCAGTGACATCCGCGGAATACACTGCTCGCCGCTCCGCGTTCCTCGCTCGGATCGCATCGTTTGCTTCCTGCCACGTCGCAACTCTCACTGCGTGGGTCTCTTTGTCCTCCTGCCTCTTCTCTTTCTCCGCCGCCTCGTCCTTTTTTTCTGCTCATCCTCCTCACACAACCGAAAGAAGTCATCGCCTGAAAAATACTTAGCCTTGCCATCGCCCATCCTTCGGTTCCCGGTCTTGCGGCGCTTTTGGTCCTCGCCTGCCTGAAGCTGAGTTTGCGCGCGGTTGCTGTACATCCCTGCGAGCACGGTCGACGCTTGCATTTAGAGCATGGACCTTTTGCGGCCATTGTCGCGGCCCTCGCTTTCTTGTAGCGCCAACATAAGCTCCGCTTCCCGAGCCGTCTGAGGGGCGTGATCGAATAGATGTGAGTATCGAGATTGGTTTTTTATGGGGGAGATTGTGTACGGTTTGAAAGCCGGAGGAGCCGACGTCGATTTGAGTGGGGATGAGGTAATGAGAAATGATGCTGATGTCGATGCCAGGCCGTCGACGGTGGAGCGCATGAAGAATGGAGTGGAGGAAGATGAGGTGGGCTCGGTGGAAGGTAAGTCCATGTCCATGGGCATTGTTTGAAGTTGCTGATAGTCCATATAGTCGCTGATCATCTCTGTCATGAGTTTGACGGGACTCGACTGCTGGATCGGGAGTGTGCCGTGCGAGGAGGATTCGAGGCTAGGGGCCATCATATCCTCTGTAACAACGTCGGGGTTCAATGGAATGACACCTGTCTTGCGAAACGCTGCCTTGATATTAGCTTCTGTGAGTGTTTTTAGGTGCGCTTCGGCATAAACAGCCAAGAAATTCGATTTGGCTACCACGGTCCCATCACGCTCGTAACGGTCGCGAACGTCGCTCCAAACGGTCTTAAATCTCCCAAAGATCACGACGTCGAGCCCCTGGTATACGTGCGTGCTGTGAGATGGGTACCCGACCACCTCAATGTTATTTGCGCGCGCGTATCGAAGGAAGGCGCAGGTGTAATGGGATGCATGCCCATCAACAAGAAGGCGACGGCGACCGCGCACCTTCGCGCAGGTGTAGGTGTCCCAGTCCTTCAGCCACTCGACACTGATTTCGCCGTCAATATAACCCTTCTTCGAATATCCGAGCCTATTATGGTTAGTGGAGGACACACACGTAATTGAAGCGCACTCACGACGCATTCAGCGGATTATCCTGCTTCCAGCTCGCCTGAAAGGCCTCTCCTTTGTAGATCACCAACGGTGGGTTGTTGTACCATCCCCGCAGATGACGACAGCGCGGTAATATTTTCTCTATCCCCGCTGTGCTGCTGATGCTGCCGCTTTTTTCCTCGCGCCCCGATAACCCGTTCCTTTTGACCAATCCCCTTCTGAAACCCAGACTCGTCTGCGCCGTAGATTAATTCATCGGGGATGCGATCATCGCCACCCTTCCCCTCGATAACGCGCTCCAGCAGCTCGAAGTACTCCTTCTTTGTGATAGGATTGACTGCGCGCGCACGCGATTTGTCCAATGGAGCTGACCAATATGTACTCAGCTCTGCATGGTCCGACACAAAGCGCCTCGTCCACTGCTTGCCGACTCCCTGGGCAGGAAACCTATCACCCCACCGTGCCCTCGCAATCTCGTCAACGTGTTCCTTCAGCCGCCTATGGCTGAGAGGGAACCCGCGATTTGCGCAGTCAATCGCGAAGTCAATGACAACGTGTTCTTCATCGCTGGTAAGCCACTTTTTGTCTTCATGAGCTTCGCGCGTGCTTCGTCCCCCATTGACACGTTGTGCGACAGTTGCCTTTGAAACTTTTATGATCTTCTTCATCTCAGCCACGCATTCGCGCTGTGCCTGTTTGCGTGCCTCTTCCAGGCTGGGAGGTGAAGATGAGCCTCGGCCTTCCGTGTAGATTTGAATGGCGCGTTGGAGGTAATGTTCCCGGAGCTCTGAATGGGTCCTGTCCTTGACTCTGTTTGACTTGGCACGCCCAGGCATTGCTGGCCTGGTGTATGGATAGCGGGCCCCGACGCGACGAAAAAATCAGTGGAGTGGAGATCGGCCGAATTGGGCAGCGTGATGTGACATTCCCCATATGGGCTTCACCCGGTGAACTCGTTAATTTCAGACCTTCAACAACTCTGCTCTCAACAAGTTTTGGGCAGACAAAGGGAAATTGTTTCATCCTGAGGTACCCCAATTTTCTGGAAGATCCGCGAAGAATTGAAGGTGTAAGTCCAGGAATGCGCATCATTTCATTTTCAATTTTGCCGACTTTTGGCAATGATGTTCAATTTGAATGGGACCCAGCTGCTCAGTAGGCCTGGAATTTAACTACCATATACTTGAGATGTACTATATTGTGCTGAAAAAAATTCCAAGCTCAAAATGTGTCCGGGGAATGAGAAAACAGTGATCGTCTCAAGTGGTGATAGCGTCTCAAGTGGTGGTACAATACTGTAAAGAAAATCAAGCAATACACACAGATTATTGAGCAATGTGATTATGTGAATTTAAGGCTAGAAAAAAGCTTGAAGTCAGTACGTCGTCGAGATGGAAAGAAGACGCACAATCTCTAGTCCGAAGCAGCGGAGGCAGCCGTGCGGCGTGCGGCACGTTTGGCGAGGATGGAAGAAGCCACGGACTCGTCTTCAGAGTCGTCGCCCGAGGCATTATCACCAAAAACACCCCTGAAAGTGTCCGTTAGACCCGTGCACTGAAAGAGATGAGAAGAAAAGCGACCGCTGCAGCCATTCCAGCATCTCCACTGCCCAAGGATCCATCGGGTCTGTCTCGAACAAATCAACAATAGAGTCGAACATCTTTTCGTAGTCGAATGAGCCGTCCTTGGATGTCCAGTCGGATGCGGAGATCATGGTGCGACCCTGCAAAGCGTCACTCGTCATTTGGCCCCCAAAAAAGATAATGTACTTACCTGTCCGCACGTGTACCCAACCATCCGCCCAGTTACTTGAAATTGTCCATGCGCGCGAGCATGGCAGATCTTCGGGATCTTCTTGGCGCCATTCATAGCCGAGCTCGGCACCGTCCATATGTGCCGAAGTAGCTATGAAAACAAGAAATGGGGAATCAATAAAGAATATGTCATGACAGACGACTCACTCGTAAAATGAAGCGGCTACGAAAGAGGCCCTTCTCGGGGTCCTTGGGATCGAAGCTGCTCTCCGCGTAGAAACACGAGGGGTACTGTCTTGCTGTTAATGCGGGCTTCTTGTGGATGGTTTTCCCCTTCATTAGAGCTTTGAGCGCGCTGGAAAAGTGTCAGTATGTATGGATATATGCGCATATATTGACAAACGCGACAGCTGCGGGAGTCGGAGAGGGTTCAGCATCTTCGGGTGCGTCTTCTGGGAGTACCTCTTTCTCGTGGATTGCAAGACGGAGGGGCCAGGGGATGATAGCATCACGTAGCATCGGATGGTTAAGGGCACGATCGGATTTCGAAGCAGAATCGGAGAGTTTGGGAACAAGGGCCTGCGTAGCATCGGAGAGGATGTAGTCCAGCTTGTGTTTCAGACCAGACGTGTCATTCTGTTGCGCGCTACGAGCAGCTTCGCAAAACTTGCCGGGATCAGCCACAGAAGGATACGAATATGAGATGCGTACCAGTGACACGAGTCGACCCCACTGCTTGTCATCCTTGAAGAATTCACAGATAACATCAAGCGAGCCTGTGGATTTCGCCACCTGGAAATACCACAGATCGCCTCATATTAGAGGGAACCTATGTATCATACCTACTCTCTAACATGAGGCCGAAAACCTTCCATGGAACGCCGCTTCTCAGCCATTCCACCGTTTCCACCAAGCACCAGTCCAGGAGCCAAAAGCGATTTTTTCCACCTATTCCATGGGTTTTGGTGCCCCAGTAAAATTATCAGTAAATTTTGTGACCCGGTAAAATTCCATCGCTTCCACCAACCGGTATCAGTAAATTTTGTGACCTGGTAAAATTCCATCCCTTCCACCAACCGGTATCAGTAAATTTTGTGACCCGGTAAAATTCCATCCCTTCCACCAACCGGTATCAGTAAATTTTGTGACCCGGTAAAATTCCATCGCTTCCACCAACCGGTATCAGTAAATTTTGTGACCCGGTAAAATTCCATCGCTTCCACCAACTGGTATCAGTAAATTTTGTGACCCGGTAAAATTCCATCGCTTCCACCAACCGGTATCAGTAAATTTTGTGACCCGGTGAAATTCCATCGCTTCCACCAACCGGTATCAGTAAATTTTGTGACCCGGTGAAATTCCATCGCTTCCACCAAATCGTATCAGTAAATTTTGTGACCCGGTAAAATTCCATCGCTTCCACCAACCGGTCTCGGTAAATTTTGTGACCCGTTGAAATTCCATCACTTCCACAGTCTGTTTCAACTTCGACAAACCTTCACAGCACTTCCACCACTTCCACTCAATCATCATTTGAGTGTTGTTAGGTCTTTCCATGGTTTCCATCGGAATCTAATGAACCAAGAAATAAGCAAATTCATTTTGCTGAGTACAGCACGGGGAACAAAAGTCATTGTAGTACGCGTGTCCATTGTATGTATAGCAAAAAAAAAAACGGCCCCCAAATTCATGTAATGGCATGAGGGGCGAGGCGAGGAGCGAGTGGCGGCGGCGGACAAGAACTTGTAGGGGAGGGCAGGAGGACAGAGAGCGGCTCACTCGCTCTACTCCATACCGAGATCAGAGCCCTCGCCGCCCACGATGAGATCCTCGTAGGACTCCGAGTCCTCGCCGTTGCCGATGGTGGAGAGCTTGCGCGGTGCAGCCCTTGCCTTCCCCTTGCCCACTGCCTTCCTTGGTTTGGACGGGCCAGCCTCAGCCGCAACGGCAGCCATCCGGGCCTTGGCCGCTTCAGTCTCCTGAGATGCGAGGACACTCTTGAGCTTCGTCTCGTAGAAGGAGCATGCACGTTCGGAGATGTCGGCCCTCTTGAGGAAGGTCTTGAGCGTCTCGGGTTTCAGGTCGGCTGGGACCGCGGTGGCGTTGAGGGCGGTGGTGGTCGACTCTCTGTTGCTGTCGCTGTCGGAGATGGTGGCCTTGCTTTTTGGCTGGGTACGTGTGCGGGGGCGGGGGACAGGGCGTTTCGGGGGCTCCTCCTCCTCCTCCTCCTCCTCCTCCTCATCTTCCGGTGCTGTACGCCGCTTCGAAAACGCTGCCTTCTTCTTCGGCGGCGCCTGGTCTCCATCACCTTCCTCGACCTCCACCGCCTTGCGCTTCCTGGCCGCCTTCGATGGCGGCTCCCCTTCATCGCCCCCTCCTCGTCCTCATCGTCGAACCTCACCGACTTTGACCTCGACTTCTTCTTCTTCTGCTTCTCCGCCTCCTTCTGCTTCTGCTTCCCCTCCTTCTTTTTCTTCTTCTTATCCTCTCCACCATCTCCACCGCTCCCTGCCGGCTCCTTTCTTCCACTGCTTCCACTCGCCTTCTTTTTCTTTGGCCGCTCCTCTTCTCCACCGTCTCCACCGTCTCCACCGTCTCCACTTGCCTTTGCGCTCTCGTCGCGCTTGCGCTTCGCCACCTGCCTCTTCCCCTTTGCCGCATCCGAAAGCTCCTTCGCCTCCGCTGCCTTCACTACATCCTGCTTTGGCTTCCACATCGACTCGTAGTTCTTGCGCTTCTTGGGGAACTCGAGGAGCGCGACCTCATGCTCACCTGCAGGCATGTCCTCCCAGCGGCAGGCCCTTGTCTTCAAGCAGTCCCAGAGGACATCCAGTGCGCTTGCACCACCTGTCCCAATGGATGACGGAGCTGCAAAGGGTGTACCTTCCGGCCATCCGACAAGTTGGATCCCCATCCCAGCCTGGATGACTTCGCGATATCGCTTGTACTCCATGTTCTGGTCAGCAGTGCCAAACATTGCATCTATAATTTGGTCGGCAAATGAACTTGGAACAAAGCGAGGAAGGCAAAAGAAAAAAGGGATGCACTGAGCCCAGCCTTGATCATGTTCACAACATCTCCCCGCTTGTTCTGGCCTTTGGTTGGCTTCTCATCCTCCTCCGATGTCGCCCAACGCTCATACTTTAGGGGAAGCGAGTCGACCGGCATCTTGAGAATTTCGGGAATGAATTTGCAGTTGGCTGGAGTGCTGAGGATTTGGGGGCGGATGCTGTCATTGATGTGGCCCTTGGTAATGACCAAGAAGCCGCGACCACCGGTCCGCTTCTCCAGAAGGACAAGCTACAGTGAATTTAAAAATCAGCTTCCACGGTTTCCACTTCCACCGCTTCCACGTACCTCCTGAAAAAGTTTCTCGCCAATAGAGGTCGCATCTGCAGCACACGCTGAGTTACTTTGGCGCGTTCCAGCTTCCTTTGCCCGCTTGTGCTCCTCGTAGTCAAGCTCCTCCGGGGACCATGTATCTGGCGCTTCGTCCCGTACAAACTGCTGCACGTCTTCAAGCGCAAGACGCTCCCCAGGGCCTTTCCCTGCAAATTGTGTTAGAATGAATAGAAGACAGATGACCAGAAAATTACCCTCATTTAGCTCCGCAGTGCGCCGCCAGACCTTTGTGTTAAACTCATGGTATCCCCGTGATGGCTTCAGCCTGCTTGAGAAAAGCATGACGTCCTGCACTTCAGCCTCTGGAAGCCGGTGTCTGGCCGCCAATTCCTTGACCTTGTTGTCGACCTCCACATGCCACTCGGCCACCTCTGTCTGCAGAGCAGCTCGCGCCTCCTTCTTCTCCTTTTTCTTGAGCGACAGCGTATTCTGTACCGCGGTCGCAGCCTTTCCCTTCCCTTTATCCTTGGGGGGGGGCTGCTGCAGAACATCTGGATGACGCTCACGATGGGTGCTCGCATCAGCCAACACTCCAGGCCCCTTGGGTGGAGGCGGGGGAAGGGATGGGGAGCGGGATGGTGAGGGCGAATTCTGGGGTGGAGGTGACTTCTGCGGCGGCGGGCTCTTGGATGCGCCTGACGGATTGGAGGGGTCCTCAGCCACAGGCGACTTTGGGGGCGGTTGTTCAGCGACAGGCGACTTTGGCGGTGGCGGTGGAAGCGGTGGAGAAAGAGGCGGGTCCTGGTGCACAGGTGGCGGTGGTGGAAATGAAAGAGGAATGGGCGAGTGGGGCCCTGGCGGTGGAAGCGGTGGAGACAGAGGCGGATGGTGCACAGGTGGCGGTGGTGGAAATGAAAGAGGACTGGGCGAGCAGGGCCCTGGCGACTTGCGGGCGGGATCCTTGGGTGCGGGCGCCTTTTGGGGGGGCCCCTCGGGCACGGGCGACTTGCGGGTGGGATCCTCGGGTGTGGGTGACTTTGCGGAGGGACCTTCGGGCACGGGTGACTTGTGGGCGGGAGTCTCGGGTGCGGGCGACTTTTGGGGAGGACCCTCGGGCACAGGCGACTTGTGGGCGTGAGTCTCGGGTGCGGGTGACTTGGAGGCAGGATCCTCAGGCACGGGCAACTTGCGTGCAGGAATCTCGGGTGCGGGTGACTTGGCGGCGGGATCTTCGGGCACGGGCGACTTGTGGGCGGGAATCTCGGGTGCAGATGACTTTTGGGGGGGGACCCTCGGGCACGGGCGACTCGCGGGCGGGATCCTCGGGTGCGGGCGACTTCAGCTTGGAACCCTTGGGTGGCAGGGGCTCATTGCTGTCATGCTCTGTATGATAACAATTAGAAACGCCAGGCAGAAAAAAATATGTTAAAATCTACCCAGTTCGTCCTCCCCAGAGTCCTCCTGGTCCGAATCCTCTTTCCCAGTCCTCTCCTCCTCTGAATCATCCTTCTCAGAGTCCTCCTCGGATTCCGAGTCTTCGACCTCAGCTTTTTTGCTGCTGCGCTTGTTCACCGGTTTTGCTGGGGCAGCAGCTGCTTTGCGGCCCTTGGCTGCCTTGGATGTGGAAGGTTTGGCGCTGGTTGATGAGCGCGTAGCCCGTGCTGAGACCGCAGCAACAGCTTTCGACCGCGTAGTTCGAGTTGACGCGGGAGGCGCGTTCCTTGCTTCAAGAATACTTGATTTGATTTTGGCCATTGGTTCTTAATAAAACAACAATTAGTTTGACATGTGTTTCTACCACAGACAGGACTCACCAGAAGTATAAGAGATTGTGGGCTTGGTGGAAGAGAGTGAGTGGCAAATAACGTGCTAATTTCCCACCACGTGACAGACAACCAACTCCGCTTCCACCACTTCCACGGCTCCAAGGGCGGTGTCTCCTTCCACCATTTCCATGGCCTGTCAGTCTTCACTTGACCCAAGGGCTAGTTCCATGGCTTCCACGTTCTTCAGCTTGCTAGTCTGCTTCCACCGCTTCCATGACCTGTCAGTCTTCACTTGACGCAAGGGCTGGTTCCACGGCTTCCACTGTCTTCTACTTGCTAGCTAAATTCTTGATTATTGAAGACGGCTTCCACTGGATCCACGCTGTTTCACACATTTGTTTGCAGAACAACTGAACTTGATTGAAAAACAAAAAAAAAAGAGGTCCAAGTTGCGAGATCAGTATATGTAAGATAAAAAAAAGCACAGTTAGTCCGACTCCCAATCAAACCGCTGAGCAGCCTCCACTGGTTCCTCCCCATCGGATTCAGCAGCGCTCAGCTCGATTGCGGAGAGTGCAGCACGGAGCTCAGAAATACACACGGCACGAGTTTGACGACGGGCACCTGCAGGACCTGTCAGAAATACACACACAGCATGGGTTTGGCGACGGGCACCTGCAAGACCTGAGATGGGGCTCCCAAGCGTCCAGGATTTCAATCCCTCAGCCAGCCGCTCCCCATCTGCGAGTGCTTGAGCCTGCCCTTCGGTATGTCCAGTGGCGATGTGCACTGCATAGCGCGTGTCCTGGGTCGTGATGAGTGTCGCATGGCCAGTGGCCGCCACCATTTCCAGGTCCTGGAGTGCCTCCGAGAGGGATGTGTGCACAGCACCCCCGCCACCAACTGCGTAGCGGATGGGAAGGGTGGGGCCAACACGAGGGGGGGTACGAGGCAGCGCCAACACATGTGATGCAGTTGGCGTGCACAAAGAGCTGCCAACTGCGGGCACTCTTGGGGCTCTCGAGGGGGTGGTGGGATTGCGGGCCGGAAGGGTGATCGGTGCCATCGGTGCAGAGGCAGAAGGCTTTTGAGCATGTGCATGCTCTCCGGCTTCACAGCAGGCATGCCAGGCGGGGATGGTGTCATTGTAGCAGTTGTACTTTGGAGCACCGCCGCGGCTGATGGCCTCACTGGCTCTCTGGGCATTAGTCCTGGATTGAGGCCTAGATTAATGCAATGGTTTTGATTAGATGGGTTGCGACACACCATTCAGCATAGACACCGTGGGCCTCTTTTGCAGCCGGACCGACAACTAGATAACATTGGACAGTCTGGCGGATGACCTCTTGAGGGCCCTGGGGCTCATCGTGGAAGGGGGGCATACAGTAGTACTGCGACGACGACATGGGGGAAGACATCAACTTGCTGGTCATGTGATGCATCAATCACCTTACATGACGGCGGCTTCCACTGCTTCCATGGCTCACGACTGACATAAGGCCAAAAACTAGGGAGGTTCCACTGCTTCCACCAGAAAAAATTTCACGAACAATATCACATTGCACAGGCTATGGGTGAATGCAGTCTATGCAGAGGGTGTACATTCCCCTAGTGCCCCCCCTGCTGTCTGATGTCCTTTTCCCTTCGCTCGTCCTGATACACGAGCCACTCCATGTCATAATCGCGTGCACCCTCCCTCTTTTTTGCTGCCACTGCGTAGTATCTTTCCTTCCCCAGCGCTTCGTATGATGCCTCATTGCGCTTAAGTATCTGTTTGGCCTTACGAGTATGCCTATGCCTTGGGGAGAATGTGAGACGAAGACTGGATTGAGGTGGATGACGCACCTCTCCTCGTATTTGGCCCTGGCTTTCTTGGCTCGCTTCTGCTGCTCACTGTAGGCCTCTGGATTGGCCTTCATCATTGCGCGGTACCTAAAAACAGTATAGAAATGAAATAAACTGAGTTGCAAGGAGAAATGTGATTGCAAATACCATTGCATACGAATTCGATTTTTCTCGGCCTCTTCTGCACGATTTCTGGGCAGGTAAGCTCCAAGGATATAGTTTAGGGTCTATAGAACTCACCTCTCACGGTACTTGGCCATAGCTAGGCGTCTAGCTGCTGGTGTACGACTAGGCGGGGGAGGGATCAAATCCGACTTTTTACCCTTTTCTGCACTAATGTGGGCTTTAGGACGGTCTAACTGAGTAGTAGAGGGTAGCTAAGGTCTATACCTATCCTTTTCTTTCATGTTTGGCTTGAGGCTTTGACTTTGAGTTGTGGTGGTGGTCGAAGGAAAGGGTAGGTCTAGCCAAATACGGCCAATTTGGGCACCTTTTCGTCCCAGCCTACAATGTCACGAGTAAAATTCCAATAAATGTAAAATTTATTCTGGATATACCCAGAGGTCAAATGAAAAGAACTGCCGACTCAGAATTCCCAGCCAAGTCAAGGGATGAAGCTGGTAGACAGTCCAAAACCCCCATCAATGCCCGAGTGTGTGATCACCATGATACGAGTGTGTGATCACTCACTTCGGATAGTGTCGGGGCTAAGTAGACAATGGAAGCGGTGGAATATTGTCACATTTCTACTGACTCGGACGCTTTTTCCGGTGGAACTGATGGAATTTCACTTCAAATTTGTGTGAAAAAGAAAACCAAACAATATTGATATATAAGGACAACGAGGTACAGTATAGCGTAGAGAGTGCATTAGATACCCGCCTGCAGCTCCTTGATTGTAGAAAACATGGCCGCTCCTTCATGCGCACGCTGCAAACCCAGCTCCTTCTCCCCAAGTCATTCCTCACGGCTGAGCCCCTCGAAATAGGCCTCCTCCGTCTGGAAGTCGTGCTCTACCCAACGGAAGAGCCCCCCCGCCGTGTACTGAGTGAAGGAGAAGCGCCGTTCATTGCTGGCGATGGGGATATTGGAATGGAATATGGCGGCGCTGGGGATGAGGATCGTACAGCCTGGTGGAAACTCTAGGATGAGCTTGCAGTCCCAGAGAATGAGATGCCCGCCCTTCCTGTAGTCAAAGTCCCCAAAGGCTGTGATTGCGCACCAGCCAAATGCGAGATTGCCGAAGTCGCGATGGCCAAGGGTGCATGTGTGGGGTCCAAGATTAAAGGTACAGGCGGAGAAGATGCCGTTCAGGAAGGGCCGTTTAAGGCGCTTGTATCTCTTGTAAAATGCCCCCATATAGTCCACGTAAAAATCGAAGAGATTCGGCGCCCAGTTAGCAAAGAGTCCTAAAGGAAAGGTAAGCCAAGAAGCCCGGCGCTGCAGAAACAACGCACCTGTAGCAAAGCCAGCGAGTCGGATGAAAGCGATGTTACTGATGAGGGAGGCGAAGATTGCTGCATTGATCGCTCCATTGACCAATTCACCGGGCTCAAACTGTCCACCGCCGTAGGAGTTACCGCCTGTGAGCTGGGGGAAGTTCCCGCGCCGATGGAACCACCGGTCGTCAGCGAGAGAGGCATCAGCGCGGGCCTTTTCCATGGCTTCCACGGCCGGGTCTGAGTCTTTCATGATTGGTCGTCTGGCATCCCACCAAAGACACCCCAGACCTTTTTCTTGGCGTCAATGATGGGGCGTGCCTCCCTGAGTAAGATGAGAGGGAGGATAAATGAAAGATGAGAAATCAGACTCACGGCTGTCATAGGGGACATAGGTGAAGCCGTGCTGAGTGGCGTTGGGGCCAAAGAAATCCGGTAAGGTCTTGGTGGGTGACGGCCCAGTCTCCACATCCTCCAAATCCTCCTCGGGGGCAACACCATTGTCACGCAGCCCAATCCAGCCAGTGGAGGCGATGCGAACCTTTCGCATCTCAAATGTGGCTTTGATGGGGGAGATGGGTTTCGAGAGATGGCACGGGTGATGTGGGCGAGCATCAAGCAGGATGTCAGCTTTTGCCTTGGCCGCGGTGCGCTCAGCCTGCCGCTTGAGCTTGGAGCGTGCTTTGTCACGGTCGCGGCGGGTCTTGGGCAGCATGGGGGAAGTGGAGCTGGAGCTGGTGGCAGGCTGGATAGCAGTCAGAGCAAGAGTGGGCGGGCCACTGTCGAGCTCCGCAAGGTTCTCATCTTGTCCATGTTCGAGCTGGATGCTGTAAGCAACAGCCGTTGCGATGTCGAACGTCCGTGCAGAGATCTCAGCCCATTCAGAGAAGACACGGCCAGAACGGGTGGCGCGGAATTGAAGAGCGTCGACGCTGGGATCAACAATGCCTAGAGAATATCAGTATGAGAGCGGGGGGGGGACAAAGAGTAGTGACACAGAAAGGGAAGACCTCCCTGCAACGAGTTCCGGGCACGGATATCAGAAGCAGGGAGTTGAGGCCACCACCAAACTCCACAACGTCGCCAGGTTCCCCGGCAGGGGTACCACAGCTCGCTGCTGAGGATGATGGCGGCAAGAGAAAGTGGTTGATGGCCTAAAAGGAAAGCGCGACTCACTGGAAGTGCCGCGCATTGCTAGCCCCAACGTCGAGCTAGTGGTGGGAGAGGAGAGAGGGAGGGGAGTGGCATCCTTCCCTCAGGGCGGTTTGTAGTCATTGCCGAGACAAAGGAGCGGGTGTTTCCTTAGTTTCCTTTGTTATTACGTATGGACATCACCTATTCCATCGCTTCCACCAGTTACCAGGTACTTGTTGCAGGGAACACATTCCACCACTTCCACACGTCTTGTTTCATTCATTTTGTTGAATTGTTCCACCACTTCCACCGGCGCGTGTGGAAGTCAACAGGTCACATGGTCGCGTATCAACTGTCAAAATTTTGTTTTCACCGACTCACCATGCCCAAGGACAAAACCAAGAAGGCACGGCCTCGTAACCGCTTAACGAAAGTGCGGATGGCAGTGGATGTCCCAGGCCCCAATGGAAAGCCAAGGCCAGAGCTACGTACCCTGGGTCTGAAAGAGCGCACAAACCTGAACGATATCACAAATACTGAAATGCTCGAGCGTATTGCTGGTATGTCAATATGGGTGCAGGAGAAAGGTCTAATTCAAAACCTCTAGCCCTGCCAAGAAATAAATGCGAGGCGTTTGAACGTCTGAGAGACATGCCTGATGATCCAATGGACCACTCTGATAATGAAGGTCCTTCTGCCTTCAATTATGACGACGTCGCTGAAGGGAACATCCATATCGACATCAGTCATGCGGGTGGAGAAATGGGGGATCTTCGGGATGCTTTAAACGAGGAGCTTAATGGGAAGAAGTACGTTCATCCTGCAGTCTTCTCAATATCTGTGTTTGAACTGGCGGTTTCACAGGAAACGGCGCGACCACCGAACTCGCTGGGACACCACGCAGCGTCGGGTCTTGGGTTTCCGTGGTCAAATGAAGGAAATGACGGATGCATATGTCAATTGGGGTGCGACTCAAGCCGAGTTTGGACTTGATTCGACTGCAGCGCCCCCAGAGCCCAGTACTGTCCAGACATATTACAAGGTTTCAGTCATAGATGTATTCAGTCCGTGATTTTCTCGCATATTTATCTATGGCCTGACTTGTATCAGGTAGTTACGCTGTAGAGGCGCCGCTGATGGCCAATGATGTCTATATTGCATCAGGTCTTGTGGGGCAAGGCCTCATTCCATGCTCTCCATGGACACCGAAGGTCGCTATTACAATCCACCTGCTTGAGATGTACCGCATCGCACGCTTGAGGTGCCCCACCCTCAGTATCCAGCCCTGGCTCAAGACTCTGGCAGATCTCCATGGCACAGCGTTCAGGCCCTACAGCACCCAACAGTTCTCCACCTGCTTTGATGTCTATCTTGAAATCCTGAAGAACGTCGATAACCGAGTGAAGAAGGCACTTGGGCGTGATGCTCCTGACTGGCGTCTCAAAAATGGCTGCCCAGCGTGCACCTACAAGCTCGAGGGGGAGATGAAGCTTATCTTTGAAATGCTGGTGACGATGGATGGGAATGACTCGTTGAAGCGTGTCTTAACGAAGGAGAAGGGGGCAGTGGATGAAAATGGGACAGCAAAAAGAGGAGGAACAGAGAGGCCGGATCCAAGAACAGCGGATGCTGGAGGTACATACTTCCTCAGTCGGGAGAAGGTCAACCAGTTTACAAAGGAGCTGCTTGCTCAGTTCACCAAAGCTCCAGTACGTATTCACCTTTCACTTCCATGGCTTCCATGGAAAACTCTCACACACACTAGAGGAGCGACGATCCAGAAGAGGATTCAGAGTGCCAGGAGCGGTGGAAGAACATGTCAGAGGAGCTCACCTCACGTATGTGGGGAATCTTTGACGAGACCGGGATTTTTCTCTGCCTGTGTCGGCATGGCTTTGTTCTACTAGTGGCAGACATGGTGAGAAGCGGAGAACTGTATGTCTTCTCAAAGCGACTGAGTGGGGTACCGGACTGATTGGTTTACACAGTGCCAAATATGGGCTGGCCATAACTGATGCTCTGCTTGACGCATTTGGCCCCGACCTGGGCGAAGGGTATGATATAGGCTGCGGGTTTGCGACGACCATCAAGAACTCCCCAATCGGAGAGAAGGCAAGGCGCCTGAACCTTCGAGCATTAGTTGGTGCATTCCATGGCCATGCCCATAACCGTATGTGCCAGCTGAGGTCCTTGACAACCTACGTTCGTGGCCTAGGCCTTGAGGACCTTGAAGGCTGTGAACGATTTTTTTCCAAGTCCAATGCATTGTCACGGTCTACGAGGTATGCAAGCGTCTTCCATCGTCGGCAGTCTATTGCAACCTACTTGGCCCACGTGGATAACTTCGAGACTTATGCGAACTTAAGTAAGTTGTTGTTTCATTGGAGAATCAGACACTGATCACCTATCAAGGCAAGTTCCTAGTCAATAACTATCGCCAGGCACTTGACATCCTCGACCAGGAGGACTCGCTCCACTTTGCAATGGGCCAGGCTGGGATATCTGGCACTGAGGTCTTTGAGGAACGACTGAGGCAGGAGAAGGAATACCTGAATAATCTCTCCAAGGAGGATCCAGAAGAGACTGACCAGATGGAGTACTACCAGCAACTAGTAAACCTAGCTGATCGGAAGTAAGTCTCCACTTTGACAACAATTGCGAAGGTCTAACGTGCTGCCTTTCCACTGCTTCCACCAATCCTTAACCGATTTTGCGCCTTCCATTGCTTCCACCTTCGCAATTCCACCGTTTCCACTGCCCAGAGAACGATTTGACGTTGTCTTCGGTGAGGGGTCAAAGGCGAATGGGACTGTGAGGAGACATGCACGGGAGAACTATGACAAGGCGGCAAATTCAGTTCAAGAGATGGAGGAAAAGATGGGAATTGAGGATAGGTGGACACGGGCGAGTCAGGAATATAAGGAGGCAGCAGAACTAGTCGCTACAAGACGATACCGGGGAGCAGTAAACAAGCTGGAGGAGCTTGTAGTGAAGCGGCTCTTTGAGTTGACGAAAATGAATATGTCTGGGACAGGTAAGGATGGGAATTTCACTTTGTGATGAAACTTTGAAGATTTGTACAGGATATAAGCTTCGTAAACACATTGCGAAAGCTCTTCAAACCCGATCACGCACTATCCGTGCAGCGTTGGATCGGTATAATGCAGCAGCTGCTGCCCTGGATCCCCCACGACGTACCTTATCCTGGAGTGAGGTGATAGACTTTACGTTCCTGGCCGATTTCGACATTCTCCGTGATCCAGAGGGGAATGCTGCCCTTAGGCCATGGGCAACGCCTGGAGCCCGAGAGCTGATGGACACCCACTTCAAGATTGAGCGTGCGAAGGAGGAGATCCATCGCCTTAATATCGAGATACGCAGACTGGTGACATACATCCAGGACGAGAGGGTGTTTCTGCTCGCGAAAGAGGCCGAGGTGAGAGAGACCAACCCCCAGCTGGGGTTCTTCATTGGCAAGTACTGAATGCAACGGGGCCGCTTTGATGAAGACCACATGAAGCGTCTCAGGACAATGGCCAGGAAATTGGGTCCACGCTTTAGTGGGACCTTGGTACTAGGTGTTCGTCTTGCCACACTTCCCGAGCCAGCCACCCAGGGGGATCAGATGGACACTGGGGAGGAGGAGGGTGAGGCCGCTGCTGTTGCTGCTGAGTTGGAACGTGGAAGACACGCACAAGAGAGGGGAGAGGAGGACGATGACGGGTGGGAGACTGATGAAAGTGATGTAGATGGAGGAGAAGATGTGGAGGTGGAGGAGCTAGCAGAGACCATAGAGACTGTTATGGTACTCACAACTGACAAGGATGTATGAATTCTATATTCACCCTTTCATTTCTGTGGAAGCTGTGGAAATCAAGGGTTCTGATACTCCCATGGAACTGGTGGAAGTGCAGTGGAGGCTTGTTCAAGTTGAAGCAGACTGTGGAAGCGATGGAATTTCAACGGGTCACAAAATTTACCGAGACCGGTTGGTGGAAGCGATGGAATTTTACCGGGTCACAAAATTTACTGATACGATTTGGTGGAAGCGATGGAATTTCACCGGGTCACAAAATTTACTGATACCGGTTGGTGGAAGCGATGGAATTTCACTGGGTCACAAAATTTACTGATACGGGTTGGTGGAAGCGATGGAATTTTACCGGGTCACAAAATTTACTGATACCAGTTGGTGGAAGCGATGGAATTTTACCGGGTCACAAAATTTACTGATACCGGTTGGTGGAAGGGATGGAATTTTACCAGGTCACAAAATTTACTGATACCAGTTGGTGGAAGCGATGGAATTTTACCGGGTCACAAAATTTACTGATAATTTTACTGGGGCACCAAAACCCATGGAATAGGTGGAAAAAATCGCTTTTGGCTCCTGGACTGGTGCTTGGTGGAAACGGTGGAATGGCTGAGAAGCGGCGTTCCATGGAAGGTTTTCGGCCTCATGTTAGAGAGTAGGTATGATACATAGGTTCCCTCTAATATGAGGCGATCTGTGGTATTTCCAGGTGGATTTCGCGACCATCTTGTCGAATGCGACAATATGCTTCTTTTGCTCAACGCGCTCACTAGGATACATGTCAGCGTGGAAATGTGATAAGCCATGAGACTCACGATTCCGGTATTGTAATAGTATTACTGGGGGTCTGTGCTGGCGCTGTGCCAAATAGAGCTTGGCATCCGTAGGCGAGGGCGAGGCCGATGTCCATGTACGGGTTAACAGCACGACTGAAGAACCTGGCAATGGAGATGATCTTGTCCAACGACGATTTGGTCTCCCTGGAGCAGCTGAGTGAGAGATAGAAGACGAGGAAAAAGGTGTCTCACATTGCGTCGCGCTTTGCTCGCTTATTCGGCACAACGGAGACTGGGGCCATTGATGCGAGGATTTCGTCGTACTTTCGTTTAGCCTCACTGGGAGGAGTCGTGGTGTCGTCAAGTGGAGGAGGGAGGGAAGGTGTTGAGGTAGAGGACATGGTGGTCGCGGACAAAATGCGCCTATTGGCGGTCTTTGCTTTTAAATTCCGAATCGCGGTCACGTGTCATGCCTTTTTTGGCCCCGAGCCACAGAAATCGACGTTTCTATATCATAAATCGCCAAGAAAGCGGGAAAAAATACTGTATAAATACAAGAATACATTTCAAAGGTCATCAAAACCTTCAGCCTCAAGAAAATCTTCATCTGTGGGCTCTGCCCCCTCAGCCGAGTCCTCCTCGTCATTTTCCTGCTCCTCCTGCTCCTCCTGCTCCTCCTCCTGGCTGGACTCATCGGAGTCACAATCAGACTCAAGTTCTGGATCAGCTGGAATCTCCTCATCAATCTCAGGCACTTCGTCTACAATTTCTGGCTCAGGTTGGACGGGTGGATCAACCTCCATTTCATCATCTGAGAGACTGGCATCGACCGGATCTGCCGACACTGAAGTTGTCGTTGTGCGATGGCCCACGGCATTACCTATGTACCTCATGAACGTGTCTCTGTCCACGAATCTAGAGAAATTAATCACGTTGAGTTTGATGTCGAGTCGAGGGAATTCAAATCTTACTGATTGACATAATAGTAGCGATAATCCTCGTTGTTTTCGGCGTCAAAATGGCGGGCAATGGAGGGTGCAAGAAGTTCCGTGGTTCTTCCATAGTGGAAAGCCGGAATCAAGTGAGCAGCCCGGATCACTTCAGCGGGATCGAGAAAACCGAAAGCCGCAGTGTCAGGAACAGATGCGTCAATAAATCCGACGCGATGAAGATGTTTGGCTATCCATCCAGCTTTGTGCTGCATGTCACGCCCGAACCACCGAACCCATAAGAATTCCATGCGATGGATTTTCGTTGTGTTCTTGGATTTAGGGCCGACGTGACGAACATCCGCGTGGAAAATCCCCACAATACGGCCATACCAATATGGATGAGCGGACGACTCCTCTTCGTCTTCATGGGCAAGTACCATGAAGTCTGGATGCGTCCGTGTATTGAGGGTATCCTGGTCCCGTCGAAGGTCATAGGTGGTGTAATTTACACGCAAAAGTTTGTGCGTGTAGAGCCGTTCTCGTATGATATTCACGTCAGCCAGATCTTGGTCCGAAAAATCATTTTCATCGCCACTGTACGGTATGCGGAGTAGCCGGGTGAGCAAATGGGCTTTTAAATCCGGTAGGAAGCTCTGAATAACATGCGAGTCCGATGTAATCTGGAAATTAAATAAAAACTAACTGTTAAGGCAGGGTCATCAGGAAAGTCGTCGGGTAGGTCGAGAGCATGAAGATATGTCCGCTTTGACTCCGAGATATGGTGGTGCTGGCGGGGGGGTGTTCGAAGGAGGACATCGTGCTCGGGGCCCAGAGTCCTTGCGCCTTTTGTGCGGGTCTCTTTCTGCGGTGGTGCCTGAGGAGGTGGAACCTGGTTTGTTGGCGCAGCGGTGGGTTTTGGATTCATCCGCTGCTTGATGGTCCGTAAAAGACGTTTACAGCGTTCATGCGCAGCTATTTGCATGACAAAGTTGCGCTTATTGGTTCTTGCGTAGAATTTTTTGGCGACACGGTGGGCAAGCTCACCCTATTGGTTATGATTGATACATGGTCAGCTGCGGATCGACACCAAATCCAAATAAATCTTACAATCTGCGTTGTGTATGAATCTGTGGTGCCGAACTCGGTGATGGTGTCGGGGTAATCACCGAATGAGTGCCACTTGTAAGTCCCAATGTTCCATGCCTTGGGCTTCTTCGACGTCGTTTCAGCTGCGGCGACTGGATTTGCTTGGGATTTGGAATTTTTTTTGGCTTTTCTTCGTGCCCGCCGGTTCTGCTCTTGAGGAAGCTCATATGTTGTATAAGTCTCACATGTGGTCCGCAGAAAGTGCCGTGCCTGTGCGCCGAGCTCTGTTGTGACTGTTCTGAAGGATAGGATGCTTCCGCTGCTGTGCAAGCGGAGCTTTCCGTACGCATGCCATGTTGCAAATGTGAATAGGAGGGAGAGGATAATCGTGTTATGCGGTTCTGGAAAGAGGCCTTCAAACACCGGAATACAGCACTGAGAAAGAATTCAAATCAGTATATTCAGGCCAAATAAGCCGCGTGCACCGACCTGCAAGATGTCTTCAAAGTCCCGAGCCGCGGGCTTCTTCATCTCGGAAACGTCAGCACGAAAGCGCCGAATTGTACTTCGTCCAAAGGTGGGAATTTTGCGGAAGCTGGAATAAGCTGTCAGACTTAAATCATAAGGCTTCGATTTGAATGACGTGCCGCTCATTGAATTCATTTACAGAAGCCGGGCCCTGTGTATGCAAGATGCGGATCAAATGCACAAAGAGGGATTTCCACCCTCCAAGCTCGACTTCATGAAGGAAATCTGGTACAAACATGCTGAAAAATTAAAACCGTATACAGCGAGCTTCGAAAAAGCATTCTACACAAGGCAGAAATGATAAGAAAATGTTACGACAACGAGAATAAATGGTAAACTACTCACGCGAGTGGGCACCCAAGATTTTGGCTTCAAAAGTCTGCTCACTGCGGCGCCCGCGACGAGCAAACCCTTCTCGTAGATCCAGCGACGAGCAATAGCGATTACCCGACGATACGCTGGCGTGTCCTCGCGAATATTTGCTCGGCGTCGCATGTCAGCTTTCGTTCCCATGGCCGGAATTTGATCCTTCTCGATCAAACAGCGAGGGCACGGACACCCCCCAAAATATTTGATTGTAGCTAGTAGAACCCTAGAAAAGATCAGGACAACAGAAAGTGGGAGTGGACAGAATTTACTTTTCGGGATAATCAGCGCCGTAGGTAAAAAATCTGGGGAATACAAGCCGTTCAATTTCCATCGTAGCACTTGACGACGATTCCATGAACATAGGCGTGGATAAATTCTGGACACAAAAGAAGGTCCCAGATGCCATGCATCAACTCGCGTTTGAGATGAGCCTATATATCGGCAGACAGAGGAATTCCAAATGTCTTGCGGTAAAAGTCTTTGATAGAATCAGGGAGCTGAGACGGCATGAGAGGTGAGATGATACAAAGAAAGGTTGACCTACCGAGGGGAAGTAGGCTTGATGATGACCCGCATTTGCAGAAGGCTTTGCACGCGTATATTTCGATTGATTCCCAAAAAAAGTGTATAACGGCCAAAGAGATGCATTCCCAAAGTTCGCGAGGTGTGTCGCATCAGACCAAAACATGTACGCCGCGATAATGGTTTCGAGATTGGGCGTTGCGGGTTTTGGGAGAGAGTTATGTGCACTCAGCATCTTTGAGGACGTGTAAATCTCCCCGTACAGAACCTGATGGCCATCCGGCAGAGCGGGCAACCCATGCACGTCCAATGTCGCATTAGCGGGATCCAAATCGATGTCGGGGTCGTTGGGGTTATGATCCGGATTCCAGCGGTATTCAAACGGTGTCGTGTGGTATTGGTCAAATGCAGGGCTCTGAAATGCTTCCACCAGAACGTCGAGAAGTGGACGATACATCAGACCCTCGACCTCAAACTCCACCGCATCGGCCTCTGGAACACAATGTTTTGGAGAGGGGAGCTTGATTTTCACCGAGGCTGTTTTCCATCCATCTGGAGCTGCAGGAGTATCCTCCGTCGCGGAGCCTACGCTATCATCTAAGCGTTTATCCTCTCGCGCAGCGCTGAAATTCTGTAGATGCGCAGGGTCAAAATCGTCCTGCATGAGGACATCTTCGACAAGAGAATCGAGCTCCGCAAGCGACTTGATGGTTGAGCCCATGTGAAACCACGTCATGAGGCGGGCGACAGTGGAATTTAGGAAAGGAAACCATGGAGCGGTCGCTGTCGTGGCTACGGGCGGGGTTTTCGCAGGGACAAGAAGTTCAGACGATCTACAGAGATCGTCGAGTGATAGAGACTCATCGGGATCGCGCGTAGGTGGGCGAGGAAAAACTTTATAGAGCCCGTATGCATTAGGCTCGGTTTTAAACCATTTGGGAGGAGCAGTCTCAGGGTCTGGCTCTGCCGAGGCTGGATCATTTTGTTGAGGGGGCTCAAATATTTCGACGGGAGGAGGTGGAGCAGGGGTCTCGTCTTGGAATCGCTTCGGGAGGCGAATTCGACGTGCTGGACGCCCGGATGGACGCGGTGGTATGGGACTAGGAGCTCGTTCGATGGGCGAAACTGGACGAACATCGTCCTGCGAAAAAGTTCAGTAAATTTCCAAAAACGCTCCGCGAGCAAATAAACTTGCAATTGGCTCGGTTTCAGGTGTAATTGGACCCGGGATTTGTGCAGCAGAAGTAGCTGCAGCTGAATCTACAGCAAGAGCATAATTCACCCCTTCTGCGCGCATAGCTCTGAGCTTAGGGCATTTATTCCGATGGGTGCTGAGACCCCGACCATCTTTGCACGAAGTTTGGCAGAGGGAGCAGGTCGTCATAAGATAGAGAACAAAGAAGACTACAAAAAATGCGAGTCTCATTCACAATGGCTGCTGCTAGTCGTTGGCCGCTTCAAGGGGGGGAAACCAGCAGCAGTCGCGTAGATTCGGGTAAGCTTAGGGCTTCCACCCGTTGCCGCGACGGCAACGGCCGTCGATTCGACGGGTGAACCACGGGCACGGCCGTTGATCAGACGGGCCGTCGTTCGTGTTTCCAAATCTCTGACGGGACGGCACGGTCAACGGCACGGCCGTTGACGGTACAACGGGAATTAACGGGCGAGTTAAAATTGGTTTTAGCGTGTAATTCGAAGTAATTCTACCCCATAATCTCTTGGACAGCATTACGAGCAAGGCGGAGCCGTTGCTTGACCATCATAAGTGTCCTGATGGTGTCGGGCTTGAGGCTGGCACGTCTAAGAGATATGGTGTCGCGGCCACCGGAAAAAATGCGCTCCACTGCAACAGCTGACCCTATGGATAATGAGATTTATATCTGAGACTCAAGATTTGAAACGTACCAGGAATGGCGAGGATATCCCGGGCGAGACAAAATAGATTTGGAAATTGTGCCTTACGTGCGACCCACCATTGGACAGGATCACAAAGATTGAAATCCTCGCGCCGGAGGCTGTAGTACTCCCGAAGCTCATCCAGAACAACACGCTGTTGGACACGATACCTAGCGGTGAAGTCCTTCTGCGGGGAGCCGAGCGAACGGGCAGAAGATGATGCAACTGGGGGAACAACTGGCACGATGTTAGACTTGCGCAATGCGTAATTCGCTTTAAAATGTTCATTGAGCGCTGTCTTCGAAGCCTCAAGTTGGAGGAGGAGATCCTCGTCGTCACGGAAGTCAGCTTTGAGCCCTTCATACGAAATACGAGGATCAAGAACTTGAGAGAAAAGTTAGTAATGTGCATATCAAACAGTACTCAGGCTCACGGGCCGCCCAGGTATAGTACGGCGATTGATCCATCTTATAGTAATAGTCGCTGAGCTTAAGGTGCGCTTCAAGCAGGCCATTTCGGAGGACAGACGGCGTTGAGAATGGGAGTTGTTTCAAGCTTGCGCGTAAATCCTCTTGAAGGCCGCGGAAAATCGCGTGGGTGAAAGAAAGCATCGGTCGCTTCGTGGTAGACATGAGGGTTGTTGCAGTCCGGAAGGATTTCAACCAGCCAGCAACTAGGATAATCGCATCCCAATCGCTGTCGGTGAGATCCAGAGGGCGAAGGTCACGATGCCTTCCAACGAAGTCGTCGATAATTTTTCGATGATCAATGGCACGACCTAAACAGATGGATATTGACATGATTTACGAGGTATGAAGAGAAGTATTCATACGAAGCATCTGGTGAGTCGACGACCAGCGGGTCTTGACATCAAGAATAGGCATTAGAGGCCGCGTCCCAAGCGCCCCCCCTATGAAGTCAGCTGATACCTCAACCTCGCGAATCCATTCCTGGCGACGTTGTGGGCTGGCTCGGATGGAGCGGATGATTTTGCGAAGCTATAGGTTTAAGAATTAATCAAAGGCACAGTGCTGAGCAAAAAAAAAAAAAGACCCCACCTTCTCGACAGAGCGAAATTTCTGAACCCCTTGCCCACTGCGCACCTCGGAGTCGTACTCTTCATCATCCTCATCCTCCTCATCCAAGTCTGCGTCATCATCATCCTCTCTGGCAATCGGGGCTGTCACGGCATCCTGATATGCTGTCAGCTTACTCTCTGCCTTCTTGCGCGTCGATTTGGATATGGCGCCAATAGACTCAAGAAGCTAGAAAAACGATTAGTAACAAACAAGAACGAGGAGAAATCAGCGACCTTGATTGCAGCCAAGTGTGCTGTGTGAGGCATACACCGAATTCGCGCGTCGGTAGCATCAAATGGGATATCCGCCACGGCGCACTTGATAGCAATATTTTCCATTAAGGTGTCGTTGTTGGACGCGTTGTCCATTACAAACGTGTGGACCTAGATTGGAACGAGTTCAGGCATATCATAAATATCATCATCTCTGTCCACCTTTTCTTGGAGGCCGTACATCTCGATACAGTTCCACACCTCTTCGGCCATATTTTCTCCCGAATGTTCGCCCACCATCTCACGGAAATCAATGAGCATTTCCTCTAAACAGCGGATAAGACTTTGGGAGAAAATTGATACACAAAACAAACTCACCGAGCTTGCCTTCGTTCGTCACGTAGTGAGCAACAATTGCAAGGAAAGGGTGCTGGTTGCTGGATGTCCATGCGTCCAATGACAAACTGACCTTCGAGTCGAGCTCCTGAAAAAGTACATCAATGCTCTGTCAACTCCGAGTGGTTAGGTGCATACTGAAAACATTTTCCTCATGCCCTCGACAGTGTCCTCTCCCATCTTCATAACACGATTGCGAACGGCGGTGTGTCCGGGTACCTTGAAGTTGAGTGTTGACCCGTGGTGGGTATATTCCATGAGCCGAATAAACTCGGGCTTCTCTACCTCGTCGAATGGCTGATCACAGGCTACGATCCATTCGGCGAGCAGACGATTGAAAACCTCCTGCTCGAAGGTACCCTGTGTTCCCGGTGAACAACTAAGCCGAAAAAAAATAAAGAAACGCAATATACCTGCGCTTTTTTGGCCTGGCGCTCGAGCCCTTTTAAAATACTAGATGTCGCGGTCTCCACCTTTCCTAGATATGCCTTCGCAGCATCGCCATCTGCAGGAACATTACCGCGGGCAAGGTTGACTTCGGCTTCGGTGGGAGGGATATCCTTGCGCGTATACAGGGCAAGGAACAGACGATACATGATGGGGAAATCATTTTTGAGGTGCGTCGTCAACTCTGGAAAGCTCCTTATCAGCGAGACAGGGATGGAGACTAGGGTCCGAGACTTACTTCCAACATTGTACCGCATACCCTTGGTGATTGTGATAATCTTCTGATTACCGTGGCGGCACTTGTAGTGCTTGTCACCCGGCTTGCCCACGGTGCCTTCCGCGTTCTTGGAAACAGTATCGTAGAATAGATAAATCGGGTTTTTGACCTGCACGAGCATGATTCAATG
The DNA here is from genome assembly GCA_029378395.1 of Mycena leptocephala. Taxonomy (NCBI): domain Eukaryota; kingdom Fungi; phylum Basidiomycota; class Agaricomycetes; order Agaricales; family Mycenaceae; genus Mycena; species Mycena leptocephala. Next base: position 20,134 of record JARJLF010000987.1, on the reverse strand, counting down.
ATACACACACAACACAACTTGTAAAAGCAACCAACTTACCCCGGCGCCGCTGGGCTTTGGGTGCCAGATCTGTGTGGACCATATTAAGTGACACACAAACCCAGGGAGAGAAATAGATACTTTGGGGGCGTCCTGGTCTTCAACCTCTTCGACCGTAGCACGGCGGCTGGACTTGGGGGGTGGGACGCTGGCCGACTCGTCGGCCTTGCGCTTGGTGCCGGAGGACTTGCGGCGGGTTTGGGGCTTCGACGAGACCGCCCCACCGCGCACTGGGACAGTCTTTGACGGCAAAATGTCTGCGAGCTAACCAAACAGAATGAGTCCTGATTGGGGGAGCAGAAATAAAACTCACCTCCTTGCTGTCGACCATCTCAACGTCAGATTCGGAGTCGGAGCCTTCGTCAGACGAGTGCGACACCTCCTCGAGGTCCGGGAGGTCATCAAAATCCTCGTCATCCTCGTCGCTGACGGACTCGGGGAGGAACTTGATGCGAGCTGTGCCGGTCGCACGAGCACGGGGCACCCGAGGGGCAAGAGGCTGCCCATCATCGTCCACCTTCTCGGCTGCGAGAGACTCAGTCAGGCGGTCAGTGTTTCTCTTGCGAGTGCTGCGACGCTTGGGCAGCTCTGAAACGCCAACATTATTGTGCAGGATGTAAGTGATAATAAAAGACACACCAGACGACACCACTGGAAGAGCCTTCTCGTCGGATTCGGATTCGTAAAACTGGATGTCTGAGGCGTCGAGGAGGGTCCCATTGGCATCTAGTGCACACTGGTTAGCCATTTTGGAGGGAAGAGTTGATACTGAACTCGTGCATACTGAAGACCTTTTATAGGGCCTTCAGGGGTCCAAAAAAAAACAGCTGGGAAGCCCGCCAACCTTAGAACGCCAGGGGTGTGGACATGGCGGGCATGGGCGCGACCAATGAGAGCTGCAGAATTGTGAAAAAAATGTTTCCCGATAGCAAAGCACTTGAGGCGAGTCCGTGGTGCTCAAGGCACGGGGATAATGCCCCCCAAAAAAGCATGGGCGCGACCAATGAGCTTCGTTGGAGCAGTAGCCGACAGTGAGGCGGTCATGGGCGCAGTCAGACAGGTGAGATTGCTCAGGGTCGGGACCAGTTTGAGGCACAAAATCAGTAATATCGGGTGGCGATCACAAACGGTACTAATCGTCGAGCCTCCAGAAATACAGACAGAAATTTGCAGATATAGAGGGAGTGCAAATTTGGGCATCTTTCAGGGACCCAGAACCATAATTAGTCAGGCAGTGAAGAACTGGACACGCAAGAAGGTAGGACATCGTAATCAAAGGAAAGTGTGGAGTAGATCAACGGCGGCAAAAAAATCGGCTTTTTCCGGACACCCGCACTTGTCCCATCTGAGCCAAGATCTGACCAGGCACCGAGCAGGCACCGTCAACTACGTGCGAATTTGCGTGCTTTTGGGGTACCCGTCGACCCGTTGCGACACCCGTGGCGGCCGTTTTTCAACGGGTGAAAACGGGTCGAACCCGTGCCGTGACCGTGCCGTCGGCGAGCACAAAAAATCCCTGACGGAACGGGCACGGCACCCGTTCGACGGGTGCCGTTGACCCGTGGCAACGGGAACGGGCGGAAGCCCTAGGTAAGCTTAGGAGGCCCTTAACAGGGGGTTCAGAGGCTGTGGTATCTCTTCAAAGGCGCTTGGAAGCGCGTCGAAAGCCTTGTAAACGGCTGGCCGGCAAAGGTCAGGCTTGAAGACGCTGTTAAGAGCCTTGCGCGACGCGTCCAAGACGTGATGGGACTTGCCGAGGTCACGAGGCCCTTTGATGGAATCGACAAATTTGGTGATGGCAACACTTTATGTCGCTGTCAACTTGCGTGACATGGGACTCCACGTTGCACAAGCACACTTTTCGCTGGCAGCCCCGCCATTCCAATCGTATCGATCGCACGACCAATTGAATCCGCCCATTTTGGCCCGTAAGGCTTTGGCGGGCGCGATTTCGGGCAGTTTGAACCCCTTGGACTGGCCAATTTCCCAGATAAATTGAACCCCGCATTTGAGCCGGTGACATACCATCTCCTTCCGTACGGAAGGCTCCGACTCCTTGCTTCTCGGACATTCATCGTGCGAAAGTGCATGCTGTTCTCCACGAGGCGCTCAAGGTGACCAGTCTTGTCTTCCACCTCCACGTCCACTACACAGGAATACATCCTCCTCATTCGTTAGGTGGGCGGCTCTTTCTGCTTTGTAATCTTCGTGTGGCTCACGCGGTGTTCCACTACATAAGATCGGGGCTAGAACGATCGATACCGACCATGTCTCGCCAGGCGAATGAATCCACAACTGTCATTGCCAATATCTATGGTGCGTAGGGACAATTACTGGGACGTAAACATCATGATTTCGTGTCCCTAGGAGGCACAGGAGGAGCGGGTGGAGAGGGCGGCATAACGGGTGGTGCCGCGGGTGCGGGTGAAGGTCCCACTGTGAATTTCGGCGGAGTTCAGAACTTGACAAGTAATATGTACGTTGGTGAAGTCCCCCTTTCCTTTTCCCAAAGTCTTTTCTCAACAACAGCAGTGTGAACCAGGGTCAAGGGTTACTCAAATTTCCTGTGTTAAATCTTTTTGAAGCTGAATTATGTCTAGACTTGAAGAAGTTCTGTACAAGTGGTTGGAGTCTCCTCCCGAAACGAAGGACAGACAGCACGAGCTCAAAAGCCTCCATCACCAAGACACTGGGGGCTGGCTCTTACGTGATGGCCGATTCGTCAGATGGAAGGCCACACCCGATGCTTTATGGATCAAAGGAATCTGCAAGTCAAATTTCATTTCGTTCCAATCCCTTGTCTAATAATTGGTTGCAGCTGGTACCGGAAAGAGTGTACTAAGGTGATTTCTATTGCTACTATGCCATAATCTGCTGCTCACAATCCCCACATGGGCAGTTCGACAGTGATTGAAGAACTTGTAGTGGCCTGTCCAAAGCAGTCTGCTGTTGCATATTTCTATTTCGATTTTAGGAATGAGAGGCAGCAGATGACCCTCATGTTACGTTCTATCATCTGGCAGCTCTCTGGACTATCGCCTTCGCCCTATACTGCTCTTCATCGGCTATATGAAACACTGGGAAACGGAACTATACAGCCACAGCGGGTACATCTCCAAGGAGTTCTCGAGAATTTACTTTCAGAGCTGGGCCAGACGTATATTGTCATTGATGGACTCGATGAATGTAACAAGACCAACTGGAAGCATCTTATCGAGTTCATTCACAGCCTAGGCAATGCCACCAAAAAACCGCATCTCCTGTTTACCAGTCAACCTCTCGAGGAATTCCAAACAGCATTCAAGGATGTAACCTGCATTGAGCTTGGTTCTTGGGTCTCAAATGCCGACATCAGATCTTACATTGGCAGTGAAGTTCCCAAGGTCGGAAATTGGGCTAGCAATGACAAGTATGCAAAGGAGGTCACAGAGCAAATTGTGCAGAAGAGCAATGGAATGTCAGTCCTCTCATCTTCATTGCGCTGTCATTTGTCCTTAAGCTAACTTGCATATGCAGGTTTCGCTTGGCCGCGTGTCTCCTCCTCGAACTGGGTCGTTGTCATTGGAAAAACAACTGGAATAAAGTCCTCATGGCCCTCCCAGCTGGGCTGTTTGGGATTTATAGCCATTTCTTAACCCGGGCAACAGATTCTCTCGAAGTAGTCTTCATCCAAGCAATTTTCCAATGGCTTGTGTTTTCTGCCAGACAAGTTTCATCAGACGAGCTGGCAGATGCCATTGCATTCGACCTATCAGATCCAGACTTTGATTTTTCTGACCGAGATAAATCTGTTTATGACCCAGATAGACGTGGGGGCAACTCTGACATCTTCAAGTTGTTAGAGGGCCTGATCATAATTAAAAACGAGCGCTGGGCTAAGCCGTCAATTGCCTTTGCACATTCATCTGTCAAGGATTATATCCTTTCCCTGCAATTCCAGCGAGAATTCGGCTCAATCATTGACCTTAGGAAAGATGTCTCCCACAGATTTATTACCCAAACTTGTGTCCGCTATCTCCTCATTTTTGCTGACCCCAAACATTCAATGACCAAGGACACACTCTCAGACTACCCAATCTCATTGTATGCAGCAGGATATTGGTTCCATCACCTGCGGCTTTGCGATGGTCAGGACCAGGAAGCACTACTTCCCTTGACAATGCGACTCCTGGAGGATGGAAGCAGCCAACATGCTGCTTTGTACCAATTGCGTCCTCTATATGGGGATGAGGGCCATAGGTGGGAAGGACCCATACCGCCCGCAGTGTGTATGTGTTCCAAAATGGGCTACACTGAGGGGGTGTGCTCTCTGCTCATCAAGCACAATGCATCTGTCAACTTAGTCGACAGAGATGGCCAGACTGCGCTGCATGTTGCATCGAGCAAGGGTCACCCTGACATTGCAAGGCTGCTCATTGAACACAATGCATCTGTCAACTTGGTCGACAAAGATGGCCAGACTGCGCTGCATCTTGCATCGAGCGATGGTCACCCCGACATTGCAAGGCTGCTCATTGAACACAATGCATCTGTTGACTTAGTCAACAAAGATGGCTGGACTCCGCTGCATCTTGCATTGAGCAAAGGTCACCCTGACATTGCAAGGCTGCTCATTGAACACAATGCATCTGTCAACTTAGTCAACAAAGATGGTCGGACTGCACTGCATCTTGCATTGAGCAACAGTTACCTTGACATTGCAAGGCTGCTCATTGAACACAATGCATCTTTCGACTTGGTCAACAAAGATGGCCAGACTGCACTGCATCTTGCATTGAGCAATGGTCACCCTGACATTGCAAGGCTGCTCGTTGAACACAATGCATCTGTCAACTTAGTTGACAAATATGGCCCGACTGCACTGCATGTTACATCGAGCAAGGGTCACCCTGACATTGCAAGGCTGCTCATTGAACACAATGCATCTGTTGACCTAGTCGACCAATATGGCTGGACTGCGCTGCATCTTGCATCGAGCAACGGTCACCCCAACATTGCAGGGCTGCTCATTGAGCACAATGCATCTGTTGACTTCGTTGACCAATATGGCTGGACTGCGCTGCATCTTGCATCGAGCAACGGTCACCCTGACATTGCAAGGCTGCTCATTGAACACAATGCATCTGTTGACTTGGTCGACAAAGATGGCCAGACTGCACTGCATCTTGCATTGAGCAACGGCCACCCCGACATTGCAAGGCTGCTCATTGAACATAATGCATCTGTCAACTTAGTCGACCAATATGGCTGGACTGTGCTGCATCTTGCATTGAGCAACAGTCACCCCGACATTGCAAGGCTGCTCATTGAACATAATGCATCTGTCAACTTAGTCGACAAGAATGGCTGGACTGCACTGCATCGAGCATCGAGCAATGGTCACCCTGACATTGCAGGGCTGCTCATTGAGCACAATGCATCTGTTGACTTAGTTGACCAATATGGTCGGACTGCACTGCATTATGCACTGAACAACGGTCACCCCAACATTGCAAGGCTGCTCATTGAACACAATGCATCTGTCGACTTAGTCGACCAATATGGCTGGACTGCACTTCATCAAGCATTGAGCTATGGTCACCCTGACATTGCAAGGCTGCTCATTGAACACAATGCATCTGTTGACTTTGTCGACCAATATGGCCGGACTGCGCTGCATCGAGCATCGAGCAACGGTCACCCCAACATTGCAGGGCTGCTCATTGAGCACAATGCATCTGTCAACTTAGTCGACAGAGATGGCCAGACTGCGCTGCATCTTGCATCGAGCAACAGTCACCCTGACATTGCAAGGCTGCTCATTGAACACAATGCATCTGTTGACTTGGTCAACAAAGATGGCCAGACTGCGCTGCATCTTGCATCAAGCAAGGGTCACATCGACATTGCAAGGCTGCTCATTGAACACAATGCATCTGTCAACTTAGTTGACAAAGATGGCCAGACTGCGCTGCATTTTGCATTGAGCAAGGGTCACCTTGACATTGCAAGGCTGCTCATTGAACACAATGCATCTATCGACTTACTCAACAAAGATGGCTGGACTGAGCTGCATTTGCATCAAGGAAGGGTCACCTTGAAACTGCAGGGCTGCTCATTGAACGCAATGCATCCATCGACTTAGTCGAGAAAGATGGCCAGACTGCACTGCATCTTGCATTGAGCAAGGGTCACCTCGACATTGCAACACTGCTCATTGGACACAATGCATCTGTCAACTTAGTTGACAAATATGGCCGAACTGCACTGCATCTTGCATCGAGAAATGGTCAACTCGACACTGCGAGGCTGCTTATTGAACGCAATGCATCTGTCGACTTAGTCATGGATAATGGCTGGACTGCACTGCATCTTGCATTGAGCTATGGTCACCCTGACATTGCAAGGCTGCTTATTGAACGCAATGCATCTGTCAACTTAGTCAACAAATATGGCTGGACTGCACTGCATCTTGCATTGAGCTATGGTCACCCTGACATTGCAAGGCTGCTTATTGAACGCAATGCATCTGTCAACTTAGTCAACAAATATGGCCAGACTGCACTGCATCTTGCATCAAGGAAGGGTCACCTTGACATTGCAAGGCTGCTCATTGAATGCAATGCATCTGTCGACTTAGTTGACAAAGATGGCTGGACTGCACTGCATCTTGCATCGAGCAATGGTCACCTCAACATCGCAAGGCTGCTCAATGAGCATGGCACCAGCAGAAACCCTGGGAGGACAATAACCCCCTTTCCCACTCCCCATGACAAAACCCCAGGCTTGGCCCTCTGATGAACCCTTCTTGTAAGGGATCCCGTATACCATGAACTCACATTTTTCGTTTTTCTATTACGCGTCTTACGATTGATAGTCTCATTATACTTGTATTTGTGTTTGATATTCTTAGTAGGCTAAGGCTTGTCGTAGAAACACGTGATAATCTTATCTACACTTATCCCAAACCATTCGCCTACTTAGCCTTCCTCACTCGTCGTGCTACTCCGAGTTAGAAGAAGGCACGGGCGATACTTTGTTACAACTTAATGTTGTTATCACGATATTGACGACCCAATAAAGGCTAACAATCTCTTATCTCTACAACAGACTATCTGACTCTCCTCATCTCGAGTATTCGGAGAGGACGACGGACAGTCATTTGAAGTTCGAGTATTCGGCTTCAGACTGCGAGTCTTAGAGTTGGACCGTACTTTGTAGAGTCTTTACCACTAAGTATTACTTGCTTAACCCGCCAGATTTCATCGTTGGACTAGAACCCCTGTGAGACTAAGACAAGTCTTACACTTCTTTAGAGAATTACAACTTGACTATTTGTCTGTATTCAACAAGTGCTCGCAAGACCGCAAAGTGGTCCAGCTCCCCCTTGGCTGCACCGCTGAGCTGTTGACGCTGAAAAATGTAATACATATAGGCGAAGATAATTTACAACAGCAGTTCTTCCCAGACAACATTAGTAGTACATGTCGATACGTTGTCTTTGTACTTGAGAATCAAAACATTTTGCGAGTTAGGCACTCGACTCATCGCAGAGTACAGCTGCCCGTGGGAGAACACTTCTTTTCGTAACTCGAATCCTAATTTCTGGACCCTCAGTCCCTGGCAGCCATTGAAAGTGGTTGCATAGGATTGTGCAAGGGGTATTTGTTTCCGCAGAACATTGAACTCGAAGCCGTGTGGCTGAAAGTGGCTATTGATGCCAGGTATATGGAGTCGTATCTAATAAATACTCAATCTGTATTTTTCAGACAGGATGAAAGTTCACTTACAGGATCACGAACTTTATCGGCAACCACTGAGGAAATTGTTTCAACCTCCACTGCGTACCGCAGAAGCTTTCACACGATGACCCGCGTATTCTTCGTCAGACCTCGGGAAGCATCAAAATTGCGAGTAAGTCTGCAAATGGCCCCAACTTTCAGAAATAGCTCGTGAGGAGAGGTATTCCTGGTTCTTGAAGTGAATTAAAAAATTCGGGGTCATTTCTCGATTAGTTTTTCAGCATAAATTTGTTTTACATCAGTTGCAGGACTGCTCTATTCATATATGATCTTTTGGAAGCAATAACACCCCAAGAACCAAGTTTTCATCATCTGAACAGTTCAAAAACAGCAACACTGGTTGAACATTTCAAGTTTTTCAGTGAAAAAATTGCTGAAAAATGTCCATTTTTTTCGCACTTTATTTCACTGATGAAAAACTTAAATAAAACATTTTCACCCATTTTTTGGTTTTAAGGTGAAATTTTTGAAATAAGCGAAAAAATGATGAAAAAGTTTCAACTTTTTCACTCACTTTTTCCATGAAAAAAAGTGTGTAAAATAATAGACATTTTTCACCCATTTTTTCACTGAAAAACTTGAAATGTTCAACCAGTGCAATTTAACAGTTGAGTGGAGATTTTAAACATCTCAATGGTTTGCAGTGGAGCATTGGGCTCGATACTGGTGTGTGTGGGAGAAAATAAAAAAATAAAGCAATAAAGAAACGAAAAAACTGTGGGGATCAATCATTGTTTGGAGTGAGTTTGGCGAGAGCTCATTGATGTTGGCACCATTCTCGAGAAGCAGTTGCACCACATTCTCATGCCCTTCGCATGCAGCACCGTGCAAAGCCGTGTCATTTTCTCCATCCCGTGCCTTGATATCTGCGCCATTCTCAAGGGGCAGCAAGACAACATTGGTGTTCCCGTTGCAGGTGGCAACATGCAGCGCAGTTTCGTCCTTGTTGTTCAGCGCGTTGATGTTGGCACCTTTCTCGAAAAGTAGTCGCACCACATTCTCATGCCCATTCCACGCAGCACCGCACAAGGCCGTGTCATTGTCTCCATCCCGTGCCTCGATATCTGCGCCATTCTCAAGGAGCAGCAAGACAACATTGGTGTTCCCGTTGCAGGCGGCAACATGCAGCGCAGTTTGGTCCCCGTTGTTCAGCGCGTTGATGTTGGCACCTTTTTCGAGAAGCAGTTGGGCCACATTCTCATGCCCATAGTACGCAGCACCATACAAAGCCGTGTTATTGTATTTGTTCCGTGCCTCGAAATCTGCACCGTTCTCGAGGAGAAGTGAGACAACATTGCCTTTCCCGTTGCGGGCAGCAGCATGCAGCGCGGTTTCATCCGCAGTGTTCAGTGCATTGATGCTGGCACCTTTCTCGAGAAGCAGTCGCACCACATTAGCATGGCCATTGGCTGAAGCTACCTGCAAAACTGTGTTATCAGATTTGTTCCATACCTTGAGTAGACTGAGCCTACCTGCAAAGCCGTGTCTTTGTATTTGGAGGCAATCTCCTTCTGCCCATGCGCCGAAGCTACCCGTAGTGCGCTTCCACAAGGTCCTGTCTGCACATTGACCTTCGCCCCATTGGTGAGCAAAATCCGAACCACTTCTCCGTGTCCGTGGTAAGCTGCCGCTTGTAGGGCGGTGTCATGCTTATTACTCTGTATATTGACATCTGTGTTTGCCTGCAGGAGGAAATGAACGACCTGTAGGTGCCCAAGAGACGAAGATGCATGCAATGCGGTTCCATACATTCCCCCCTCCGAATTGACCTCTGCTCCATTATTCACGAGTATCTGAACGACCCCAATGTGACCTTGGACAGCGGCGGCTTGCATGGCCGTGCCGTATTTTCCTCGATGTTCTTGAACATTGGCTCCATTGGCGATGAGCAAGGCGACCACTGTTTCGTAACCGAAATACGACGCTATCTGTAGAGCTGAGCCGCCGGATTTCCCCTGCCCGTTGACATCCGCACCACTTTTGATGAGTAGATGGATTATGTTTCGGTGGTTGTTCGCTACAGCTGCTTGAAGTAAGGAGTCATTGTCCTGATATTCTGGTAATGAAATGAGATGTTGGGCAATTTCGTGCAGGCCGAAGAAGGCAGCAATTGGCTACCGGCAATGTAAGGCGATTTTGATCGCATCACCGTGCGTGTCCCAATCGGGATCCACTGCCAAAATTTGATCGACGATGGCGAAAGTTAGTACAGGCTCAACCAGCACATTTCACCTATGGGTTAATTGAAAGAAAATGTTCAGAATATAAATTTATGTTCCTTCTTGGTGACAGAATTTTATTGACATGCCAGATGATTGAAATCGGCCCCCTGCATCACGTCATTGCTGAGGTTCCTGTCCGATTTTCCCACTTTTTTTCCCAAGAAGGAACATAAAATAGGTCAAAACTTGATTTAGGCCATTTTGCAGGACCATATCGGGTACCTCTCGGCCGGTGTTAAGTTGCAGTGAATACATGACCAGACAAAGCAGAATTCATTCATTCAGAGCTGATTTCCTCATTATTTTTCAGGAAAGGGGTGTGGGAGATGTGTAATGTATTATATTGTTTGATCCAAGTCGTACAGAGGATTTTTGCGCCGATTGAGATTTAATCTGCATGAAAGTGGATTTGCCGCCAAAACGTCGGCAATCAGCTGACTAAGCGCACGATTTTAGAACTGCACTTGCCGGTAGCCACAGCAATCCAAAGTCTCGTCGTCGACCCTTTCATATCCAACCTCACGAAATCCCGTTGAAGCATCCATCTGTACATCCACCGTGGTGCACTATTGAGGAAACGCAGCAGATCATCTCTGATGCTGGATTCCGGTTGACCGCGCGCATGAATCAAGCAATAATCAACAGCATAATCGAAGAATAGATAGTTTGCTTGGAGGTTAAACATCCTGGGTAGACTGATTGGACCTCGGTTCAAGTCCTCGAATACCTTGAAAGAAAGATATGTAATGCGTGTGGTGGTGATGTCTGTCTGCGCAGTGGGGAAATGGATCTCCTGGGTGTGATTTAGATAGTCCTCCGTCGTATAATGAACAAGCCGGACAACATCCTCCGCTGGATCGATGACGACCAGACCAGCACACACAGAGAGGACAATGGTCATGTTCAACAAATTTTCAGGATCGAGCCCAGATGTCCCTTGTTCAACCGCAAGGGCTTCCCGAAGTTCCGAGACACGTAGTAACCTCTTCGCATTTGAAATCCAGGCTAATGCAGAGTGAGCAACTTTTTTGTCGTCTTCGCTCTGTTGGTTGATCCTCTGTATGACCTCTTTGTAGGTTTCGTGAAGATCACTCGGCATCCGTTGAAGGGCCTTGAGCACTGCTTTAATGGTAGCCTTTGTCAAAACCGAAATAATGTAAAGTTTCGCCAGCAGAAACCTGAAGAATGTGAACTAAAATCCATTTTACAGTATATTGACACATACATTCCTTTACTACGTTCGATGCTCAGGGTTTCAATTTTCTGCCGCAATTCCGGAGAAGCTTGGACGTGCTCCGAAAGTCGAGGAGACTGAGTTATATACCCGGACGGTCAGAAGACGGCGGCGGACGCCGGTGACTGCCAGCGGACGTCAGTGGCCGTCAGAGGACGACGATCTCCATCAGCAGATGCCATCTGCCGACAGATGCCGCGATTAGATAGCGGATAGATCACCCATCGCTGATGGAGTCCAGCAGCCCCTATCCTTGCAGCGATCAATTCAGAATTGATGGCGAATGACCCCCGCCGTCCAGCAGCATCTGGCGGATGCTGCTGGATGTCGGCGGCGGCCACCACGTGTTTTATTTTGTTTGTCATCCTAGGGTATCCAGGAGACGCAATTTGATTTTCTCTCCGTTTCCGCCATGACCTCCCCTCAGTCCCCTGAAGTAATCCCTTTGGCCTCCATCGCTGGCGGTGCGATAAATATGCAGCGCACATTCCCAGTGCTGTTTTCTCTTGCTGTGGCAATGAAGCTCGATCACACAGGCACCAAAAAGGACCTCTTGCCCCGCATCCTGAAGAAGCTCAAGGATGACACTGTCCTTGCACAGTCGGCGGAATATATGAAATTCTCGGTCTACAGAGCCCCAAAGACTGCCCAAATGGCCACCAAGAATCTCAAAAACAGTGCTGAGATGGCCGCTGAGGATGCCGAGGAGGAAGCCAAGACAGTTTTGCCTGCGACAGGGTTCGTGTTTGCGCTCGTACTTCTTTACTACATTTAACTTCTGTAAGAAGCGTTCACCAGAAGCTCGGCGAGGCGAAAGCCAGCGTCGATCCACCGCCCCAGTTTGCGCACCTTGGGGGGCCCACCAAGGATGATAAGGCTATGGACAACGAAGATAGTAAGTACATCACCTAAATGTGCAAGAGTTCACACTGATATGTTCAGATAATTCAGATTCCAGCCTGCTGTCGGAGGACGAGACAGTTGAGGAAGAAAGGCCAGTGACCCCGCCTCCCAAGCATAAGGAACCGAAGAAAATGGTCATGGAGCCGGTAACCGGTGTGTTATAATGCGCTCTAAAGTCATTGTTTAATATAAGCTGCCGTGTAGTCGTTGTTGTCTTCAATGGGTCCGGGAAGCGGGAGCTTATGGTGGAGGCGGGTGGAGACGCTGTTCCTCTGACCCTTGAAAAGGAAGGCATCAATGGTGCCCCCTCAACATACTCAACGTCGCTCAAGGCTCTTTTTAACTGAAGCGATTAATTCGGATACTCCAATGAAAGGTTAATTCGATTTATTGGGTAGCATACTGTGGCGCTAACTACGAGATAAGCCAACAAGAAAGCGAAGATTTATCGGGCTGGTCTTGTCGACACTGCAGTTCATAGCCTCAAGCTCGGCTCAATCGAAGAGATCCTTGGCGAAAAGCGGGTTGGCAATTTGTGCTTGCCTGCCGTAGACAAATACGAGCTTCAGTCACTCGCGGGCGGGCTTCTAATGTGCGATGTACACATGGTCTCGGAGGACGGGTATACCATGGTGAGGGATCCAATTGATTATTCGTGTTAACTACAAACAAACTCACGACCATTCAAATTCAAGGCGGCTGCTGACGCCTCGGCCTCGGCGGGGATTATGCCCGCACCTACTGGGGAGCAAAAGCCCTTGGTTGTGGCCCAGCAAAGAGCCTCTGCCGCCGTCATCAATGAAACGAGGGAGGCGGCCCAACACCGCTTCTTACGTGGAGTCTTCGATGGCCGCACGACGGCGTGGCCTCGCGCTGACGTTGCGCGTGTTACGCGTGATCGTCACACCGCCGTCGAGGACGCTGTGGCCAAGGCATATCTTCTTGGCTGGAACAAATCCGGTGGAGGTTTTAGGATACCCCTGGGTGCGTTGTCTATTTATTACCACTGTAACTCTCCTCAATCATTCTTCAGATTATAATGATGCAAACCTTCCCTCGCACGATCTCCGAGGTGCCAATTTGACCAAGATTCAGATTCAAGAGGCAGTGGGAGTCTTGCATGCCGCGGCGGGTGACGACCGAACGAATATGAAAAAGATGAAGAAGCTGGTCGAGTATTGCCCAGACGCCACTGCGTGGCTTGAGAACAGTGCAGAAGGGGCAGAGGCCGCCCGACTTGCGCGCAAATTTGACGAGCTTTCGGTCACTGCTTTTGTCCGTCGTTTGGAGAGGAAGCAGAGGAAGGCGAACGCGAAGTCCAAGGCAGAGGGGAAGAAGAAGCGCAAGGCTGGGAGTGACCTTGATTCTGACGCATTGGACGAGGACAAAAATGACGCCGCGAGCACCGAGGAAGAGGAACTGCCGAAGAAGAAGTCAAAGCGTGCTTGAAAGCCCGGCAAGGCGAGGGGCCGTTCCGATTAGTACATACAGTCCTTATTTATCTTTCGTACTTGCCCTGCGCTGCAATGCAAATGTTCCTTAGCCTATAAACTGTATAGCCCGCGTCGGACGCGGCAGGGCCCGCTATCTAAGTTTAGCACAGCGAAGCGAGACAGACGAACAGGCTCAATTAATTTTATCGTCGTGGCGGTCACAAAAGGCTTTCAAGTCACATTTCGCTCAGAATCAGTACTTCACATCAACTTCACATCGAGTCGTCCTCTGAATCTGTTCCTCCCGTTTCATTGTCCTCTGAATCCGCGCCCTCCGACATAATGTCCTCCTCCATTTCGCCTCCATCCAGAATACGAGTTAGTTTGGATCCCACTGCGAAAACGCACAGTACAGTTGCGCAAATTGTATACCCCGACAGAGCTCGCTCGTATCCCTCGAGCGGATCTTCCGGCATTTGAAGGTTCTCCGAAAGCTCGACAATCTGCCCAAGTGATACATAAGCCCATATTTCCGGTTACGTTGAAAACAGAACTGACCTGGAGACGGACTTCTACTGCCCACGCCTTCGCACCATGATTCCAAATGACCTTCGTTTCGCCGTTGACTATGTCGCCTCCGTCGTATCGCTCAAGCAGCGCTTTTACCCACGGACCCACCCATCCATCCACAACATTTGTTTGTCCTGGCAAATCCGGCTCATCGATGGCTATGCCGTTGCCGACCATGTATGGACTAAGGCCGTTCTCGCCAGCAAGGTCACTGGTGAAAAACTGAAACGGAGGTCCTTGGGCGGGGCGTGGGAAGTCCAGCTAAAGGTATATTAAAGTCGATCAGGTGAGGCCAGAACGAGAACTCGCCATTTCATTCGAGTTGAAGCTTTCTGGCCAAGGATTTTTACCCGGCAAACGGATACGCATGATGGGCGAAAAGGCCTCGTCTAGGACTTCTCCGGGTTCAGAAGACCACGGGCCGGCGTAACATTCCCGAGTGTACACAAATCTGGTTCGTTTCACGGGACGTATTCCACAATCCCTGTAGCCTCGTTGACATTAAGCTTGGCGAGCAGGACTTTTACTGTCTGATCGTATGAACCAACGTAGCGATCGTCGTCGTCGGGAGTTACTTTCACGGGGAAACCAGACCAAGCCAGCACTGAGAGGGAAAGACAAGGAGGGAAATCCATAGACAACAGCGTGTTGCTTATCGCCATTATATGTTAGGCTGCAGCGACATACAGGGGGGTCAGGAAATGCAGATCACAACCTAGGAGAATGCGTGCTGATCGCTTTTGCAGAACGTGCTCCCAGAATCTGGGAACTGATTGCATGCGACTTATTTTATTTGGCCAGGCTGTCTGGTAAGGTAGAACAAAAGTCAACCACAAGATATAGTTCTATACGGCATTTCAGAATGCAGCATGACATTTGAGGAGGACAACTTACACAACAGAGACCCAACGGTACATCCAAATCATATCTATCCATCATGCAGTTCACCTCGACGAGCGTTCCAGGCTTCAAGCTGTGCTCCATACGTTTCTCAGTCGGAAAAGGCTCTCGGATGAAAATCTGAGGAAGTTATGAAAGACTCAGACATATCAAGCGCACACTCGCATAAAGACAGTTCTTCTGCGCAACCCAAGCGGGGCAATGGGTGCTGGCATCGAACCAAGACTGCTTGGCGCATCCGCCATAATACTTCATGTCGACACCGAAGACCTCTTCCAAGTTTTGCAGCTGCGAATGGTACACAAGCACCGTTTGCATTTGGGGTTTGTTGGTGGCCGGAGCCTCATACATACGACGCGGCTCTTCTTCCAAGTTTGTCAAACACAGTCTGCAGGGCATTGGCGACACCAGACTGATCTGAAGCAACGTAACGCACCGGACTTGAAGCATAATCTGTCTCGCCCATACAAACATGCGTGAATTGCGACGGTGGAAAAAACCGGATTCCAAGTTGCCGTACTCGTGCGTGTCGAAGAACTGAGACTCTCCAGAGATGCCACGCTCGCGGACGGCAGCGAACTGATAATCGTAGCGAGACTGATAAAGCGAAATGCGGTCTGCCTCGGCAATTGAGAGAGAGATAATTTGGAGATAATTAAGACAGGGGGCATGACAGAGTACTGGCAGTGCTAAGGTTATTTACGACCACGTGACAGCTAACAACAATTCAGATTATGTCAATTCTCGATACCCTCCCGAAACATCAACTCTCTACTGCTGCGTACGACCTGATGTACTACTGCGCTGTCACCGTCCACATTCCACTCGAAAAAATCCCCACCACGAAGCTCACTGTTGCCAAAACCACCGTCGTGCCCTAATTCTAAACCTCCCTGGATCTTCAACCGGCAAAATTTCCATACAGCATCTTTTCCACTAGACTCTTCGCTGCAAATCCCTGTTTATGAACCGCCAACCTTCAACAATCGCAAACGAGGCCAAACGATGTTGTTCTCGCCGACCAACTTCTCGAATGTGAAGTGCCGCAGGCCCGAATGTCCAAGAAGGGCGGGCAGGAGAACAGGGGCAAAACCGCGGCAATATCTCTTCGTCACCCTCTACCTTCATCCAAATTTTTCGTGCCGTGCGGAAAATGTGAGCAACGTGCTCGACGACAGGGTCCATAGTATAGTAGCCTCGCTCATGTCCAACAAATTTGTCCGGGTACTTTCCTGACCTAAGACGGACCAAGTAACTCTTCATAAGCTGGCACAGTTTCTTGGTCTTGTCAGATTCAACATAACTAACATCATGCAACTCCAGCAACCTTCTCAGTGGACGCAGTTTTAAGATGGGCATCAATTGACGCAAGATATGAATTTGAAGTCTGACCAAAGGGTCATCGCAGGTACCAGGTTCAGAAGTTGGCGGAATGAATTCGGATTCCACCAACGAGCATCCTAAGAACAGGGCATATCCTTCATGGCCTACACATTTTCCCATACCAGCGTGATGGCTTATGGCTTGTCGGGGAGAGTCATTGGTGGGATTCTTGAAGAAAAGGCCGCGAGTTTGTGCTACAGACATTAACGTGCCTTTGGGTAATAAACCTAACTGCTCAAACAGGACGCGAGTTGTATGGCTAGATGCATGCTTCTGAATGAGGGACACACGGCGCTCAATCATACGCTGCAGCACGACAGAACGGTCGTTTGTATCCCACCCATGCAAGCTGCAATAACTTTAATGCCCTTCTCAGTAAGTCTGTCTTCAGACGCTGACAAGATGATGCTGATGATTGCAAACGACATGGCTTGTTGACTAGGATACACCATACAAAGCTGCTTCCAGGTACAAGAGTGGTCGCCACTAAACGCTGGGTCACACGTCGCGATACAGGCACCGGTTATCAAATGACTGAGCAATGCATGGCGAGCACCAGCAATGGTTAAATCGGCGGGTTCCGGAATGTGGTGGTAATTTAATAATTAAATTAAATCCTTGGGTGGTTGTGAATAGATTAAAATTTACATCGGAGGAAAGCAGGAGCTCGGGAATGGCGTCATGGGCGTCAAGGTCAATTCTGGTTACGGTTCGCGCGGAATTTCAGGAAGGTTCAGCGGTATCATAAGTGAATTTCCCTGTTAGTGGCACATACTGCTTGACTCTCATTGTGCCTGGTATGGCGAGAAGCAGAGTAACATGGCTTCAGAGTGGCAAAGCAAAATTTTAAAACATAAATACGTCAGACAGCGATGGGAGAGAGTTCGGGAACGTCCAGCGGTATTATTGGCTTGACCCTGACCGCCAGGCGACGTTGCGCATCCAGTAACGATAGAGGACGAGTCTGAAACAAGGGTCAGTTCATGTGCGTTGATGCTGGTATTATAAAACTCACCGGAGCCTGGCGAGAGGAGCGGGATTTTGCCGCCGCACCGTGACTGGGATAGGCTTGGAACGGGTCAATCGCGGAATTAATACGCTCAAGAGAAACTGACCAGCTAGCCCGGGCGATCCTGGAGCTAAATCGAGGTCAAATAACGTCAAGGGTGAGTGGGCCAACGGTTACTGGATTGAGACAAATAAAATTGCCAGGGGTCGAACTGGCTGTGAAGGCGCTGCCCTTGTGAGACCAAATATTCTCGGAACAAGAAAGCCCAGTGGTACGAGATCAAAATCAGCGAGATCAGACACAGAGCACTTGAGAACTGCAAAGAAAGATCCACGGGGAGGAACAGGTTTGGTCAACAGCAGTTGAGTGTTTTGACGGTCAAATGATTTGAAATCTCTGGAAAAAGGACGCCGAGACTAAAGTACGAGGCGCCGGTGCGAAGATGACGGATTAGACTGGAATGCCTTCGGAGTGAGGTGGGGATAGCTCAGGACGTTAGGTACACTGAGTCCGAAAAAGTATTGGATCACGTGGATTTCGGAAAAGATTAAGATCGTGCTCAATGCTCAACGTTTTTTGGCTGGGTATTTGATGCTCAAATAGTAGTAGAAGGGATGTAGTGTACACGTATAAAATATCAAACATATACACTAAGAACTTGGTGTTGTATGTGGGATTGAAAATGACAGGTGATCCAATTATTAATCTGGTTTTGATCGACTGGGAGAATTCGAGCCAGAAAAATCCCCAAGCGTCGAAATAAAATAAAACAAACTAACAGAATGTTAAAAGTGAGTCGCCCCACCCTTTCCCTTCAACATTTTCCCCCCTCGACTGGACAGGCTGTCGTATAATCTGTCAATAAACTCCTGATCGATGTTTTCCCACGTCTCCTTTAATCCCAGCCAAAGCTCCTCTTGATTCTTCGGCAATGGGTTGCTATCATGTACCATACACTTGGGAGGATCCCGGAGATGCTCAATAATGCTCCCATTGGGTGAATTGGGCCACCAGGGATGCACATCAATGCCTTTGGGGTCAGGCCAACCCTTTGCATGGTTAAACTGATGCTTTGAATTGCCTTGAATCGCTATCCTAGAAGAAAACAATGGTCCAACAGTCCAGATTATAGTGGTCTACGATTTGAGAAGGTATTTGGAGAGGATAACAGGATAAATGAAACAGTCCATGATGCCCTCGATGCGAATGAAGATTTTCAACACGCGCCTGGTGACACACCCCCAGATTTTTATGCTCCCCTCGCCATACTTGATGATATTTCTGGTGGATATGGGGTTATTTAGGTCCCCCTTACTCCTCCAACACAACTCCTAGCCATCAGAATAAAAATTATTGAAATGAGAATCATTGGAAAATATTACTGTCTGCCAATCCTCTTCTCTCCGATAACAATGGTGTTCCACGTCGTCATTTCGCTTTCCCCGGTGACCAGCGATGGATGGATATCCAGATCGACACACATAGTACTTGAGAATATGTTTTCTGAGGGAATTTCCGATGGTATCTACTTGTACACAGGGGGAAAACTCCTGCTGTAGGTCTGATGCACACTTGGGATGACCCAAAGAAAGCCTCTGTAACACTGTGCAGACATCCCTCTTGTTCCATTTGAGATGCAAATTCTCCTTTAGTGCGTTGAAGTTGCAATCAGGAGTTGGAACATACTGCGCGTCCATTCTAGATACCGTGGAAGGTGCAATGTTCTCTTATTCTGTAGTCCGCCAGTTTGACATCTCCATGTCTTTTAGTGCAATTATAGTGGCCTTCTGAGTATCAGAAGGGTTGAAACTATTGAAGGAGAAGGTGTATGTCCAGTTATAATGCTGTGCGACGCGGTGTTGTCGTGATTTGAGACGAAAAACTTGAGGCTTTCCAAATGCGGAAAAAGAATTGGATCACATGCGCGCGTGTTTATGTTATTTCTCTCTAATGGCGGCGCATTTGATCCCAACTTTTCACTGGTAAATAGGATGCTTTAGGATGTCCCTAATGCAATATAAATTTTGCTTAATACATGTGTCTTTGTGGTATAGGAGAGCCCCCAAAAATTTCAAGGAGGTGATCCAATACTTTTTCGGACTCAGTGTAGCTATGCAAGAAACAGGGGGACAGCGACAGGACAGAAAGGGATGATGAAACGTCTCAGCCAAGCGATTTCAGTTCCGGATTACCATAAATAGGAAGGATCCGGAGTACGGATACTGTGAAAGGGAAAGGACCGGGAGCCAAGTATTTCCTAAATAAGCGAAGCCATCATAAAGTTTGAGAGAACTCGAGTTTTTTTGATGCCCCCAAAAACCCACTATCATATAGATAGCGGGAATCTGTCCAGAATGCCGAATGCGGAACTTGAAGTGTCCAAATAAGGAAACACTCTGCGAGACACACCATCATGGCGGTCTCTGCATATAACTCATTGGCTTCCTCCAAGCTTATTTTCCTGGGGGGCTATCGCTTGAAAGAACACTCTACATAATTGCAATCCTCAGTTCACTCTACCCGCTTTTCCGGCTACACAAAACCCAGCGACGCGAGCCCCGCCAACCAGTAGCTACAGGATGGTATCGGAGCATAGGTCTCCTTTTGGATCGGGCATTTCATCCAGAACGACAAGACCCACACATTTGGTTGGATGAAGG
>JARJLF010000986.1:0-111473 GCA_029378395.1 Mycena leptocephala | reverse complement strand
GCGTGGAAGCGGTAATTCGGCGCTTAACATCTCCCTCATACTCGCACCATCGATGGACGATGAGCCTCATGAGAATACTGACTCTGCTCCAAACAGAACCACAGATGATCGTGGGTCTTCCTTGTGAGCTTTTCTCATCGCTACCTGCCTCGATGTAAGTCATGTCTCACCGGCGCCTGATCTAGGTATGGCAGCGCCATTTTCTCGCGGTCGCACCACTTCACGGTGGCTGGTGGTACTTTCAACAATTCAACAACATTACAAAAAATTACACCAGCGCTCCTGCTGTGCCTTCCGGTAGATTCCCCGGCATCTCCGAGATTGCGAGGATAGTACTGATCTCGTGCAGACTTCCGAATGATCCCAATGGGGGACATCGATCTTCTCGAAGAAATACCCTTGGACAATGAAACAGGTGTTGTTGGATTCCACCACCCAGAACGGACACGGGTACAACGGGTATATTCTGCCAAGATAGATGACCGAAAATCAGGTGTGACGGTGGCCGTCTATCAGGGTGACGGTGCGGAAGAGGTAAGGTCTCTTGAGCCTTCCTGAAATGAATGTTTTGATAAAGTCTTGCAGGAATGGCGCCAGGATATTGCAAATCATATGACGGTTCGGTCAGTTCCATCTCAAACCTTCGCACTTACCATAATGAATTGTACTCCCAGCCATCCAAATATTATTCAGATGTGTGGAGCAGCGAGTTCGGGTGGTATACATGCGACACTTTTCCATGATGGTGCGGCCTTGGCTTGGAAATGTCACCATGGACCTTGATATCTTGATTAGATCTGATACTGTTTGAACGTTTCCTGGATCGTCATTCACCGCTCTTGAAAGTGTATATCTATGGCTACTGCGTATGTACATTTGTCACTTGTCACTTGCCAAACATTGATGTCTCTGAAGATCAAGGATTTCTGGGTAAGAAAGCCCAGCTGTATCAGCCAGCTTGCTGATACTGTCGCAGGCAACACGAGATTATTTCTTGACCGTATTCCAACAGTGTCTGGTAAGATCAATCGTCTCGGATATCCGGCTTCTTTATCTGATATTTCCAGTGGGAAGACAAGTTCACGTTTTGGATTCGTCGCTCCTCTGGTCAGCTGCACGTGGATCTCATACCTAGCAACTCTATGTATTGGTGGACCGGTGCAACTGCGATATATGGCTGACAAGAAATCAAGTCCTTGGATGGCCCGAACGAAAAGGCCATTGCCATCAACTCTCTAACATTAGAACAGTATCACAATATACACTATATCGACAAAAGAAATGTCACATAGTGTTTTCAGTCATTTCTGGGCCAAATCACTCCAAATAAAATGTAGGCATGGGAATTTACCGATTCCATGACGGTATGCACTATTTAATCCATATATTTCTTACTTCATTCTGTCAGAATAAAATATTTGAGTGTTTTCCGAAAAATCCACTCAGTGGAATCACAGTGAACACAAAAATGGTATATACTGTCTGAAAGTACTCAAAAAACGGATCTCATCCATATATTGGTCGACCTACATCCACAGAGTTCTGAGCTCAGGGTGTGACGTCTAAGTTGGCCACTTTTAGCATTTTTGCTCAAAAAATGCTAAAGTGACCAACTTGCAAGAGGTATTGTGAGCTCAGAACTCTATGGATGTAGGTCGACCAATATATGGATGAGATCCGTTTTTCGAGTACTTTCAGACCATTTTTGTGTTCACTGTGATTCCACGGACTCGATTTTTCGGAAAACACTCAAATATTTTATTCTGACAGAATGAAGTAGGAATTATATGTATTAAATAGTGCATACTGTCATGGAATTGGTAAATGTTCATGCCTACATTTTATTTGGAGTGATTTGGCACAGAAATGACCGAAAACACTATGTGACATTTCTTTTGTCGATATAGTGTATGCTATTGGAGTCTATCACGGACTCGAAACTTCGACTGTTCCTCCTCCGCAACAGTGAATCTGAACACCATAATTGTGTGCACCGCGGGGGATCAACTCGAAGACCTGGTTGAGATTGCACTCCTGCCGGATACTCGAGGCGATTGGGAAACTGCTGCAGAAGTGGCAGGAGAAGTCATGGATGGTGGCTGGACCCAGTATTAAGATTTTATTTTGGCTGCATGATGATCTGTTCTAAATGGCCAGCTTCTAGTTGTGCCTCCGGTGATATATTTGACAGCACTCTCAAGGTCGACATATGGGACTGGAAAGGTGAATTCTGGCTCAGTCAAGCGAATCACATTTTCAGCCGCCTCGGGATCACATCCAATCTTGAGGATTATGATATGTCTGAAACTATTCTTGGCCAATGTCTCATTGACCCATTCAACCAGTTGTCATAAGGGAACTTCATTTTCAGATCAAAATTGTGCCGGCCACACAAGACCCACCAATGGGCTACCTATTCCTCTGCCCACCAGAAAATTTTCGGACAGCACCATCGTCATTCAGATGGCCCGAGTTTCCAGCATACTGGTCTCTCGATCCATCAGGTGTCGAAAGGCTTAGCATGGAGGATGCCACTGCTTGGGGATTTCCCTCAATCTCGCTCTCCACAGATGTCTGCAGGTGGTCATGGGATGACAGTGTTTATGCTGGACTGCGTCAGTTCCACCAAGCAAAGGGCTTCAATCCTGACAGTCAGGACGTTGCCTGCCATCTTGGCGAGCCATTTTATCAATTGGCAGGGGAGATTGATCCTCTGTTCGCTCACGGTGAGTCCATAATCCCTAACCAAACCATCCTGTTCAACTGATGATAATGTATCACCAGTGGATGACGAGGATGACGAAGATTATTATTCAGGCCAAGAAGATCAGGACCCACTTGGTATGGACAAGTCGGACGACATGCGCAGCGAGGCTGATGGTTGGTAAAATGCAGTCCTGGGTCCGAATTAGCTGATGACCACATTTCCAGGAGAGTTGACCGCTCCAGAAGGAGAAGTCGCTTGCCTGGCTTCTGGTAAGCCAATCTTACCAAATCAAAAATTTCGGTTCGGCTAATCAATGTTGGAAGCTGAGGAGCAGGATTCATGTGCAAAAGAAGAAATGGATCCGGACCCACTCATAATTGACGAGGTGGAAAATTCTCAGAGGTCAGCTGACGCTGATCATGGTAAGTGGAATATTTCATGCCCGGATGTGGCTCATAGAGATTTCAGTGCCCACGAGCCAGGAGACTGAACCATCCAATCTTGATGAGGAAATTCCCACTTCCCGGACTTTCAAATTCTTCATGAACATCCAGTTGACTCTGATTCTACTCGCATTATGCACTCTGTACGACCATGTGTGGTCAGGTATGAGTTTCAAATAGTTGAGACACTTTCGACAGTTTGGAGAGAATTCTTGTTAGTCCGTGAATGATTATTGCCATTTCTTTGTAGCTTACCGAGAATGGTTGTTCTACCACCATCGATTTGAGGCTGATTTGAGACTCAACTTCGTAATGAAAGGATAAACGGAGATGGGTAGGTGATACTAGGACCCATGATTATCCCTTTGGATGTCAGGGCCGGTGTCGGCCAAAGTTTTGAAATTTCGGGCCAGAAACCTAGGTTCTGGTCGGCCAAAAATTGGGTCCCGGCGCACCAAATCCTAGGTCCATTTCGGCCAAAAAGATGGTGATTCAGGCCGGTCCGTCAGAATTTTGGAGGTAAAAATACACTTAATTAGGCACCTTTGGTACAGAAAGCAGCCCAGTTGCTCAGACCGGTCCCCAATGCTGCAAAAACAAGGCTGGGTAGAAAAAATCGTCATTTTGGGGCCATGGGGACTGAGAATTGGCCATTTTGGCAGCTCCTGCTAGGTCCGTGTCGGCCAAAAATCAGCAAAATTTCGACGAAACCTGTCGGCCAAAAATTGGGGATCCGAGATTTTCGGGACCTGGCTCCAGAGGGATAATCATGGGTCCTGTGATACTCTCCGATCGGGAAGTCATTCCTGTCAATGTATTGGGTGGATACGAGGCCCGAATATCTACATCTGCACATCCCTTCCATCGGCTCCTCTTTTCTCTGCTATTCACCCTGGATTTTGTGTTCAATATTTTATGCTAATTTTCTTCCCCGTTTGAATTAGTTCGAAGCCAATCAGAACTCGATCAAGAAAATGCCAAGTGGGTTGCAATGGCACATTGGAGATTATATTTGCGCATAGTAATCACCAGCGGATGGACATGGATGATAAAATTGTGGAGGCCTCTAACGAGGACTGTAGCCCCGATCACATGGGACGTTCAAAACCGACTTGGATTGTAGAGTAACTCGCCGCAAATGGCTGCGGCAGCTAATTGTCACTGATTTGACGTGTTCAATGATGCGGGACACCCAGGTTGTTTTTTGATGGGTGCAAAAATCACCTCAACTCAGAAGCTTTATCGGGCATCTCGGACATCGAAATTGATGAACACTTGGTCGAAAAGTACAGTAAGGTGTGTTGTTGTCCCCTCGGCCGAGCACAGCCGAGTAATGCCAAGCTGATGTCCCATCACACACCATCGCTGACTCACGCCTCTTTCTTCTTCGACGACGTCGGTGCGTTGCTCGCTCCCTAACACTACCTGCCTCCGAATTATGCTGCCCTGACCTGCCGCTGTGTAGTCCAGCCACGCCCGCGCCTGGCATTACACCATCCGCCTCAATGCCCCTTGGAGTCGACTCTTATCTCTACACTGTGCCGAGTCTGCATAATGGTGCTCATCAACCCAGTGCGTCGCCTCTGCGATCTTTGTCCCCTACCTTGCTCATTTTCCCATGTCCTAGCGTACATCTAGATATGTGATCCCTGCTCAGATCCATCGTGGGTTACATACATTCCCAAACTTTCCTTTTATGCGCCAGCCACGTGACCTAGGGCTGCCACCCGTGCCGTGACGGCCACGACCGTGTTTTTACGACCCGTCGAGTGGTCTCTCAGAGCTTCAACGGGACGGCACGGTCGACGGGACGGCCGCGACGGTCGTGACGGGTTAGTTTAGGTACGACATTGAGTTTTGAGGTGATTTAAGCCCAAATTTTCTTGGTTTCGGTATTAAAGCAGGTACTGGTTAATAATGTCTGCGAAATCACACAGCCGCTGGTCCAGAAGACCTGGACATGTCTTTTTGAGGTCAAATATCGTGACCATTCCCAAAGGGGACGAATACCTCGGCTTACCCCGGCAGAGATTAATCTAAGAGTATAGGTCTCGGTACTTGAAGGAAGACCAGGGGTAGGTCGAGAATAAATTATGGACCTGTCCTGCAGTCATATATCGCGAGTCAAGCCAAAAAATACACACTATTTTAGCAGTCACCCGTGTACCTGTTTACCTGCCGTGACGGCCGGTTTTCAGCGGCCGGTTTTGAGATACCCCAGATCTCCGACGGAACGGGCACGGCACCCGTTCGACGGGTGCCGTGGAACCGTGGCGACGGCAACGGGCGGCAGCCCTAGCCACGTCTGCCATCCGCCATCTCACTAACAACACCCGCACTTGATGCAGCGGCGCGTTACCCAGGAGTCTATATTCTCAATGCATTCTGCGCTCACTGATACATGTGTCTAACACTATTCGCCGTTGTGTACCGACGCGCTCGCTGTCGCACAAGACTCTCGGATCGTCTTTCTTTCCATGCTCCGAGTCCCGGCCCGTTTTACTTTCGTTCGACCTGGAGCCCTGCCCCCCGGCATGCTCGCACTGCCTGCCATCGCTGCCTCTGAACTTCCTGCTACGACTCCGTCATGTCCAGCGGACCATCGACGCGATGGACATGCGCGCAAACTCGGAGGCTTTGAATCTGCGAGCAGGGCACCGGAGGTGCAGCGTGCATGCCTAGCCTCGCACCGCACCTTCCCGCCGTATATCCGTACGCGCTCGCGCGCTTGGAGCCGCTCCGACATTACGGACATCTCGTGGTCTGCATACAAAGCCTAATCTGCTAGTCCTCTGCCCCAACTCCACCGCGCTGTAGCTACCATCTGTGGATACATATCATGAATGAGTGAAGGACTTGCCTGTGTGGTCTCCGACGTCTCCATTGAATTGAAACACATGCCGAGTTGAATTGGGGCGCCGGCGAATCGAATCGGCGAGTTGGCCTCGAATGCGGATGCGAGGACGCGTGAGTTTGGGCTTGGGTCCTCCTCGGTGACTTGAACGACCCTGTGCTCATGTTCATTGACAAGTAAACTAAACAGTGCAGATGACCTGAATGTATTGGTTCCGTTGCGCGCTGCTGAAAAAATAGAGACATTGGCTTGATAACTCGCACAGCGATGTATTTAAAGACCGGGTGACATGCAGCTGAATCGCAAACGGAATTCCATGGGAGGTCGAACCGAGTGCGCATTGGCGTTGCCAGTATACCTCGGACATGAGTGGCGGCCGGGGCTGGTTTCCGCGCTAACACCCTAGAGTTGGATTGACCTGCGGACTGGCACAACGAGAGCGGCGGTAACTTTGAAATTATTCAAAGTAGAGTAAATCTCGAACGGACTGCAATGGGATGAAATACGGGTAGGGAGCGAGGAACCATATCTGGATGCAACCCAGTACCGAATGAACAAAAGTTGTGATCGAGACTGGGACTTACCTGCATGGTATGATCGAAAGACAAGTACACCGGCGCGCGCTAACGTGTTTATGCAGGGTAGCTTCAGTAATCTGCTTACTGCGCAGTCCCAGACAAATCTCCTGGAATAGGAAGCTGGAACACGGAGAGGGACTTCGACTCCACCATCGGGCTTCGACTGATTGGAGCTCTGTAAAAATGGTTAAATTGAGTCGAGGTTGAAAGCTGGAATAAATGGTCTGTCAGCCCATGGATATAACTAAACAGACACAAGTTCACTTACACCGTATGCTCTACTCATAAGAAGCTCAACCATGCTCAGCTCGCAAAGAGCAGAGATGGACCAATAGACAGGTGTAGCTCATACTGAGTCGGCGATGATATATCCAACATCGAGGATAGCGGCCGTGGCAGCAGTCCGACGCAGGATCGAGTGAGTAAACCCAGTAATTTTGTGCGGCAGAATGTGCTTAGCCTTTCTGGTGCAGGTCTGCACATTTGAACCCTGGGTTAAATGTAGAGTAAGTAGATATATATAAGAACATGAGGAGAACGAGCTAGGACTGTCTTAGCCACAGGACCCCGAAGGTTCCCTCGAGTATTAGGCTGGAGGTACACCCTGCCAGTGCTGGGAAAAACGAGGCCGACCTTGAAGCATCCTATGTAGTGGAATCAAAATCTATAGAAGATTGCAATGCGTACCAAGGTCAGTCGCAATTCAATGCCAATGAGGACCTCAATGGGTATCGCCCAAACAGACATGGAAATTCGCAAGATGAACGGAACGAGTCCACATTGGCACGGGGACCAGATAACAACGGCGGCGGACCCCGGACTACAGGCTCCCATTGACTTGCGTTGCGCCGCCAAAGTAAACGATCGCTCGCACACTGCTTGAATCCAAGTGGATAAGTAGAAGAGTGACAATCCACCCCGGTCAGAATGAAGTTGAATGGGAACTGAAACATCCGCGAAATCAAATCATCGAGCCCAGCATCACACATTACAAGGGCTTTCAGGATCGTAAGCAGAAATCGGATTATTGAACGTTCTGAGATAATTCAAGAGTTATCTCAGATAGTGGAATTAAAAGTTAACAATGAAGAATCGGACGTACCGCGAAAGGGATGGAGTCAGACGAGCGACCACGTCAGCTGAAAGAGAGCGTTGCATTGTGTAGGAAACAGCAAGGGTGAGAGAAGGCCAGCGGAATTAATCCAGATAATCACAGAATCAAATCTCCGAGAGAGTATTCGGTACCTGAGGAAATACCATGGCGGGAAGAAAGATCAGAGTTTTAGGCCCAAGACGAATTTGGCATCTAAAGAAGCGTAGCATTTTAAACTCGAGAACCAATGACGAGCTAGTAATAGGAGGCAAGAGCAAAGGCAAATGCTACTGCAAGCCAATATGGGGGAAAGGGAGGGCTATGGCCACAAACCAGGTTAGCACCTAACAAAGGCTAAAATCGGGCAAGACAAGCCAGTATTGGTAGCCAAACAAGACAGGAAGACGGTCAATTGTTACCCAGGAGTCAAATTGGGAAGAAAGACATAATTTGGGGCCACAGGATGGATTCACGGATGGCTGAGCTCGCAATTTGGTGATTGCATTCATGCACAGTGCATACGGCAGGGGTAAGTCTTTTCATTTGATTGGGACTACAACCCGGTGTTAACAGACATTCTCACTGGCACAGGTACCTTGAATGTCGTTGTACAACGTGAGTCTAGCCCGCAAGTGTTCCGATCGACCATTGACTAGACGCGCACAGGTTTAGCGTGTCGAATCGGAGCCCACAGTGCTGGAAAGGAAATCCTGCACCGGATTAGGAATGCAGGCAGCGACGCGCGTTCGATGCACCGGGGGTTCAAAACTCTATGACATCAACTCGTGCAGCAATCTGATGTGCATGCACGATGTTGTGATGTGACTCTGTCCGAAGCACGCGTCTGCTGAATTGATCATACACGGCAGATTGCACGGGCAGGGATACTGAGAGGGTGGAAGGTAGGCGGCGAGGGGAAGCAAAGGCGAAATGATGGAAATATAGATTACGAGGAGCGCAGAGTTCTGAGTCCGGTGCGGCTGAAACCCGTGGGCTACATGCAGATATAAAAGTGGTGTATGGAGGGCGCAAATATAGATAAAACAGAGCAGCAGCAGTGGGACGCGCTAGATTCATGAGCACCATCGCGCGGAGTCAACGCTAGTCAGCGCTGATGTCGTGATAGCTAGTGTGAGCGTGGCCAGCGGACACAGCAGCGGATCCGCGGATGGTGAGAATCCAGAGAGTATACTTGACAAGATGAGGAGCTGCACAGATTTCATCGAAGAGCGAGCGACATAGTGAGCCGGCGACGGATTGGAGAAGTGGTGAGAGAAAACAAAGTGGCTGTGACGAGCGCTTAACCTGCCATCACTTTCGATCACTGACATCCTCTGACATCATTCTTTCCACCGCGCACCATTTTTTGTCTTCAACGTCTTCCAACGATTCGTTCGCTCGCGCTCTGAAAAAACTAACAACACCTACCTACACATTGATCTGCCCCTACAGTACCAGCCACGCCCGCCATCACGACAGGGCCCCCAGAATCGCGGCTGGTCCTGCTTCTCTCCGCACTCCAACCTGGCGCCGAACGGCCCGAGCCCGCCCAATGGTGCTCATAAACCTCGTGCGTCCCATCTTCCCTCGTTGCCTTTGCCTTACTCATCTATCGCGTGTCAAGTCCCACGGCAAGATCTTGTGATAGTTCAGGCGCCAAACCTGCCTTCATCTACTAGTTACGTCGCCCTCTCGACGCAGCGCCGCGCAGACATGCTCGGTGTGTTCCCTTGGCATCGCTCCATCAATGTACTTATCTGACACCTCGCGCCAACCCCAATGCTTGGCACGTGCAAGCGTATCACGAGGCACTATATGCGTCCGCACATACACATCGCCGCTTTCTGGAGCCCTGCACTCTCGCACTGTGTTTTGCCTTCATTCCGCCGTCACCGCCCTCGAAATCCCCGCGCGTCGAGTCCCCTTTGTCTCGCTGCCCATCAACACAGCGTACATGCGCGCGTTGTCGGCGGCGCACAATCCATCTTCCAGAGCAGTCCATGCAAACCACGGTGGACATGGCCGGCACATTGCATTCCCCCGCATCGTACATCCTTGCCAGTACGCGCGCTCGGGGCGGCTCCGAGTCCACTTTGCGCGCACCCCGTCGTGTTTGCGCGGTAGGATATTTGGCTACTGTCTTCTGTAAGTGCATAGCGAATAAAAGACTCCTTTTGTGACGTGTCCCTAATGGAATTGAGGTGCGGGACGCATATCGCATAGCGAGTTGGATTGCTGTTCTAGCGCCGTTGGAATATGAGGAAACATGCAACGAGCTTCCCTGCGCCAGAACGTACGTGAACGCGGACCCAACGTGAGCTCGTGCTCAATTAAAACAGTGCAGCTGAACACGAGGACATAAACCTACCTGGATGTACTTTGGGTAACGTCCGGCTCTGCGTCGCGCGCTGCTGAGAATCTCAAGAGATTAGGTTGTAGAGTAGTGTACTTGAAGACTAGGTGGATGAATGGAAAGGTCACATCGAATGAGATTGGGATTGGGAAAATATATACCTCTACCTCGGACCCCCGACTGTAAGTTTGGTCTGACTTGCGCACCTGTAGGCGGCGGCGTTAACGTTGAGATGAAATGAAATTGAACACAGGTACGCGCACAACGTACTTGCAAGGGGTTCGAGTTGAATGAAATACGCGCATCACAGCCTCCGAGTCTGAGACTTCAACCACGCACCCATGATTATTCCGTCTATGGCTCATGTCGGATGAGATGGTGCCTCGGGAAAAAAGCGAGTAAACCAGTACTGAATCACCAAAGAATTGTCCCTGCGGGTTATAATTGCATGTACGGATGCGAGGTGCACTCGCGCGCTGCTAAACGGGTCAACAATTATGTGAGGCTTCATATCCCAGAGAAATCCTCTAATGATTAAAGTCCCTAAATCATCTCGAGGAAAAGGGTTGGAAAATAGACACCATCACTTGAGCTCTCACCTGGGGGCTCAGAGATGGACTTTGAATCCATCGCCTCGACTGGTTGAGTTGAGGCTCGATCCGGGATTAAATAACTGGGGTTAATAGCGTGCGGATGAAGGCTGTCGGTTAATACGGGACCGAGTCGACGTTCTTCCGGATGATTCCTTGGGGTGGGAGGGTCAGAGGATCACTGGAGAAAGCGAATGAATGCTTACTTTTCCCCGAGCACGATGAAGTTGTGGGAATTAGGCATACTTCTGCTTCAGTGCGAGGTCTGAACTGAATATTCAAGTGAATATTAATGAGAGGAGTCGATCGGTCAGTCAGTTCGTGGATATAATTCACTGTTCATCAGCTTTGGATATAATTTTATATAATATAAATGCAAGATCACGTACCGTACGCGGCACAGAGTGAGAGTCGGCGTTAAGCAAGGTGAGCTTCGAAGCTAGTGAATTTTGGCTGACTGGAACCGAAGTTGGCGCTATGGACCGGTAGGCTGAATATAATGAGCCAAGTTAGTAATTATTTTGCGCGATAGAAGAAAGGGCATGGCTTGCATCGGGGATCATAGGTTCGGTCGCCTGAAGCGAAGCAGGGGAAGGGAATCAAGATATTGAAGCCCGTGGGATTACAGTGAGAAGTCTGAGAAAAAAATGAGAAGGCTCGAAGAATGAGAACGACATAATGACTGCTTTGGCCCCAGGGCCAGAGACTCGGGTTCTCGAGGGAGGTGACCTCGGGCATGAACCTGTGGTAGGTGGATTCAGCGCCGAGAGTAGCCATCCTATGTAGTGAAAGGAAATCAATGAATGAGTGAAATGCTCACCGAAGTCAGTCAAATCAATGCCAATCAGCACCAAAGAATGATAGCGGCAGTGGACAAAAATGAACTGTATATTATGTAACTCCGTATTTCCAGTCCTGCGGCCCGAAAAGCCCTTCAGTTAGCGAATAACGGGCGAGGAAGAATGTGGAGGAGTTGTATAGGACATGAGCACTCACCTCGGAAGAGAACTATGTGTCCATTGGGAGGCTCTTGAACGATGGTCAAATTCAATCCCTAATCAAGAATGGGAGTGACTTTCAGATCTGGGTATCGAAGTAACGGGCATGGAAATTCTGAGTGAAATGCACAGAACGAGGCAGCTTTGACCTGGGGATAATAAAGACCGGCGACGGACCATGGGCTGAAGGATTACAAGATCCATTGTCTTCCTGTATTTCCAAGATAAAGTTGTAGCAATGCGCACTAGTCAGAATTTACAAGTGGAAACCAAAACATCAATGTTGGGCTGATTTGGAGGCGGGACAAGCGGTGTGAACAACGGAAGGCTAGTGGATGAGGCCAGAAATGATAGAATTAATCCTCGAGAGACTATTTGATGCTCGAAATGATACAGCGCACAGTATCAGGGAGAGACACAAGAGTTGGAGCGACGGAACTTGGGATGGGACATTCACAGAAGTACACGCAGGATGGAGTCGCGATCCACGAAGCCTGACGGGACCGAAGACGGGATGCATTGGGCGGCAAGACAAGACTGGACTATGAGTAATCATACCCATAAGGCAATTGAAGTGAAATATCCGGAAGTGAGTCTAAAACAACAAGGACCAGCAAAGACGATGAGAGAACAGAACAAATGTTTGACAGCAGATTGTCATCGTGGGATCGTTGATGGGACTCGGCTCGCGTTGCTGAAAGGGGGTGGCGGTGCATATCCACGATTTTTTTACAACGATCCACGAGTCTTTCCCGTAGACGTGACCATGGAATTTTCATGTCATTCAGGGCTGTACTTGTGCTGTTCAATTTGCTGTGCCACGGAAGCTGTCACAGCGGATGGGTTAATTTAAGCTTTTCGTAAAGGGCGTGGAAGCTGTAATTCGGCGCTTAACATCTCTTCCTCCTACCACCATTGATGAACGACGAACCTCATGTAGGTGCTGAATCTGCTCATACAGACTCTCATGAATCTGCGTCGTGAGTTCTTGAGCTCCTTGTTATTCCCATGACTCTTTGACCTCCGTCATCGGCGCCCAATCTAGATATGGCGGCGCCATTTTCTCGCAGTCACACCACTTCACAGTGGCTGGCGGTACTTTCAACAATTTCAACAACATAACGAAGAATTACACCAGTGCTCCGGCTGTGCCTTCTGGTAGAATTCCCCCGTATTCCTTGCAAGGACACTAATCTCATGCAGACTTCCGAATGATCCCAATGGGGGATATCGATCTTCTCGAAGAAATACAGTGCGACAATGATACAGGGGTTGTTGGTCGCCACCACCCTGAAAGGACACGGGTACGACGGGTATATTCTGCCAAGATAGATGGTCAAAAGTCTGGCGTGACGGTAGCCATGTATCAGGGTGATGGTGCGGAAGAGGTAAGTTCTCTTGAGCCTTCCTGAAATGAATGTTTTGATAAAGTCTCGCAGGAATGGTGCCAAGATATTGCGAATTATATGACAGTTCGGTAAGTTCCGTGCAAAACCTTCGTTGCTTACTATATAATGAATTGTATTCGCAGCCATCCAAATATTGTCCAGATGTGTGGAGCAGCGAGTTCGGGTGGTATACATGCAACACTTTTCCATGATGGTGCCCTTTAATTTGAATTGGGTCACCATGGAGCTTGACATTTGCATTAGATCTGATACCGTTCCAACAATTCCTGGATCATTATTCACCCCTCTTGAAGGTGTATATCTATGGCTACTGTGTATATATATTTGCCATTTCCCACTTACCGAATATTGACATCTCGAAAGGGCACAGATTTCTTGGTATGAAAGCTCAACCGTATCAGCTAGCTCGCTAATAGCTGTCACAGACGGCACACGATTATTTCTCCTCTGTATTCCACCAGTTTCTAGTAAGTTCAATTGTCTTGGATGCCCCACTTGTTTATGATGATATTCAGTCCCAAGATGAATGTACATTTTGGATTCGTCGCTCCTCTGGTCGGCTGTGCGTGGATCTCATACCCGGAAACTCTGCACACCTTTGGGATGCCAATGGGATTGCAATATCGCCTTTACCGGGAATCAAACCATCGGAGGCCCAGAACCAAGAGGCCATAGCCATTGATACTCTAACACTAGAACAGTATCACGCAATATGCTATTGGAATCTATCACAACGTCGAACCTTCGACTGTTCCACCTCCGCAACCGTGAGTCTGAGCACAATAATTGTGTGGCCCTCAGGGGATCGACTCGAAGACTCTGTCGAGATTGCACTCTTGTGGGATACAGAGGTTCTTCCGGGTCATTGGAGAACTGCTGCAGGAGCAACAGAGGAACTCATGGATGGTGGCTGGACCTGGTATTACAATTTTATTTTGGCTGCATGGTGTTCTGTTCTGACTGGCTGACTTCCAGTTTTGCCTCCGGTGATATATTTGACAGCACTCTCGAGTTAAACGTGGACAACTGGAGCAGTAGATCCTGGCTCAGTCAAGCAAATCATATTTTCAACTGCCTCGGGATCACATCCAATCTTGAGGATTACTGCACGTCTACACCATCCTTGATCTGGTTCCCTTGCTAACCTATTCACATAGTTGTCGTGGAGGATATTTATTTTAATCTGGTAATTCCAGCAACTTCAGCCGATCCTCCCCCGGGCTTCCTATTTCTCTGCCCCGAGACGGACTTTCAATCAGGGCCATCATCATTCAGATGGCCCGAGTGTCCAGCATACTGGTCCCTCGATCCATCGGGTGCAGAAGATCTCAGCGTGGAGGATGCAACTGCTTTGGGATTTCCCTGCATATCCCTCTCCACAGAAATCTCTGGAAAGTCCTGGGATGCCAATGTTTATGCTGGACTCCACCAATTCCTTCAAGCGAAGGGTTTCGATCCAGAAAGCCGGGACGTTGCTCGGTATTTTGATCACGAAATTTATCAACTGTCGAGTGAGATGGATGTCCCTTTTGCGCATGGTAAGTCAGCCATACCCAAAATTGTTCTGTTCAACTAACAGTAATTATTGCCAGTGGGTGAGGGTTATTATTCAGACGAGGATCAGGAACCACTAGATATGGACGAGTCAGAGGATAATCACAGCTTAGCCAGCGAATATGATGGTTAGTGCAATGCATTCCTGGATCTGAATTAGCTGATGATCGCAGGAGGGTCGACCGCTACAGAAGAAGGAGCTGTTCTGCTTCCCCCTGGTAAGCTAATCTTACTGACGAAAAAAATTCTGTTTGGCTAATTAATGTTGAAAGTTCATGACCAGAATTCCTGTTCAGAGGAAGATCGGGACCCACTCGGCATCGACGAGGCGGCAACCTCACAGAATTCCCCTGACAACCATTATGGTAAGTGGATTATATTTTCCTGTGCCCAGATTCTCATGTCCACATCCTCAAATTCAGCGCCCGAGTCAATGGCTAGAAATGAACCGTTGAGCTATGATGATGAAATGCCGGCCTCGCAGGCCTTTAAATTCTTTATGAGCATCCAGTTAACTTTGATTTTGTCCCTCGCATTATGCTCTCTGTACGATCGCGTGTGGTCTGGCACGAATCCCACATAGGCAGTTGCTTCCTGACACATTTTGAACCATCCCAGGAGTAATACGTTTGAACTAAAAGTCTCTGTAGTCCATGATGCTCAATGATATATATCTTTTGTGGCTTACCGAGATTTTCCTACTAATACCAATTTGGCTGATTCAACACTCAATTTCTTGGTGAAAGACGTAACAATGATTCCAGGACAGGTGGTGGCGATCCTCACGAACCAACGGGCTGTAGAACAAATCTGTAACCCCCAAATCCCGGGTAATTCCCAAGGCAAGAGCCTTGTGTACAGACATATTACAGTTTCCAGACTTTCCCTCTTGTGTTTGAATTGGTTCAAAATCACTCAGAACTTGAACATGCAAATGCCAAGTGGTTTGAAATGGCACGTTGGAAAATATCCAAGGTAATATGGGACCATAGAGCGGAAAGATACGTGCCTGTTGAAAATGCGGAGGACTGTAGGCTGGGAAATTCCAAATGCACTTGGATTGTAGAATAACTCGCCGCAAATGGCGGCGGCAGCTAATTGTCACTGAGTTGAAGTATTGAGTGAGGTGGGACACCCAAATTGTTTTTTGAAGGGTGCAAAAATCGTCTCAACTCAGAAGAAGCTTTATCGGGGATCCCGGACACTGAAAAATCCGAAATTAATGAATACTTGGTCGAAATAGTACAGTAAGCTGTTGTTGCCCCTCGACCGAGTACAGGCGAGTAATGCTAAGCTGATGTCCCATCATACGTCATCACTGGCTTACGCCTCTTTCTCCGACGTCGTCGATGCGCTGCTCGCTCCCAAACACCGCCTACCTCTGCATTATGCTACCCTGACCTGCTACTGTGTCATCCAGTCACGCCCGCGCCCGCCATCACGCCATCCGCTTCAACCTGCACCTCAGAGGTCCTGCTCGTCTCGACACTCCAAGTCTCCAATCCAGCGCCGAGTCTACGCAATGGTGCTCATCAATCCAGTGTGTCACCTCTTCCCTTCCTCACTTCACCTTACATATTTTCATATCCCTTAGCCTGTGTCGAGTCCTACAACTGATAATGGCTCGTGTTACACCGCTCACAAACCTGCTTCTTTTCCAGCCATGTCCGCTGTATGTACTTGACACACCCAATACCTTCAATCCTTATCAATGTGTGCATCCAACACGACTCGCCGTTGTATACGAACGCGCTGCCCGCCTCCACCCCAATGCACAGAGAGCGGAAGTGCATCTAAGCGCGCCGGTACGCATCATCCTCTTCTGAAGCGTTAATCACTGTCCAGTTTCACTCTCGCGCTGCCTCTCGCGTCCTATCACCGCCACCGCTAAACTCGCCGTGCCGGCTGTCCTGCCCAACGGACCATCGACGCGGCGGACATGCGCACATCAACTACGGCCCGAATGCCCATTCCCGCGAACTGTGTATGTGAACTGTGCTGCCTCCCGCGTCCTATCACCGCCCCCACCACTGAACTTGCCGCGCCAACTCTGGGAATCCTGCCCAACGGACCATCAACGCGATGGACATCTACGCACCATCTGAGGCCCCGAATGCGCGTTCAGCGAGCAGTACATGTGAACCGTCGCCTCACCGCATCGCACCATCCTTTCCCTTACATCCTCTCGCGCGCGCGTGCTCGGAGCCGCTCCAACTTCACGTACATCCGGTAATCCGCATACGAAGTCCAATCTGCAAGCTTCTCTGCCCCAACTCC
Source organism: Mycena leptocephala (assembly GCA_029378395.1). NCBI lineage: Eukaryota > Fungi > Basidiomycota > Agaricomycetes > Agaricales > Mycenaceae > Mycena > Mycena leptocephala. The sequence continues at coordinate 94,617 of JARJLF010000986.1, read as the reverse complement.
ACTGCGCTGTAGGTATCATCTGTAAGTACATAGCATGAACGAATGAATGATTCGCCTGTGTGGTCACCGACGAGCGCTTGAATTAGGGTTCTAGCTGTCGCGGAAAAAGTGGGCGTCAACTTTGAATGCGAGGATGCGTGAGTTTGGGCTCAGGTCCTCCGTCGGGACGTGAACGCGAACGTGGTCCTCGCGCACATGTCATTAACAAATAAACTAAACGTTGCAGATGGCTGCGATGACAACAGCTTACCTGGATGCCTCGGTTTCTTTGCGCGCTGCTGAAAAAATCGAAAGATCAGCTTGAAAACCCGCACAGTGATGTATTAAAAGACAAGGTGAAATATAGTCAGATTAAAATCGGAATTCCATGGGATGTCGAACCGACTGCGGATCGGGGATGGGAAGATACATACCTCGGACTCGGAATGAATGCCGGCTGGGGTTGATTTCCGCGCCAACCTTTGAATGGACTGGGCCGGGATAAAATACAAGCGCAGACGAGGGAGCGAGGAAATACATACATATACGGATGCATCGCAGAATGCAGACCCGCCATCCGGCATGGCCAAGAAACTGCCTCAGCGCAAATCAGTAAACCAATGGTGAATGAACAAAAAAATTGCGCCAGAGACTGGGGCTTTCCTGTAGGGATTGAATGCCATCCAAGTACACTAAGGTGTTAATAATTTTGCGCAGGGTAGCTTCAGGAATCTACCTATTGTGCTGCACAGCCGAAGACAAATCTCCAGGCAAAGGGAAGTTGGAAATGCGAAACCGGGATCTCGGAGAAAAAATTTCCAAGTCAATCATCGGGTGTCGACTTATTGGAGCTGGATGTAGGGTAACCAAAGGCTAAATTGAGTTGACGACGGAACCTAGAATAAATGAAACGATCGGCCCGTCAGCCCGTGGATAATTAAATAGATGCAGGTTCATCTACACCCTCCTACACAGCATGCTTTAATCATGAAAAGCTCAACCCTGCCGGCTTGAAGAGGAGAGACGGAACCAATAGATTGGTGTTGTGTCGGTGACAGTTCCGGAATCGAGGGCTGCCGTGGCAGCATTCCGGGGCTGAATCCAATGAGCAGAGTAAGCAGAGAACATGGATCCCGAAGGAGAACGAGTCAGGACTGTCTCAGTCACCGCGACCAAAGGTTCGGGTTCCCACCGGTGGGTGTGCTAGGGTATTCGGCTGGAGGTAGGCCTTGCTAGGAGGAACGAGGCCGAACCGTACTATGTAGTGGAATTAAAGTTAGTAGAAGAGTGGAATGTGCACCAAAGTTAGCCTCAATTCGATGCCACTGAGGACCGAAATCCCTGATCAACGAAAGGGTGCAGTAGTAGAAGAAAATGAATTGTATCGGAACGCACTCGGATCTGGGTATCAAAGTAACGGGCTTGGGAAGCCTGAGCAAGATGATACTTGATTTTGACTTAAGGAAGATAAAAGAATGGCGATAAAATTGGGACTACAGAGTTACAGTCCTCACGTTGCCTAGCGTTACGCTACCGAAATAAGAACCAAGTCGATCGCTCGCATCCTGGTTGGATCAAATTTGATAAGTAGATCAGCACTGATGCATACTGGTCAGAATGAAGATGAACGGGAACTGAAATGCCAACCTGTAGGGAAAACAGTATAAGTGAAACGAGGCCAGCGAGAACACTTGAATCTCGAAGGAGCACTTGAGCAGAATGTCCACAAATGCATCGACTCCGCACATACTCGAAGGTGTGTACGCACGTCTCGCCCAAGCTTCAAATTCTGACCGCCCGGTTCACAGAGATCCCGCGCTCCGAGTCCGACGTGCAAATGTACTTGTTAGTATTTAAATTCGAGGCTGGGCTGGGCACGTTCTTACTACTCAAACCTGCTCTGAAAATCTAGACCTGGAGCTTCTCAAAATCCAGGTAGGAGTCAGACAACTTGCAAGGGAATGGTCAATCAACTTAACGCACCGCGCTGAACACGAAAAATGGTAACAAGGCTCGTACGCGAAGGATGAATGGACTCAAGGGCACTGGGATTCGGTACAGCGTCGATCTCCCATGGCAATTCGGCTTCGTGAGTTGAATTGCATCCATCGAAGCGCACACGGGGACGTGAGTAATTTCGTTCCGTTGGCGCTGGAGCCAAGAATTGGGGTCGAGGTAGCAGGCCACAGAAGATTCAGAGAGCCAAAGTCGAGAATGACATCATGAAAAAAGAAATCGGGTGGAGTGGTACACCGTGGTGATAATCCCACCGGTACAGGTGCATTAGATGGCTTTTTACACGTGAGCCCAGCTAGAGTTTTGAATCGCGCACCGGCTAGACGCGCACAGGGTTAGTGGTGGAATCGGTCTCCGCACTCGTAGAGGACAGTATCGATCCCCGCCTAATGGGAATGCACAGCGAGGCGGGGTCGATAAACATGGCTCTGGTGCGCCCGCCAACATCGACTGAGACCATGGACATGAGATGCATGCACGACGTTGCGGTGTTGACTCTGTCCTGAAACTCGCAGCGGGCGCATGTTGAATCACGGCACGGCAGATTGTACGCGTAATTGTGCGTCCTCGAGCCCTCGAAAGGGTGAAAGGCGAGTGGCGAGGCCAAGAAAAGGTGAAATAGAATATAAAAACATACATGTGTACGGGAGCGCAGAGTTCCGAATCCGGCGCGGCTTACATGGAGACCTAAAGTGGTGCATGGGGAGTGCAAATCTGAATGCACAGAGCAGCAGGTGTAGGATGCGCTAGATTGATGAGCACCATCGCAAGAGCTATCGCAAGGTGTCCGGAGTCCTAGTGGGGCCAGTGGTGCGAGCGGGGCTGGCGGACACCGATGAGACCAGGAGCTGGGCAAATTTCCTTGGAGCGTGCGACATAGCGACGGATTGGGAGGTGGTGGCAGAAAACAGAGTGGCTGTGATGGGCGCTTAATCGGCAATCAGTCTGAATTGCCGGATCAGTCTTTGACTCTGACTCCACCTCTCTAACGATTCGTCGCTGCGTTGATCGCGCTCTAACAAAGATGGCCACCTCCCCACTGATGTGCCCTTCGCCAGCCACGCCGCCATGATGACATCTTGACGACAACTGGCGTTGTCACAAACCCAGCTACCGAATGTATCGAGCAACACCTGCACGCAGCGGCGCGCGCCGGCGTTCCTTGCTCAACGACATGTATATCTGACAACACTCGCCGCTTGACCCACGCGCTGCCAATTCCACCCCAATTGGCGGCGTGCGCAAGCGCAGCACTTAGACTGGCGCTGTATGCATCCCGCCCCTCATCGTCCCTTTCTGGAAGCTCGGGAACCCGGGACTGTCAGGCCGCCTCCCGCATTCACGGCGCCGCACCACCGCCGAACCCCCTGACATAACTCTGTCTGGTCTACCGGCCCATCGACTCGGACACGATGTACATGCGCGCGTTGTCGGAGGCGCACAATCCGCATTCCAGTGAGTGCGCGCGAAACGCGGTATCGCTATCGCCTGGTTGTCCAGTGTGTACTCGAGCGCGTGATGCCGCTACTGTATTAACCTTTCCCCTCGCCCCACATACTTGCCCGCGGGTGCACGTTTGGGCCGGTTTCACTCCAACATGAATTCCTATCACAAACGGTTAGCCGGCGAGCTCCTCTATTCTCGACTTTATCAATCTATATATCGTCTGTCAGTACCTCGCATGCGTGAAATGAAATAATGACTTGCTCGTTATACACAATGTGTGCTTGAATTGAATTGGGCTCCAGCGACTTGAATCGGGCCCAACCGGAGTAGGTTAGCCTCAGATTCGCGGATGCGAGTGAGGCTTGCTCCGGAACGCGAACCAGGGATCGAGCCGCGGAATCAAATGGCCTGAACGGTACATATACGATGATAACCGACTCATCTGCAGTTGTACCTTTGCACACCAAGCGCCGCTGAATCAGCCTGCTGCTAACTTTAACGTATCGAGTCCTTCGTGAAATACCGACGCCGTCAAAAGTGAAATCGAAATGGAAATTCCAAGGAAGAATTGGGGCCGCATTGGATCGGGAGTGAAAGCGCATGTACATATATCGGCCGTGGACTAGGCTGAGAATAAATGGATGCGGGTTTGGTTAGTGTCCGTGTTAACTCACCACTGAGTTTCGTTTGACTTGCGCCCCAGTAAAGGTAGTAATGTAAAGCAAATCTGTGAAAATAAAATAGAATGGAATACGGGGAAGCGAGGCAACATAGTTCGACGACGAGTAGGATGAAAAATGTACGTACGTATTTACATGCACACATGCATCTCGATTCAGAAACTGCGATCCTTGTGTCTCTGTACTTGTACATGTATTCTGTGTCTCTTCCCATAAGTCAATAACTCGCTCCCGAATCACCGAAGAATTGGGACCCAGAATCGACCTACCTGCGGCTTATAATTAAGCTGCATGAATGCATCCCACGTGTACGGATTGAACTACACTCATGCCTTCGCACCGGCGTGTATTCAATTCTGGTTGAGATGCCTCCGGGCTAATGCTGGTGTTTCTGCTCGAGGGAGTATTCAGCAGGGTCCAAGACAGGAAATGGGACACCATAACTTGAGCTCTCAGCTGGGACCCAGAGATGGACTTTGAATCCATCGCATCGACTGGTTGAATTGACGCACGTTGAGGTCGATCCAGGGTTGAATACTTGGGTTAATAATGTACGGAAGGCTGCCAGTTAATATAGGACTAATTCCGGTTGATGCCTTGAAGTAAGGAGTCTAGACACTCATAAAGGGAATTAATTACTCAGAACATGATGAAGTTGGGGAGTTCGGCATGCTTCTGCCTGCTGACGGAGGTCCGGAGGGGATAGTTTGAAGGGAATACTAATGAGACGACTCGGAGTCGGTCGGTCACTCGATCCGTGCAATTAATTCAATTTTAATCAATCTTGGATATAATTCCGATGCAAGATCACGTACCGTACACGGCACGGAGTGCGAGTCGGCATTTAAGCTAGGTGAGCCTTGAACCCAATGAACTTCGGCTGACTGGAACCCATGTCGGCGCTGTGGGAGGATAGGGACCTTAGCAGAGACTTGGCCATCCTAAACCTGGATCCGTTTAACGACGAAGTACATTCCAGGGCTGAATACAACAAGTCAAGTTAGTAATTATTTTGCGCCATAGAGTTGGGCTTGCCTCATCCGGCGCCGGATCATACATTTGCTGGGTGGTTTGAAACGACGTGGGGTGCGGGTCGATACGTTGGAATCCGTGGGTTTAAATGTCTCGGGGGAAAAAATCAGCAAGGCCCGACGAATGAGAACGACACCAGGACTGCCTCGCACACAGGACCAGAGGCTCGGATTCCAGTGGAGGGTGAACTCCAGCGCTGACCTGAGGGCTACCAGGCAAATTCCAGACAAAGACTACCTGCCTATTCAGTGGAATAAAACATCAGAAACGTGGAATGCTCACCAAAGTCGGTTGCGAATCGGAACTCAAGCCCTGCCCAAAGAATGGCAGCGGCAGTACACGAAGATAGAGCGCATTTCAAGTCCTGGAATCCAGGAGAATCTTCAGTAAGTGAATTAAGGTCCAGGAAGAAAGTGGACGATAAGAGTTGTATATGGGACACTAGGAAATGAGCACTGACTTCGGGGAAAGATACTGGGTCCATCGGGCAGCAACTGGTTAAGGCTGATTTGAATATCAAGCCAATTTCGGTGGTCCTGGCTAATCTGGAGATCGAAGCAACGTGCATGGAAATTCTGAGTAAGATGTATGGAATGAGTCAGCTTTGACCCAAGGATAATAAAAAACCGGTGACGTATAGGATTAGAGGATCATTGTCCTCCCGTTGGCTACCAGTAGCACTGCGCTACCAAGGCAAAGTCAAAGCCGATCGCCTGCATCCCGCGTAAATCAAAGTTGATAGATCCAAGATAAATCGGCACCAATGCGTGTAATAGCATACCAGTAGGAAATTGTTTAGATCAACAGTGATAGTTCCAAGATAGATCAGCACAAGTGGGCACCAGTCACAATTTGTGCCAAATCAAATCCCAGTGTCACATCAAATCTTAGGCAGGTTTACAGGCTGAACAAGCGGTATAAAGGACGCAAGGCTAGTGGATGAGTCCAGAATATGACAGAATTAAATCCTCGAGAGTATTTTATGCTCCAAGTGATACAAAGCGGAGAGACAAAAGACGCGGAACATCCGCAGAAGTGCACACAGGATGGAGTCGCGATTCGCGAAGTCTGAGGTCGGGACTCGGGACCGAGGACGGGGATGTATTACGAGTAGGGCTGCCGCCCGTGCCCGTTCCGTCGGCAATTTTTCGCGACTTTCCACGGCACGGGTACGGCACGGCTGCTCACCACCACGGCCGGAAACACGGCCGTGACGGCCGTCGAACGGGAAGTTTTCAAATGCATCTGGAGGGTCTGTCTTGATCGCTGAGGCTCTTGAGTACTCCTAGATACTCACCAACTGCTTCTCCAACAGTAATTTGCCAGGTCTTTGTTGTATAACTGCAAAGTTACAGCCAAGTTGCGCTGATGCCGATGCCGGAACAAGCCGGATATGATAGCCGAGTTTCAACCTAGCTTCCTCCACAATTTTTTCTGTGTTTTACTCATTCCTCACATGTTGTTCAGATTTCTGATTGCACAATTGATTTCAGAGTCCTCTGAACTGAACTTCGGGGCCATTGGGAAGATCGGGAGCCGTAGAATCTGTAGTGAGTGAACAGATATTAGTTGTAGCTTCGCCAGCCAGGCTGCAAAGTCTGAATAAAGTTTATACACACCTCATAGCAGTCATATAATCATGCTCTGATGAAAAAAAGAGCTATAGAAAAATATTACAGGGCCGTGGACCCGTCACGGCCGTGCTGTTGACCGTGCCGTCCCGTCAAGATTTTTCTGGACCACTCGACGGGCCGTTTTGAGACGGCCGTGCCGTCGAAACCCCGTCGGTTCCACGGCCGTGCCCGTGACGGGCACGGGTGGCAGCCCTAATTACGAGGGAAGACAAGAAAGTAATACTTATGAGTATATGATGCTCACAAGGCAATTTAAGTGGAATATCCGGGACCCAGTGAGTCTGAAATGGCAAGGAGTAGCAAAGATGATGATGAGAGAACGAAAACGAAATGTTTGACAGCGGATTGTCATCGTGAGAAGATCGGGAATCGGCTCGCTGCCGAAATCAGGAGCGAAAGGGGGTGGCAGTGAATGTGATGAATCTTCTTCATCTTCGCTTCTAATCCACCACGGCTCTTTCTTTTGACACTGACCATTGAGTTTTTGTGTTATTCAGGGCTGTACTTGTGGTGTTCAATTTGCGGTGCCGCGGAAGCTGTCACAACTGATGCGTTATTTTAAGCCCTTCGTAAAGGCCCGGGTGTGGAAGCTATAATTCGGCGCTTAACATCTCTTCCTCTTCCCCTCACCATTGATGGACGAAGAACCACATATGCATGCCAAGTCTGTCTCTGGCGCAACTACAGACAATCCTGGGTCTTCCTCGTGAGCTCCTCTCATTGCTACCTTCATCAATGTGAGCTGTTTCTCACCAGCGCCTGATCTAGGTATGGCAGCGCCATTTTCTCGCAGTCACACCACTTCACCGTAGCTGGCAGTACTTTCAGCAATGTCACAAACAACTACAATAGCACTTCTATTGTGCCTTCTGGTAGAATCCCCCGTATTTCTTGCAAGGACACTAATCTCGAGCAGACTTCCGAATGATCCCAATGGGGGACATCGATCTTCTCGAAGAAATACGCTTCCACAATGAGCCAGGTATTGTTGGTCACCACCACCCGGAAAGGACACGGGTCCGACGGGTATATTCTGCCAGAGTAGATGGCCGAAAGTCAGGCGTGACGGTAGCCATGTATCGGGGTGATGGCGCAGAAGAAGTGAGTTCCCTTGTGGGAATCCTGAGGAAATCTTCTGATAAAGTCTCGCAGGAATGGCGCCAGGATATTGCAAATTATATGACGGTTCGGTAAGTTCCGACCAAACCCTTAGCCACTTCCCAAATATATAATAAATCTTTCACCCAGCCATCCAAATATTATCCAGCTTCATGCAGCCGCAAGCTCAAACCGCATCCATGCAACGGTTTTTCACGATGGTACAGCCTTCAATTTAATCTGGGTCACCATTGACTTGACACTCGAATTAGATCTGATACCGTTTGAACATTTCCTGGATCGTCATTCACCCATCTTGAAAGTGTATATCTATGGGTACTGTGTATGTGCAGCCGCCACTTCCCACTTGCTAGATATTAACACCTCTGAAGGGCACAGATTTCGTGGTATGAAAGGTCAACTGTATCAGCTAGCTCGCTAATAGCTGTCACAGGTGACAGATAATTATTTTCATTCTGTATTCCACCAGTTTCTGGTAAGTTTGATCATCTTGGATGCCCTACTTGTTTACGCCGATATTTAGTCCCAATATGAATGCACATTTTTTATTCGTCGCTCCTCTGGTCGGCTGTGCGTGGATCTCATACCAGCAGACTCTGCATACCCCTGGCATGCCCCTGGGGTTCAAATACCCAACTTACCGGGAATTAAATCATCGGAGGCCGCAGCCCAAGAGGCCATGGCCATTGATGGTCTAACACTTGAACAGTATCACAACGTATGCTATTGGATTCTATCACAACGTCGGGACATCTACTGTTCCTCCTCAACAGTGAATCTGAACTCAATAATTGTATGCCCCTCGGGAGATCGACTCGAAGGCTCGATTGAGATTGCACTCTTGCCGAATATGTCGGCTTATCTACTTGATTGGAGAACTGGTACAGAAGCAACAGAAGAAGTCATGGAAGGTGGCTGGACCCGGTATTATGATTTTATTTTGGCCGCATGGTGATCTGTTCTGATTGGGCGAATTCCAGTTTCTCCTCCGGTGATATATTTGACAGCACTCTCGAGTTAAATGCGTGGACCTGGAGGCGTGAATTCTGGCTCAGTCAAGCAAATCACATTTTCAACTGCCTAGGGATTACATGCAAATTTGAGGATTATGGTACATCTGAAACTATTCTTGGTCCGATTTTCTCATCAACCCATTCAACTAGTTGTCATCACTGACATTTATTTCCATATCAAAATTGAGCCGACTACGGAAGACCCACCAACGGGCTACCTATTCCTCTGCCCACCAGAAAAATTTCGAACCGCGCCATCGTCATTCAGATGGCCCGAGTGTCCAGCATACTGGTCCCTAGATCCATCGGGTGTCGAGCGTTTGAGCATGCAGGATGCCACTGCTTTGGGATTCACATCCATATCACTTTCCACGGAGATCGAGGGGAGGTCCTGGGATGCTAGTGTTTACGCTGGACTCCGCCAGTTCCATCAGGCGAAAGGCTTCGATCCAAACAGCCAGGATGTCGCTCGCCATCTTGACGAACCACTTTTTCTACTGGCCGGTGATATTGATCCTCTGTTCGCTCACGGTGAGTCCACCATCCGTAGGCAAACCGTGCTGTCTGACTGATGATAATGTATCGCCAGTGGATGACGAGGATGACGAAGATTATCATTCAGACCAAGAAGATCAGGACCCACTTGGTATGAACGACTCGGACGACACGCGTGGCCTCACCAGCAAGAATGATGGTTAGTCCACTGGATTTTCAAGACCAAACTTGACCATATTTTCAGGTGAACCAACAGATACAGATGATTGGGCTGTTCCGTTTCCCTCTGGTAAGCCAATCCGACTGAAGTCAAACTTTCTGTCTGGCTAAAAAATCTTGGAAGTTGATGATGAGGATTCATGTGCGGAAGAAGTTCGGGGCCCACTCGACATCGACGAGGCGGGGAGCTCGCAGAATTCTGCTGAGAGCCATCATCGTAAGTAAAATACTTGTTCGGTGCCCGGAGTTGGCTCATGCCCACATCCTCAAAGTTTCAGCGGCTGAGCTGATGGCTAGAAATGAACCATCAAGTCCTGACAAAGAAATGACAGTCTCGCGGGCATTCAAATTCTTCATGACCATCCAATTGACCCTGATTATGTCCCTCGCATTATGCTGGTTGCAGGACCACATGTGGTCTGGACCATCTGGTATAAGTCTTGAATAGTACACAGATACTTCTTGACGCTTCTCAAACATCTCTGGATTAATATTATTTTCACTGAAATTCTCTGTAGTCCATGATGAGGCACGACAACTTTAGTAACATTCAGACAATAGGTGTTCGGACCGACGCCCCGAACGCCTATTGATGCACTCGCTTCATCCTCTGCTGACGTGGTTAGTGGGACTCGGCTGATCGGCACATCAACGGGATTTCAACCTCCGCTCCCAGCTCAGAATAAGCTCTAAATCAAGTTAATCATTCCAAAAAATATTTCTCAGCCCCACGCAGTGGGCCCCCGTGGCGAGCGGTTGCACCACGCAGTGGGCCTAGCGCGAGCGTCAAGGGGGGTCCGCGGGGGTCTCCCCCGTGCCAGATTATTTATAAAACTGAAAATGAGCTCATAATCTTGCGGTTTTGGGAAAAGGCGTGAATAAATTGTCTTTGATACGCCGTCAGGCTAAAGGGGGGGGTCTGGGGGGAACAGTGTTCCCCCCAGCGCGCCAGCAATTAAAATGGCCAGATTTACTCTAACATGCAGCGGTCACACAGTCGGCTCACACAGTCGGCTCAGCAAGCCGAGAATGATGTGCTGATGCAAATTGATGGGACTCACGACTCGCTTCGCGTTGGGAATAGCGGAAATAGGCATTCCCACGATTTTGCCGAATGCCTATCGCCTGAATGATACTAAAGCTGTATGTACTCGCACCATGATGACCAATGTTATGTTTTTTTGCACCTCATTGACATTTTCCTACGAAAACCCATTTTGGCAGATTTGACACTTGATTTTTTGGTGACAGACGTAGCATTGATAACAGGATAGGGGTGGCAATGCTCACGGACGGTCGGGCTGTAGAAAAAATCAGTAACGAGTCGTATAGTACCTCGTCACTACGTAGGATGTGCAAATTCGTCTGGTGATGGAGGATCTTCGTCATTTGATGGGGCAAGTTTGTCGGATGTCTGTGCAAGCTCATGAGATCAATACTAAGCGAAGGAAATCTCGTCTGAAGCGGTCGCGTGCCCCCAAAACCGTCCAAGTTCGTTAGGACGAGGTGTAAGTTCGTCGCAAGCTCAAATTTGGCCAGCCTTCTGATCGGTTCGCGGTCGAGTGATGCGCCTCACCATTCTTATCCTCTCCTCCCACCATTATCTTGTCCCGCCCCCTGCGCGCGTTCTGACCGGTTTTGCAGTGCGTACCCAACGGATGCTTGACACTGACATCCTATTAATGTGTTTTTCATTCTCACAGGTGACGATGGATGAGTCCCAGTTTTCACCACTTTTTTGGGATGGCAGAAGCGAGGCACAGCGGCGGTATGCTCACCTATTTTCATCGTCTCAATGGGTCTAACCCTCCTGCTCAGATAACGGGTGCACGGCATGTTCGGCTCCAGCTGCCGGTGTAATGGCATCGTTCGCATTCCCCGGTACGTACACGCTGTGAATACCCACGATAGCCCACTGAGCACCCATGTTGTTCTAATCCCAGCCGAATCCGGTTTTTCCTCAATCATGGCAGCACCGTCCATCAATCTCACGGATTTGGGCCGCTTTTACCTCCAGGTGTGTGTGGTCTTCTTCAAGGTTATTACGGTGGTAACTCTTTTCAGATTTGCTTCCTGGCGCGCCACAGCCCGGTTTCTTCTCGGCACCCGACTGATGAGACACCGTGCCGTGCCGTTGGCTGTTGCAGTCAGCGCAGCAACTGAGCCCGCAGTGGGACGTACAGCCCCTCAATACAACCACACTGGGATGATATATTTCCAGGTGCAACAGCTGTCATCTCGCAGTGTCAGCTAAAAGAAATACTCTACAGCTTTAGCCAGTGCCGGCTCGACTCCCTCTATGGATTCGAATTTAGGGGATTTTTTCTGAATGTCCAATTCCAGTTTAGCGTTAGTATTGCAAAAGGACCCGCGAGAATCTTGCACAGTTGGTTGATTTTTTAGACTAGACATGTGTCGATTCTACTCACCCACGAATATAATGATACACACACTTAAACGCATCTCAGTGTCTGAGTAGTTTATGTTAAGAATTGCAGCACTTGTGCTTCGAGTGATCAATGGCATCGTCCGAGTTCAGTGAATGGCTTCATAATTATCTGGTGCACTACTCAGCAACTTTCACAATCTCGGTGTTGGTGTTTCGGGTACCCGCGCTCAACATTCAGCTTAGACGCCGAAAATTCCGCGGGGGGGCAGCTGTTACGTGCTTTACTAGCACTGAATTAGTCCCGCTTTGCTACCATTAGCCATTAGTGGGCCGCCTAGTCATTGGGCTCCTGGGGCTGGGAACTGAGTAGTGGGATTTAAAGGTAGGTCAGAGGCTATTCCTATATGGGCCAATACTGCCTAGGTTGTCAGTACCAAACCTCAACTCGTCAAAGGTTTTGAGTTTTATACCAACCAGAGTGACCCAGGGAAATTGTGAAAGGATTAGAACCTGAAATAGATGTATAGCTAGCTATTATGTAACAAGGATTCGCGCAACGGCAGGGTTGCTCTTACCACCCTGCACATATCCAATCCAGGTTGAACATAAATCCACGCAACTGGATCACAAATGAATGTAGTTGCGGCAATTGCGAGTAGGTTTTCTAGGCTGTTAATATCATAAAGCCTGTAACTGTATCAATGGTGTAGAAACAGTGGGAGATGCTCTAAGCCTTCCTTAGCGACGGTACAGAGCTCTGCCATCAGTATCGAAGTTTGGCAGAGGTCACGCGTCCCGCAAGCTTTTGTCGAGCCTGACACAAGCCCTGAATCTAATCGAAAGCCGAAATATCGTGTCGAGAATGAATTCTTCACTGCGGTCACCCCAAATCGTCGGAATGTCGAATTGGTTCAATCAGGTCACGCGTCACACCTGGTTTCAATTTGAATCGACCCACCTTTTACCTGACGAAGTTGGTCATTCCTGATGCCAAATTTGGGATGCGACGAGCTTGGTTCGCAAGCTGACGAAATTTTGCACCATCTGACGAACTCCCGTCACGCACCATCTGAGGCCCGAATGGACGTTCAGCGAGCAGTACATATGAACCGTCGCTTCACCGGATGGCACCATCTTTTCCCTTACATCCTCTCGCGCGCGCGTGCTCGGAGCCGCTCCGTACGGGCATCCCGTGGTCTGCATGTGAAGTCGATCCTGCTAGCTCCTCTGTCCCAACTCCACCGCGCTGTTGCTATCATTTGAGAGTCCATAGCATGAATGAAATGAAGGACTTGTTTTACGCGGTGTGTGCTTGAACTGAATTGGAACCCATCTCGGCTTGAAGTGAGTTCTAGCGGAACGAGTTGGCTACATGCGTCGAATGTGAATGTGAGGACATGCGCGATGGGGCTTGGGTCCTATTCGGGGCGCTGAACGCAAACGCGGACCCTGCGCTCATGTTCATTGACAAGTGAATTAAATGGTGCGGATAACCGTGATGGCAACAGCTTACCCGAATGCCTCGGTTCCTTTGCGCTGAAAATCGAGAGATTGCCTTGATAACTCACACTGTGATGCATTCAAGAACTGCAGTCAATACGAAATCGGAATTCTATGGGAGGTGGAACTGAGTGCGCATCGAGATTGGGAGCATACCTGGGACCCAGACTCGGAATGGATGCCGGGCAGGGTTGGTTTCCCCGCCAACCTTGGAATGAACTGGGTTGACAAATTACCGGTAAGCGCAGACGAGGAAGCGAGGAAATAAATACATATATGCATGCATCGCAGAATGCAGACCTGCCATCCGCATGGCCAAGGGAGTGCCTCTGCGCAAAAGTCAGTAACCCGGTACCGAATGAACCAAAATCTGGGACGGTCACTGGAGTCTGGGGATCTGGGACTTACATGCATGGTATACTTGAATGCACGAGATCCAAGCACACTCGCGCTAACGTGCTAAGAATTATACGCAGGGTAGCTTCAGTATGCTTACTGCGCAGTCCGAGAGAAGTCTCCTTGAAAAGGGGAGGTTGGAAATGGGATCTGAGAGAAAAACTTTGAGTCCATCATCGGGCGTTGACTGATTCTGATTGGAGCTGGATGTAGTAGGTAACAAAAGGTTAAACTGATTTGATGATGAAAGCAAGAATAAATGAGATGAGTCAATCGGTCCCTCGGTCCATGGATATAATTAAATAAACACAAGTTCACTCACACCGCATCCCTTAATCATGAGAAGCTCAACCACGCCCGGCTCGAAGAGAGCAGAGATGGAACCAATAGACAGGTGTAGCTCATACTGAGCAGGCGATCGAGGATGGTGGCCGTGGCCGCAGTGCGACGCAAAATTCAAGAAGTCAATTCAGTAGTGTTGTGTCACAGAAAGCACATTGCTTGGGTCTGTACATTTGAACCCAGGATTAAATGCAGAGCAAGAAAGTATGAGTAGAAAACACGAGTAGGTCCCGAAGAATAAAGTTAAATCCACCCCAGCTTCGAAGGTGATTGATCAATCATGGCCCAGTTGAACCCAATGCAGTGCTCTGGGGCGATATTCCAGCAGTCAGAGAATGCGGGCCCGACTGTTGGTATTCAGAGACGAACCAATGGTACCTCGTTGGCGATGATAGGCTTCGAGGATAGCGACCGTGGCAACTACACGGAGCCATGTCAGTGATTAATTCTGCGAGAGGAACGCCAGGCAAGTGCAGAGTAAGAACGCCTGAGTGGGAGGTGTGTTCGGTTCCCGAGGCTGGAGGTACGCCCCACTGGGATAAACGAGGCTGAAACATCCTATGTCGTGGAATTAAAGTGAGTAGAAAGAAGGGTGCAATATTAATGCGCACCAAAGTCAGTCGCAAATTAATGCCAATATGGAAGGATAGAAGCGGTAGTAGAGAAAAATGAAAACCCAGTCAGATCTGGGTATCGACGTGAAAGATATGGAAAATTAATATTCTGAGTGAGATGAACGGGATAAGTTAACCTTGACCCGGGTAAGATATCAGAACGGCGCCAGACCTTAGACCAGAGGGGTAAAGTGCCTAGCGCTACAGTACCAAAGTGAAATTAAAGTCGATCGTTTGCAGACTGCTTGAATCAAAGTGGATAAGTAGATCAGCAATAGTGCAGAATGAAAATGAAGCGCAACTGAAATGTCGACGCGAAGGCAAAGCTCACGCGTACTGTGACAAATTTCCAAAGTTGTAAGCAGAAATCAGATTATTGTATGTCCTGAGATGACTCAAGAGTCATCTCAGATAGTGGGATTAAAAATTACAACGAAGAGTCAGACGCATCGTGAAAGGGGCGGGAGTCAGTTGCATTGTGTACGAAAAACGATGTGAGTGAGACAACGCCAGTGAAGACCAATCTAAACACTTGAGCCGTGAATGATATTGGAGCAGGATGTTCACCAATGCATCGACTCCAGGTCGACCGAGGTAGGTATCTCCACCTTGCATCAATTCTCTGACTGCCCGTGCGCGGAGATCCCGCGCTCCGATTCTCACCTGCAATTGTACTTGTTATGAATGTACTTCTTAGCATTTGAATTCGAGACTGGGCTGGTCCGGATATGGGTACGCTCCCACCTACTCTAACTACGACTCAAACCTCGGACGAGGGCTCTGAAAATCTAGACCTGGAGCTTTGCGAAATCCACGTAGGGATCAGCCAACTTGCAAGGGGATGGTCAATCAACTTAATTCACCGCGCTGAACACGAAAAATGGTTACAAGGTTCGTACGCGAAGGATGAATGGACTCAAGGGCACTGGGATTCGGTACAGCGCCGATCTCGCATGGCAATTCGGCTTCGTGAGTTGAATTGCATCCATCGAAGCGCACACGGGGACGCGAGTTATTTCGTTCCGTTAGCACTGCAGCCAAGAATTGGGGTCGAGGTACCAGGCCACAGAAAATTCAGAAAGCCGTGCGTTGCGAGGCCAAAGTCGAGAACGACATCATGAAAAAAGAAATCGGGTGGAATGGTACACCGTGGTGATAATCCCACAGGTACAGGTGCATTGGATGGCTTTTTACACGTGAGCCCAGCTAGAGTCTTGAATCGCGCACCGGCTAGACGCGCACAGGGTTAGTGGTGGAATCGGTCCCCGCACTCGTAGAGGGCAGTATTGATCCCCGCCTAATCGGAATGCACAGCGAGGCGCGGTCGATAAACATGGCTCTGGTGTGCCCGCCGACATTGACTGAGACCATGAACATGAGATGCATGCACGACGTTGCGGTGTTGACTCTGTCCCGAAACTCGCAGCATGCGCATGCTGGAATGCGAATCACGGCACGGCAGATTGCACGCGTAATTGTGCGTCCTCGAGCCCTCGAAAGGGTGAAAGGCGGGCGGCGAGGGCAAGAAAAGGTGAAATAGAATATAAAAACATACATGTGTACGGGAGCGCAGAGTTCCAAATCCGGCGCGGCTTACATGAAGACCTAAAGTGGTGCATGGGGAGTGCAAATCTGAATGCACAGAGCAGCAGGTGTAGGATGCGCTAGATTGATGAGCACCGTCATCGGTCCTAGTGGGGCCAGTGGTGCGAGCGGGGCTGGCGGACACAGCGTCGGGTGGTGCAGATCCAGAGGGCATCATCGATGAGACCAGGAGTTGGGCAAATTTCCTTAGAGCGTGCGACGTAGCGACGGATGGGGAGGTGGTGGCAGAAACCAGAGTGGCTGTGATGGGCGCTTAATCGGCAATCAGTCTGAATTGCCGGATCAGTCTTGGACTCTACGACTCGGACTCCCACACCAGTTTTCTCTTCAACGTCCTCTCTAACGATTCGTCGCTGCGTCGCTCACTCTGACGACCCAAAGATGCCCACCTTCGCGCTGATCTGCCCTTCGCCAGCCCCGCCCGCGTCCGCCATGATCACATCTTGACGACATCTGGCGTTGCCACAAACTTACCTTTTATCGTCCCAGCTATCGTATGAATCACTGGCAACACCTGCACGCAGCGGCGCGCGCCAGCGTTCCTTGCTCAACGATATGTGTACGTGACAACACTCACCGCTTGACACACGCGCTGGTCAATTCCACCCCAATTGGCGGCGTGCGCAAGCGCAGCACTTAGACTGGTGCTGTATGCACCCCGCCCTCATCGTCCCTTTCTGGAGGCTCGGGAGCCCGGAACTGTCATGCCACCTCTCGCGTTCACGCCACCGCACCGCCGCCGAATCCCCTGCCCCAGGTCCGTCTTGTCGAGCGGACCATCGACACGATGTACATGCGCGCGCTGTCGGGAGCGCACAATCCGCATTCCAGTGAGGAGTGCGCGCGAATCGCGGTATCGCCTAGTTGTGTAGTGCGTACTTGAGCGCGCGATGCCGCCACTGTATTAACCTTTCCCTCGCCCCACATACTTGCCCGCGGGTGCGCGTTTGGGCCGGTTTCACTCCAACATGAATTCCTATGACAAAACGGTTAGCCGGCGAGCTCCTCTGTCCTCGACTTTACTCCTCTATATCTATCATCTTCAAGTACCTCGCGTGCGTGAAATGAAATACAGGACTTGCTCATTATGTCCGGCGTGTGCTAGCGACTTGAATCGGGCCCAACCAGAACTGTACAAGTTGACCTCAAGTGCGCGGACGCGAGTGAGGCTTGCTCCGGAACGTGAACCTGGGATCGAGCCGCGGGATCAAATGACCTGAACGGTACATATACGATGATAACCGACTCATCTGCAGTTGTACCTTTGCACACCAAGCGCCGCTGAATCAGCCTGCTGCTAACTTTAACGCATCGAGTCCTTCGTGAAATACCGACGCCGTCAAAAGTGAAATCGAAATGAAAATTCCAAGGAACAATTGGGACTGTATTGGATCCGGAGTGAGAGCGTGCGTACACATATCGGCCGCGGACCGGAAATGGATGCGGACTTGCAATTGGTTAGTGTCCGTGCCAACTCACCACTGAGCTTCGTTTGACTCGTCCCGACGGCAAAGATAACTTTGAAAGTAATGTAAAATATATCTGAAATGGAATGGAATGTGGGCAAGCGTACTTCCAAGGGATTCAACTAGGATGAAAAACCTACGTACGTACATATGCATCCTGATTCTGAAATCCTTGCGTGTCTTTACATGTATTCTGTATCTCTTCCCGGAAGTCAATAACCTGGTACCGAATCACCAAAGAATTGGGCCCCAGAATCGACTTACCTCCGGCGTGCGATTAAATTGCATGCATGCATTCCAGGTGTACGGATTGAAGCGCACCCGCGCTGCGTATTCAATTCTGGTTAAAGTACATCCGGGATATTGCGGGGGTTTCTGCTCAAAGAAGCTTCAGCAGCTCTTTACGTTCCAAGACAGGAAATAGGACATTGCCTCTCAAGCTCTCGCCTGGAACTCGGAGATGGATCTTGAATTCATCGCCTCGAATGGTTGAATTGAGGTCCATTAAGAGCGATCCAGGATTGAATATCTTGGGTTAATAATGTACGGAAGGCTGCCAGTTAATATGGGACTAATTCCAGATGATCGCTTGAAGTGGGAGGCTCGAAAGAATTTCTTGAACAATGAAAGCTTACCTTGGCCATGATGAAGCCGTGGAATTCGGCGTACTTCTACTTCAGAGCGAGGTCTGAACTGAATATTAATGAGACGACTCGGAGTCAGTCGGTCAGTCAGTCCGTGGGTATAATTTAATGTTAATCGGCTTTGGGTATAACTTCGATGCAAGATCACTTATCGTACAGGGCATGCAGTGCGAGTCGGCTTTAAGCTAGGTGATCCAAGCCAATGAACCTTGGCTGACTGGAACTTGTGTCGGCGCTATGGGAGGATAGGGACCCTAGCAGAGACTTGGCCATCCTAGACCTGGATACAGCTAACGACGGTAGTTTTGCCATCCAAGGCTGAATGCTGAATACAACGAGTTAATTTAGCAATTATTTGTGAGATGAAAAAAAGGGCATGGCTTGCGTCGGGGATCATAGATTCGGTCGCCTCAAGCGAATCGAGACATTGAAACCCCTGGGATTGCATGCACAGTGAGAAGTCTGAGGAGGAAACACGAGTAAGGCTCGAGGAATGAGAACGAAATAGTGACCAATTTAGCCACAGGACCAGAGGCTCGGGTTCCAGCGGGAGGATGAGCTTGGGCTGAATCCTCCCATGTAGTGGAATTAATCATAAAGTTAATAAAAATCCGTCTCCCGTCCGAGCTCAGGTCCTGGGACTCCTGGCGAAGAAATTTCAAGTCCCGGAAGCAAAGCCCAGGAGAAGTGTCAGCAAACAACTTACGTTCCGATGACAATCTGGAAGTAATTCGTTGTATATGGCACACTTGAGCACTTGCCTCAGAGACGGACGCCCATTGGGAGGGCTGCGCTACCAAAGCAAAGTCAAAGCTGATCACCTGCATCCTGCTTAATCAATCGTGATAGTTCCAAGATAGATCAGCGGCAATGTTCACCAGTCCGAATTTGTGCCAGATAAAATGCCAGTGCCACACCAAATCTTAGGGAGGTTTGAAGGCAGGACAAGCAGTGTGAAGGACGCAAAGCCAGTGGATGAATCCAGAAAAAACAGAATCAAATCCTAGAAGGATTATTCGATGCCCGAAGTGATACAGTGCACATTATTAGGGAGAGACACAAGAGCTTGGGAGTACGGGACATCCACAGAAGTGCAGACAGGATGGAGTCGCAATCCACGACTGCGCCCATGCCATATTTCCCCGCAACAACATACTTCAAACGCCCCGCAGCGTCTCGAAGATCCTCCCCAAAAAGAAGGTCCATACGGCGGTTGAAAGTTGATGCAGCATCGCCGTCTCGGCCAGGGAGAGCGAGTAACCTGGGAATGTCGCTCTCGCGGGCGGCAATCGGAACACTGCTGGGCAGTTTACGAGTTAGCGTGTCAATTTGTTTCGCAAGAGCCTCCATGGCCGCAACTAACGTAGATTTTGAGTCGAAATTAAGATAGTGCAGAGAAGAAAGCTGCACGTACTCTCTGTTTCGCCATTGTTGGGATCACTGAGCGTAGGCGCCTGCTTCCGCTGCCGAGGGCCGTCCACGATAAGTCGGGGGTCGGGATTATCGCGGGAACGCGACATCGTTGGTGTCGCTACTTTTGGGGGCTTGCGGGTGCGAATATTTATACAGCAAGGCAGAAAGCATGCTAAAAAGGAAATGAATAAACTAAAGCTGAAGCCAATAGCTGCTAAGTATCGTTCTACAGACGTCCGCAGCTGTCTAGGCAACAGAAATTTTACAGGAACAGGACGGGGAAGTGGAGGACGGACAATAAAATTGAGGAACAGCAGGGTTGAGTCGGATAGACTCAATTAAATTTGACATTTGAAGTGGAAAATTGGCTGTTGGCAGGCACATAGCGCGCGTCATGACACTCAGGGACTCTAGGTTGCCACAAGAGGGAGCGATTTGAATGAAATTTCGACCAGGAACAGGAAGGCTGTCTTGCAGGGCTGCAAGGCAGGACGTCAGAGTTAAGCACCCTTGAAATTTTGCACATAGGGTCGACGGAGAAAGTGTGGGCGCTGATCGTTGCTTTGCAACGCTGTGCCGTTTATACTGGCTAGAAGGAGACGGCAATAAATATACATATCTAGGCCCGGGCTTGCCGGGCCTGGCAGGCCTGGCATTCCTCAAGCCCGAGCCCTGGGCCCGCCAAAGCCTTGAGTCGGGCTCGGCCCGGCTTGATCAAGCCCGGGCCCGGCTCGGCTCGGCTTGCGGGCCTGGGCCGAGCCCTGAACATCACTATCCACGAAGCCTGAGGTCGTGGACCGAAGACATTGGGAAGCGAAGTAAGAGGAATATGGGCAAATCATACAGTGGACATCGAGGTTGAATCTCTCAACGACTCTGAAATGGTAAGGACTAGCAATTGCGATGAGCGAGAGAAAGAGAGCCAAATGTGTGACAGCAGATTGTCATCGTGGGATCTTTGAACTTAGCTCACGTTGCCGAACCGAAAGGGGGTGGCGGTGAAATCCGCGAATTTTTTTTCTGACAATCCACGACTCTTTCCGTTAAAACTGACCATTGAATTTCATGTTGATCGGGGCTGTACGTGTGCTGTTCAATTTGCTGTGCCTTGGAAGTTGTCAAAGCTGACGCCTTATTTTAAGCCTTTCGTAAAGTGTGTGGCAGCTGTAATTCGGCGCTTAACCACTCTTTCTCTTATCCCCACCATCGATGGACGATACACAAATGGATGCCTCTAGCACAACCCCAGACAATCCTGGGTCCTCCTCGTGAGCTTCTCTCATCGCTACCTGCCTCGATGTAAGTTGTGTCTCATCAGAACCTCACCTAGCCATGGCAGCGCCATCTTCTCGCAGTCACACCACTTCACTGTGGCCGGCGGTACTTTCAACAATACCAACAGCGTCACAAACAGCTATACTACCACTGTTCAAACTGTGCCCTCTGGTACACTTTCCGCATGTATCCTGTGAATAGGTGTTGATTATTGCTCAGACTTCCGAATGATCCCAATGGGAGAGATAGATCTCCAACACGAAATACGAGTGGGTAATGAATCGGGCTTTGTCTATCACCAGCGTCAATCTGGGCATGTTCGGCGGATGTATTCTGCTAAAGTGGAGGGCAGAGAGTCAAGTAGGACGGTGGCCATATATCAAGGGGACCGCGCAGAAGAGGTAGGATAAATTTGCCCTATTTTTCTAATATCTCCTGATGGTTTTCCAGGAATGGCGGCGGGATGTTGCGAGATATATGTTGATTCGGCAAGTTTCACGAAAACCCTTTTGCTGCTCACCTCAATAAGCTCTACATCCAGCCATCCAAATATCATTCAGTTTCATTCGGCCGCGAGTTCGAATAACATACATGCCACGGTCTTTCATGGCGGCACGTCTCACAATTTACAATCATCGATCCCGAGCTTGACTCCTGGATTAGATTTGATACCGTTCGAACAATACCTGGATCGTCATTCACCCCTCTTGCAAGTGTATATCTATGGCTACTGTGTATGTATACATACATTTGCCACTTCCACTTGCCAAATATTGATGTCCCTGAAGGGCGCAGATTTCTGGGTACGAAAGCTCAGTTATATCCGCCAGCTCGCTGATTACCATTATAGGTGATGCGGCGTTATTTTGATTCTTTATTCCAACGGTGGCTGGTAAGTTCAATCGTCTTGGATGCCCTACTTGTTTATGTCGATATTCAGTCTCAAAATGAATGCACATTTTGGATTCGTCGTTCCTCTGGTCGGCTCTGCGTGGATCTCATACCAGCAAATTCTTCACACCTCTGGGATGCCAATGGGATCAGAGTATCCCGCTTACCAGGAATTAAACCATTGGAGGCCCCAGCCCAAGAGGCCATAGCCATTGACTCTCTAACACTGAATCATTTTCACGAAATATGCTATTGGAATCTAGGAAGACCTCGAAACCTCTACTCTTCCGCCTCCGCAACAGCGAATCTCAACGGAATAATTGCCTGTGTTTCGGGGGATAGACCCGAAGACTGGGTTGAGATTGCACTCTTGGCGGATACAGAGGTTTTTCTAGGTTATTGGAGGACTCCTGCAAGAGCGACTGGAGAAGTCATGAAAGGTGGCTGGACCCGGTATTACAAATTTATTTTGGCTGCATGGCGATCTGTTCTGACTGGCCGACTTCCAGTTTCGCCTCTGGTGATATATTTGACAGCACTCTGTATTTATACATGGGAAACGGGAGTAGTGAATTCTGGCTCAGTCAAGCAAATCATATTTTCAGCGCCCTTAGGATTACATCCAATTATGAGGATTATGGTGCGTTTGAAATCAGTCTTGGCCAATTTCTTATTGACCTATTCAACTAGTTCTTGTGTTTTATGTTGAGTTCAAGCTCGTAATTTCAGCGACTGCGGAACCCCCACCCATGGGCTACTTATTTCTCTGCCCACCAAAATATTTTCAAACAAGACCATCCTCATTCAGATGGCCTGAATGCCCAGCATACTGGTCCCTTGATCCATCGGGTGTCGAGTGTCTTAGCATGGAAGATGCCACTGCTTTGGGATTCCCTTCCATATCACTCCACACAGAGGTGTGGGGAGGGTCCTGGGATGCTAGTGTTTATGCCGCACTTCACCAATTCCATCAAGCGAAAGGTTTTGATCCAGACAGCCAGGATGTCGCTTGCCATCTTGGCGAGCCACTTTATCAATTGGCGAGAGAAATGGATTCTCCATTTGCACATGGTTAGTAGACCATCTACACAAATCATGCTGATTGACTGGTGGCTATCTATCCCAGTGGATGATGAGGAGTCTTATTCAGACGAAGATGATCAGGACCCACTTGATATGGACAATACACGCAGATCAACTTGGGAGGATAGTGGTTAGTTCAATGCATTCCTGGATCTAAATTGGGTGATCATCACATTTTTAGACAAGTCCACGGATACATACAGAGAAGCTGTTCTGCTTCCCACTGGTAAGCCAATTTCACCTGAAATAAAACACTCTGTTTGGCTAATAAATATTGCAGCTGGAGAGGAGGGTTCATGTGCAGAAGAAGAAACAGATAGGGACCCACTAAACATTGACAAGGCAGAGGGTTTCCGGAACTCAGCTGTGGGCACTCATGGTCATGGTCAGTGTAATAAATTATGCCTGGATTTCGCTCACGACTACTAGTCTTCAAAATTCAGGGCCTGGGTCGGCCGGGGCTCAGGGCCGGGGGGCTGGGCCGCAGTCTCGATGAGGACACGCCAGTGACACAGGCATTCAAATTTTTCATGAACCTCCAGTTGGCTCTGATTATGTTTCTCGCATTATGCCGGTTGTACGACCATGATGTATGGTGTGGTACAAGTCTCAAATAGTTCACAGACACTTTTCGACACATCAGAGAGGATTCTTGTTAGTCCATTGTGATGTTGACTGCGCCTCTGCTAGGTGCCGATAGGTGGTGGTGGTAAGGGCAAGTAGAGAGTGTTCGTCCTTGGGGGAGATAATGGTGTCGCTGCGCGAGACTGTGATAGCAGTAAAATGTGTGTAGTTTATTTAGAGGATTTTGATACGCCCCAGAGAATATCTGGTCGTATGGTTCGCTATTCTAAAGTACGGAGGAGAATCCACCCAAAAGTCTAGCCTTCCCTGAATTTTGTAACACGATCTGTTCTACAATCCTGTCAAGGAGCAGACGACTGTTCAGATGTGATGCGGTTTTCGTTGTTATAAACGCTATGGGGCCGTTCTCGGTTCTTTTGTATACAGCTTCCCTTGGTCCTCCGACCTCTTCTAGGGTGCTTCGTGTGCTGGGAGGCCCAAAACTTGTTTTCAACAACTCCGCTACTGTCTGCCGCTCCGTTATTTCCAAGTCCGTTCCCTACTAAGTCCTCTACAAATCGTCTTCTTCGTTCCGTTCGCGAGCTCTAGCGAGCAGAGTCGGCTGCTTGAGAGCTGTGATGAAGGTTGATACCCGCTCCGTTCGATACGAGCAGTCAGGGAGGTGTATAACTCGAGCGGTGACTGGTGTGGTGCTCGAGACGCTGTTATGTCGAGCAGTCTGTACAGCAACGAATAATCCGAGGGTGGCAGGTCGATGTTCTGCCAGGGGCAGCCCTGGGAACCTTGGTTTTCATGGTCGGCGTACCCTGGTGAGCGGTACTTGCGTATCACTTAAGATGTGCTGGTAGTTTTAGATGGGAGAATTAGATGTCTTTATTCGTAGCAGTGTCTCGTATTTATAGGAAACCGACTGTCTAGCACTGCCTTCTACATGTTCCTCTTGTCCTTCTCCAACTCATCACATTCCATTACCTAAATCGGGGCCGCCACATGCTCCTTTGACTGGTTCCATCCGTCTTTGTGACTCAAAAGGGGTTCCCACTCCGTTCCTATGCTGAGCGTGGGATATCCGCTTGATGAACACAGTTTTCCACTCTCAATTCTGCATTCCTGGAGGCTGTGCATGAGTTCTCCATTCGCCGAACGCATGCTCCTTCAGTCGGAGATGATTTCCGCTCCCAGATCTACATTCCAAGAAGCTGTGCATGAGTTTCCCATCCCTCGAACGCATGCTCCTTGAGTCAGGAACGATTTCTGCTCTCAGTTCTATATTCCAGAAACCTGTGCGTGAGTTTTCCGTTCCTTGATCGCATGCTCCTTGAGTCGGGAACGATTTCCGCTCTCAGCTCTATGTTCCAGAACCTGCACATTGTGAGTTTTCCGCTCTTAGATCTTGTCTTGGTTGGCCCATTCCTCCTTGATCTTGTTCTCCTCCTCGTTTTATTGATACCCTCCCCGACTTGAATGACCTATTCCTTCTTGAAGGCCGCTCCACAAGCTCCATAATCATATCCTTCTTGACTTGTTTGACCTATTCCTTCCTGAAGGCCGCTCCACAAGCTCCATAATCATATCCTTCTTGACTTGTTTGACCTGTTCCTTCTTGAAGGCTGCTCCACGAGCTCCATAACCATATCCTACTTGACTATATTTCGTTCGGCGCCTGGCTCGGCGGAGCCACGAAGCGGAGGGAGGCGAGGTGGAGATGAGGCAAGGCAGAGGGGAAGCGCGAGGCAGAGGGGAAGCACGAGGTGGAGGGGAAGCACGAGGCGGTGCGTATGTCAGCGAGAGCCCAGGTACTAGTCAGGCATGCAAAGTCCCCGGTCGTAAGAGCACGAAGTCGGGCGAGCGGCAACATAAAGTTGGTGCGCAAAGTTGTCGTTACCAAGTAGGGCGTGCAAGTCGGGTGTTACTGAGTCGGTGCACATCGGGCAAATTGGTGTTTACGCGCTTGCAAGCGCGTAAAGTCGGCGCACAAGTTGGCATTACTGGTGTTACTAAGTCAGGCAAATTGGTGTTTAGCAAGCGCGTAAAGTCGGTGCGCAAAGTTGGCGCTACTGGTGTTACTAAAGTTGGCGTGCGTCGGGTTGGTTTTGTAGCGCGACTCCGCTCTGTCTTTTAACCCGGGAATGATCTTCTGCTTCGGGATTTCCACTCGTCAGCATCGTTTCCGTTCGTGCGTTCAGAGAGTTTTTTAGGGTTGCTGTGTGTATCGGAAATGTCGTTAGGTTTGCGGCCAGTGTGTGTATCGGAATTCTGTTGTGTGAAGTTGGCAATGTGTAAGCGTCGGATCGGTGTGTTCTGTCTCTTTTTGGTGATGCTGTTTCCGCTTCATATGTGCCGTTCCAGAGCGGTCACAAAGTGATGGCTCACATCTGTGAATGATCAATAACATTTTTTCTGCAGCTTGCCAATGAAAGGCTTTCACTCTAGGTGCGGTGGAAATGCTTTAATGCTATTCTAGCTCAATGGAATAAATCCACTAAACTATAACACTAAAACTAAACTACAACTCCAATCGTGACAATGAGTGAACAGCAGTGTGTGTTCAGAGGTGAAATGTCATGATTTGGCATTTCACGAACCCTTTTCAACTTTTCAGGGCAGGTTTA
This sequence comes from Mycena leptocephala, assembly GCA_029378395.1. NCBI lineage: Eukaryota > Fungi > Basidiomycota > Agaricomycetes > Agaricales > Mycenaceae > Mycena > Mycena leptocephala. Next base: position 68,169 of record JARJLF010000986.1, on the reverse strand, counting down.
TTCGAAACACCAACCAGATTATTCCATAAACCCAACCCACATCCCACTGGATTATTCCACAATTTCCACGCATGGCCTACAACCAGAAGACGCGAGGGCGTATTACTTCAGCAATGCCGATCAGGTTATTCAATAACCCATGTTTCCAACCATTGGATAACATATAAGGAGGGAAACCCCCTTAACCCGCAAAACATATAGGGACACACCCCTGGGTCCTGATTGATGGCCCTGCACATTCAAACACACCCTATGTGTGATAATTCCGATCGATCAACTCCTAGATAGATACAATATGTAGAATCTCATGTACTGTAGATTCTACCTCGTCTAATATCAAGTCTACCTTGGCTGGACAACAACGCAGTGTTCCCTCACAACTACCCTGTCTTACCCCCTGCTCTATATTCTTCTCTCCTTGAGGTCTCCTCAAATCTGGTGTCTAGGCAGTTACTATACCGCCTCTGGATCATTTACGATCCCCCCCACCATCAACATAAGCCAACTACCTCCTCCTGACGACGAGGTTATTCGACGCTATCTCCTAGTGGGGTATCACATTACTTTCTAACTGGGTTATTCAACTATCCTCCCAGCCAGTGTGGAAGAGAAGGCTTGTCCTGAGGTGGACAAAGGGAGTGTCTGGTCGTGCTGATGACGGCGCTGAGTCACGCAGTAAGAAATATAATGGCTGCTGGATAATAATGAAACTAGGTGTAGAACACGGAGAAGTGTGAATAAAATAAGAAACTCAGCTCAAGTATGCTCAAACTAGGGTGGATTCGTGCACAGGTGCTCAGAAACAAGGTGTATACGTGGCGGTAAGAGACAAAGAGGGAAGATGCTTTTATAGGTCCAGTGCAAACAAGTAAATATGATGAGTCAAAACCATGTATGTAATAGAGTCCGTGGATGAAAAGCCACTGCTAAAATCAACCCAATCCCAGCAATCCGGGAACTATGCAAAGACGTGATAGGGAGATATATGCTGCCCCGCTCAGCGCCGAATGTGGGTACCCATTCCACTTCGAATCGATCCCCAGCGTAGTCCGAGATGCCCGAGAATTTGGATTCACTTGTCGCATAGGCAGTACATAGTGAATAAATGAAATGTCTGTGTGAAATCAAAGTAGGTAAGTGCAAGAATATGTAGAGTCAATAATAAGTATTTTACGCATGGCCTAGAAATATATTGCGAAATCATGTTGAACTTGACTTGATGGTAGAATGCGTGGAACTTTGGACATGCAGGTGCGAAATAGGTCTGTGAGAATCAGGGTGGATAAAATGAGTTTAGTAATAAAATGTGCTGGAAGGGCGCAATGGAACAATAAAACAAAAACTCGACGCGCTGTGTTCCTGTGTTTGGTTAGCGCATGCAACTGGTCCGAAGCCCGAAGGCGACGAGCGTGTTGAGTCGCACTTCCACACCGGGTTGTTCCCTGTCATCCAACATCTAGTCGACTGAGGGCTTGTCTTGACATGAGAATCAAGCATTAGATTCTATAGTGCAGGTGATTTGTTCGAGGAAGACCAGTTTGTACAAGGAAAGGTTCTCCTTGGATACAGTCTATCAGTCCCCTCGGAAACCTTGACAAGTTTCACAAGCAATGGGATGAACAGTAAAGTATGTGGTTTTTCAGTTCAGAGAACTGGCATGGTTTGTTCCGTAGAACGGGTTTATGCATTTCAGTGGGGTAGCAATCCTCGACAGTCTGCTGGGGTATGAAGAGGAAGTGAGTTCAACAACAGATGGTCTGCCCAGTCTAGAATAGGAAATTCAAGCATCACCAAGGCATCACTCACTTTTCCAATACTTTCACATCTGCCACACAGCAGAGGCAATAACAAACATCATCCCTCTCCCCACAGCACCTCTCCTTTGCCTCAGGTAAGCTTATATTACAATAGTTAGTTGAAAGCCTTCAGATTTCAAATTTGCTGCGTGGCTTTGCACAATGCACAATATGCCGCATACGGCTCGTGCGGCTTTTGCGCAACCTATCTATGGTCACTGAGTTGAGGTGTTGAGTGACACGGGACACCCAGATTGTTTTTTGATGGGTGCAAAAATCGCCTCAACTCAGAAGAAGCTTTATCGGGCATCTCGGACATCGAAAATAATGAACACTTGGTCAAAAAGTACAGGAAGGTGTTGTTGCCCCTCAGCCGAGTACTGCCGAGTAATGCCGAGCCGATGTCCCATCACAAACCATCGCTGACTCGCACCTCTTTCTTCGACGCTGCCGGCTCCCTGACACAACCTCCGCATTACGCTGCCCTGACCAGCTGCTGTGTCTTCCACTCACGCCTGCGTGCGCCATCACGACATCCACCTCAACATCCACTGCACCTCAGCCTCGTGACTGGTCCTGCTCGTCTCTGCACCCCAACATAGCGCCGAGTCCGTGCAATGGTGCTCATCAACCCAGTGCATCGCCTCTTGATCCCTACCTTGCTCATTTTCCCATGTTCTAGTGCACCTCTAGATATGTGCTCCCAGCTCAGCCGTAACACGTCCTCACTCCCAAGCTCCATGCGCGCAAAATTGGAGGCCTCGAATCTGCATTCCAGTGAGCAGGGCACCGAAGGTTCTGCGAGCGTGCCCAGGCTGGCGCAACACCTTCCCCCCCGTATATCCGTGCGCACTCGCGCGCGCTTGGTGCCGCTCCGACTTTACGCACATCCTCGGCCATCCCGTGGTCTGCATGCGAAGTCTGATCTGCTAGCTCCCCAACTCCACCACGCTGTAACTATCATCTGTGAGTACATAGCATGAATGAATGAAGGTTTTGCCTGTGTTCCCTAACCGTGATTTGAATTAAAACGCATACCGAGTTGGTTTGGGGCACCAGTGAATCAAATTGGGGAGTTGGCCTCGAATGCGAATGCGAGGACACGCGTGGGTTTGGGCTTCGGTCCTCGGGGTGGACCGGTCGTCCGCCCGCGCTCATGTTCATTGACATGTAAACTACACGGTGCAGATGACCGCGATGACGACAGCTTACCCGAATGCATTGCCTTTGCGCGCAGCTGAAGAAATTGAGACATCGGTTCGATAACTCGCACAGTAATGTATCTATCGAAAGACCGAGTGAAACACTGCATTCAGGAGCTCCTAGACTCAGTTTGTCAAGGTGTGCATAGGTCTGCCAAGGTAAGCGTAGGCATCTGCGCAGGCTCTGTGTAGCTGAGTCTAGACCCATCCAGGTGTGTCTAGGTCCCTGTGTAGCTGCCTAAACCCACCTTGCCAGAACCTACACACACCTTTACAAACTGAGTGTAGGTCCGTGTAGGTCTCAGTCTAGGACCTCTTTGAATGCAGTGAAATGCAGTCTAATTGCAATCAGAATTCAACGGGAGTTCGAACCGGCGCGCATTGGAATTGTGAGCATACCTGGGCCTAGACTCGGAATGAAGGCCGGCCGAGGTTGGTTTCTGCATCAACATTTGAATAAACTGGGCTGGGACAAAATACGGGTAAGCGAGCGAGGAAACATACCCGGATAAAATACATAGATGTATGCATTCATCGCAGAGTGCAGACTCGCCATCCGCATCGCCAAGGGAGTGGCTCTGCGCAGAAGTTAGGAACCCAGTGCCGAATGAACAAAAATTGGGACAGAGAATGGGACTTACCGGCACGGTATACTTGAATGCACGCTATCCAACCACACTCGTTCGCGCTAAGGTGCTGAGAATTATACGCAGGGTAGCTTCAGTAATCTACTTACTGCACAGTCCAAGAGGAATCTCCCGGAAAAGGGAAGTTGGAAATGGGAGATTAGGACCTCGGAGAAAAACTTTGAGCCCCTCATCGGGCGTCGAGTGATGCTGGTTGAAGTCTGTACAAAGAGTTGAATTGAGTTGACGATCAAAGCTAGAATAAATGAGACGACTCAGTCGGTCGGTCAGCCTGTGGCTTAAATAGATGCAAGTTTACCTGCACCGCATGTTTTAATCAAGAGAAGTTCGACCATGCCCGGCTCGAAGAACGCAGAGATGAAACCAATAGAGAGGTGTAGCTCACACTGAGTCCGCGCTGACAGTTCCGGCATCGAGGATAGCGGCTGTGGTAGCATTCCGAGGCTAAATATGACGAGCCAAGTCAGTGATTAATTTTGCGGTTAAATGCAGACATTCCTGAGTAGGAAACACGAATAGGTCCCGAAGAAGCAGAACGAGTCAGGACCGCCTGGGTCATAGGGCCCCGACCAGATGTTCCGGTTCCCGAACTCGGGTATCAGGCTGGGGGTACACCGTGCTTGGGGGCAAATTTGAAGCATCCTATGTCGCGGAATCAATGTCAGTGGAAGAAGAGTGCAATGTTCACCAGAGTCAGTCGCGATTCAATGCCAAGCAGGACCGAAATTCCTGGTCAAAGAGTAGGAGCGGGAGCGGTGATTTTTGCGCTTTTGAGGTCCGTGCCGCATCTTTTGATGTTTTCTTAGATGCCAAAAAAAGTTGCGGCAGAACGTCACTTGCTGCAACTTTTTTTACTTCTAAGGTGCCGCAACTTTTTTTTTCTCGCCAATTTTTTTATTGCATATATAGTAAGATACTATGAGGGTCAAAATGCACATTTATTCCGGCGCAAATATTTTTTCCAAATTTCGGTCTGCCGCCACTTTTTTTAGTGTTCGAGGCTTGTGCGGCCACTTTTAGGCCCTTTTTGCAACATCAAAAATAGTGGCGCCGAAACTCGACCTGCCGCCACTATTTTTTTCAAAGTGCGCCACTTTTTTTTTTTTTGGTTTTTTTTTGGTTTCAACGCCACTTTGGTGAAGCAAAGTTATCTCAGACTATATTGCACTCCTTTGTTCAATTTGATGTGTGTCGCAATCTCTAAGTATTCTACAGCACCGAATTGTTCCGGCTGCTGTCGGGTAGACTCGTCACCAGTCTGCCATGGACTATGGCGGTCCAAATGCACATTTATTCCGCCGCAACTTTTTTTTGAAATTTGAACTTCTCCGCAACTCTTTTTGTGCTTTTAAGGTCATCTTTTGACGTTTTCTTAGATGCCAAAAAAAGTTGCGGCAGAACGTCACTTGCCGCAACTTTTTTTACTTCTAAGGTGCCGCAACTTTTTTTTTCTCGCCAATTTTTTTATTGCATATATAGTAAGATAGAGAGTCCACATAACTCCCATTCAAGTCGGCAACTCACAACTACAGGAAATGAGGTCGGGGTTGACCATCCGAGATGACCGAAGGGAATTGCCGATTCAGTCAATAAGTGCCGAGATGCCGACGCTGCCGCCATACTGGTACTTTCCGAATTCCCTACACCGGTGAACAAGGGAAAATCAGGTTCGGTGGGTAGCATATTTTCAATCATGAAGGCTCACACTTCGAGGACACAGCAGCTACTGTTTTTTGGTCGATTTTCGAGTGTACTCGAGTAGATTGAATGATCCTTGAAGTGTGGCGCTGGATTATGAGTGATTTTCGAAGGGTTTTGAATGTTATCTCTATTCTTTTAACCCGAATGTATTCAGACTTGATCTGCAGCATTAGTTCCACATAAGTGAGCAACCGCTTTGACCGAGAACAGGTCTCTGGGTTTGTTGAGTGTGGAAATCAAATTCAAGAGCTATGGGCATGTGGTGGGCGTATCAGAAGCAGTGGTAAAGCGAGAAACAATTAATTTCGAGCCATATACTCGTCTACTCGAACGAAAGATAACACAGTGCCGATATGACGACAGGAACGGCATCTCGGCAACTAAATGCCCAAAATCGGCAATTCCCTTCGGTCATCTCGGACAGTCAACCCCGACCTCATTTCCTGTAGTTGTGGGTTGCCGACTTGAATGGGAGTTATGTGGATTCTGTATCTTACTATATATGCAATAAAAAAATTGGCGAGAAAAAAAAAGTTGCGGCACCTTAGAAGTAAAAAAAGTTGCAGCAAGTGACGTTCTGCCGCAACTTTTTTTGGCATCTAAGAAAACATCAAAAGATGCGGCACGGACCTCAAAAGCGCAAAAAGAGTTGCGGAGAAGTTCAAATTTCAAAAAAAAGTTGCGGCGGAATAAATGTGCATTTGGACCGCCATAAGACACTACAGGGCCAATGAAACAGGCTTTCAGGATTGTAAGCAGAAATCGGAGTACTGCATGTCCTGGAATGATTCAAGAGTCATCTCAAATAATAGGATTAAAAACTAACAACGAAGAGTCAGATGTACGGCGAAAGGGAAGACAGTCAGTTGCATCGTGTAGGAAAAGCAGTGTGAGCGAAACGAGGCCGGTGAGACCTAATGTAAACACTTGGACCTGAAAGAGCACTTGAGCGGGATGGTCGTAAATGCATCGACTCCGCACGTACCCGGAGATACATATGTGGGCATGTCTCTGCTCCGCTTCAATTTTTCAGACAGCCCTTTCAAAAATGCGTTAGGAGCCAAGCGCGCGTCTCAAGTTTCACATTCATAATGTGTACTCACAATCCTGGTGAGTTAATTTGATTTATCGATTATTCCCGCAGTGCGCCACTTGGAAGTGGGTTGACTTGTATTCCTGCGGTGGCTGCACTGTGGATAGATTTTTCAAGGGTCCGGGTTGAGAATTCCAGAGCACGAGATTATTCAATAGCTCTTACGGGTCCTTGGCTTCAATTTTATGTTGGATTCGATGTGGACACGGCAATTATGAGGTAGGTCGTTTGATTGGTACTTGAGGATCGAATCAAGCGAGCGCCGACTCAAATTGGTGTGCGCAGCGCAGAAGCAGTTCTGCGTAGGGCGGGGATATACTGTAGAAGAGAAGGTATCAGCACCTCGAGCTCCGCAGCGCGCGTTTCACACAGACACGCGTGGGATCGCAAGGGCTCTTGTGCGCCGCTGCGGACGTTGGTGCGGCGTGGTGTAGTGAAGTGGGAGGGCATGCATATAATGACAGTGCGGCACGAGCATGGGTATGAGCGGGGTCTGATGTGAGGCTCACAGTATACTGGAGTGTGAACTTGAATCACGGCGCGGAGGGTTGCATGCGCCGGGACAGGCCCTCGTTCCCGCGTAAGGATGGAGTGCGAGGGTGGAGAAAGATGAGATGAATTAAAATTAGTTACGTAGATGTACAGGGAGCGTAGATTGTCGGTGCGTTTGATTGATGAGCACCGTCGTGTTAGCGTTGAGCGGCGCTAGCTAGGATGCGAATATCGCGACTCGCGAGTACTAGTGCTGCCAGTGGTGCGAGCGGGGCTGGCGGACACAGGGGCGGGTCAATGCAGATCCGGAGGGCGACGAGACGGGGAGCCGCACAGATTTTCTTGACGAAGACGAGCGAGCAAAACATCGCGACGGATTGAGGTGGTGGTAGAAAGCAGAGTGGCTGTGACTCCGAGCGCTTAACCGGCAATCACTTTGAATTACCGGCATCATTCTTTGGTTTTCGACTGCCACTACGCGCACGCCTGGCGCCACTTCTTGTCTTAGACGTCCTTTCCAAGATTCGTCGCTCGCGCTCTGACAGCGTAACACCATCTACCTCTATCCTTTGGCTGTACCAGCCCCGCCCGCGCCCGCCATCACGACATCCGCCTCAGAATCGCGACTCGTCCTGGTCCGTACCCCAATTGCAACCTGGAGACGAGCCCGCACAACGGTGCTCATAAACCCAGTGCGTCGCATCTTCCCTCGTCGCCTTTCCCTTATTCGCCTATTGGTTCCACGACAAGATCTTGTGATAGTTCAGGCGCCAAACCTGTCTTCATCTACTAGTTACATCGCCCTCTCGACGTAGCGGCGCGCAGACATGCTCGGTGTACTCCCTACACATCCATGCTCATCAATATACATATCTGACACCTCGCGCTGGCCGCTTCCACCCAATGCTTGGCGTGCGCAAGCGCATCATGCCCTCGTGCACTCGGCACCCGCACATACGCGTAACGCATCGCTGCTCTCCTGAGTTACGTTCACCGGCCCCAGCACTCTCGCGCTGTGTTTCGCCTTCATTTCGCCCCTGCCGGCCGAAATCCCTGCCTGCGCATCGTATCCTTCTTTTCCACCGAACCATCGACACCGAACCATCGGCACAGGTATACATGCGTGTGTCGGCGGCGGCGTGCAGTGCACCTTCCCTATCGAACTGCGGTGGACATTCCCAGCGCATTGCTTTCCCCCGCCTCGCACATCCTTGCCGGCGCGCGCGCTCGGGGTGGCTCCGAGTCGATTTTGCGCGTACCCCGTCGTGTTTGCGCGATGTAGAATAGTTGGCCACTGTTATATCTACAGTACCATCTGTAAGTGCATAGCAAATTAAGACTTCTATGTGATGTATCCCTCGTGGAATTGAGCGCATAGCGAGTTGGATTGCGGTTCTAGCTCAATAAATTTGGTTAGAATACGAGGAAACATGCAATGGGGCGTGAGCCTAAGCTTGGCTGCTCCGGACTGTGAGCGTGGAACCGTGCGCTCGTGCTCAAGTAAACAGTGCAGCTGAACGCGATGACTGAAACTTACCTGGACGTATTGGGTACATCCGATTCTGCGTTGCGCGCTGCTGAGAGTCTCGAGGGATTACCTTATAGAGTAATGTACTTGAGGACCAGGTGAATGGAAAGGTCACATCGAGTGGATTGGGAAAATAAGTACCTCTACTCCGAGTGTGATTCGGATTTGGAAGAATGAGGTTTATTCCCGCACCGACTTCGCTGCACTGCTGAGTCTGGTTTAACTCGCGTACGGGCACCGTGACGGCAACAGTAACTTTGAAATGAAATGAAATTGAACGCGGGTACGCGCACAACGTACCTGCAAGGTGTTACATGTATCTCAGTCTGCGCGTCCGAGACTTATGATCATGACAATGATTATGTCCCTGTATTTCCGTTAATGGCTCATACGATGAGATGGTAAGGCGGCGAAAAACCCAGTCAACCAGTACTGAGCCACCGAAGAATTGCGCCTGCGGGTATAATTGCATGCACGGAGCACTCGCGCGCGCTCACAGGTCAACACTTATGCGGGGCTTCATACCTTTGTTCGAGGGAACCTTCAGCACCTAATGACTGCGGTCCCTAAATAATCGGGAGGAGATGGGAGGTTGAAATGGGTGGGACACTGCAACCTGAGCTCTCACCTGGGGGCTCAGAGATGGACTGTGAATCCATCGCCTCGACTGGTTGAGTTGAGGCTCGATCCGGGATTAAATAACTGGGGTTAATAACGTGCGGATGAAGGCTGCCAGTTAGTATGAGACGGAGTCGACGTTCGTCTGGAGGATTTCTTAGAGTGAGGAATCACTTGCACGAACGAAAACTTACCCTGATCATAATGAAGCTTTGAAATTCGACATGTGCGCTTCAGCTTCAGAATCAAGTCTGGAATAAATGACAGTAAGTCGATCAGTCGGTCCGGAGTCCTTAGCATAGCTATTTAAATGCAAATTGACTTACCGAGAGTGCCAGGTGAGTTTAAACTGGGTGAGCTTCGAAGCTGATCAACCGCGGCTGAATGGAGTGCTCGTGCGACTCAGACCGACATTCCAGCAGGGAGAGGATATGGGTTTGAGTCTGAGTCAGCAGAGACCAGCCAGAGAATAGTAGCCGCGGCCGCATTCCAAGGCTAAATACCGACTCAAGTTGAAAAGTAAAATTGCGCAATGAAATGGCTTACCGCGGGCGCAGGATTACACATCGGTTGAAGCGAGTCGATACATTGAACTCTGGGATTTAAACCACTGGGGACAAAATGAGCAAGGCTCAATGAATGAGAGCAACGAGGACTAACTTGCCCACAAGACGAAATGCTCGTGTTCTCGAGGGACGTTGAGCTCGAGAATCGACCTGTGGCAGGCATATTCGACGCCGAACCCTCCTATGTACTGAAATTACTGATAAAGCTAATAGAAGGATAAATGCGCACCAAAATCCGTCTCCCGTCCGCCCTCTAGTCCTGTCCAAAGAATGGCCGCGGCAGTGCACGAAAATAAAGCGCATTTCAAGTGGTGGAACAAAAACCCAAGAGAAACTTCAGTAGGTGAATTACGGTCCGGGCGAAATCTTGCTGAAATGGGTTGTATATGGGAAACCAGGACCTGAGCACTCACTTCGACGAAAGATATCGAGTCCATCGGGCGTCGAAGGATTGGGGCGGGGTCAAAGCTGAAGGCAATTTCAATGAGAATTTCAAGCCCTGGCCAAAAATGAGAGCGATACTCGGATCTGGGTATCGAAGTAACGGGCACGGAAATTCTGAGTGAAACGTATGGAATGAGTCAGCTTTGACCCGGGGATAATGAAACACCGGCGACGGACCTTAGGCTATAGTAGGATTACAGGATTAATTGTCTTTCCGTAGCTCGAGGATAGATCAGTGACAACGCGCAATAGTGAGAATTTTTACGGGTGGAAAATCAAAACACCAGATCTTAGGCAGATTTACAGGCAGGACAAGCGGCGTGAACAACGAAATGCTAGTGGATGAGGCCAGAAAATGACAGAATTAAATCCTAGAGAGACTACTATTTGATGCTCGAAGTGATACAGACCACAGTATTAGGGTGAGACACAAGCCTTGAAGAGGTTGGAGCCACGGGACGTCCAGAGAAGTACACACAGGATGGAGTCGCGATCCATGTGAGATCGGGGACCGAAGACGGGGATGCATTGGGTGGCAAGACAGGACCGGAATATGAGTGAATTATACCCATAATGCAATTGAAGTGAAATATCCGGGGACTAGTGAGCCTAAAAGAACAACGACTAGCAGAGACGATGAGAGAACAACAAGAAAAATGTTTGATGACACAGATTGCCATCGGGCAGGGTGAAAGTGACGCCAGTGCCGCCAACTGACGCCCTTTGACGCCCCGTGTGACGCCCCCGATCAGGGAGTTTGACGCCCCCATGTCACATGTCACATAGCAAGTGCCGCCCCAATTCGCGGCAAAATTTTGGGATTCAAGTTAGGCACATCAGTACCTATTGTGTTTATAATACAGTCACCCGGTGACAAAATACCCCAATTTTGTGTTAACACCGAGATAAATCAAAACTAGTACAACACACTGGGAACGGCCTACATATGGTATAACACATGGTCCAGATGAATTGCCATGTTTACTCAATAAAGGATGCATTGAATTTTTCTCCCAAGGCTGTCACGATATCACCGTGTGGCCGAGTAAATGTTTGAAGAATAAATATACTGAATTGACGCAACTATCAAGTTCACTCGCTGTACTGTGTACGGGGTACTCTTGACTTACTCCTGCATAACTCCCGTGCTGTAAAGAACAAAAGATACTGGGAGCAGAGGCCTGAAAGCACTAAGATTACTCCATTAACATTCAATTTCTCAAATGACGGCACGCTAGTGTTCAAGTATACAAAATTTGGCAAGATTGGGTTGGGTTTGCACCTCTAACAGCAACAACAGTTTACTTTAAAACACGTTGATAAATAAGTTCCCTTTATATAAAATGTAGTCCTTGCAAACCACGACTGCCCTGCATTGCCGAGTGCCGAGGGATCCTCACGATGAAAATGATATTGTATAGTTCGGCATGGGAAAGTACTACAACAGTGTAGGATGCAATTATTGGAACAACCAAATGGTATTCAAGTCCCAACACGCGGTCTCCGTTTGATGGCACTGCGAAGGCGATGACTTCTCCGCACATCGGGCGGTGTTGGTTTAGGTTAACGCTTGACTGTTTTACCATCGAAAACATTATGTCCTTCAAAGACGCGTTTTGTTCCCCGAGGTCGCGACGGTTGCGACGGAAGATCGGCAGCTGTAAGGATGGCTCGACCAGCATGTTCAACATCGACGGGCGCCAATGTCAGTTCTGGATTTAAATCAGAGATGCGGCGATAAAATATCACGTCCGATGAATTGTCGTGGACTGTATGGGCGTCCAGAAACTCTGTCTTCAAGATCAAGAGTTGCGCCATCAGCTCCCTCTCGGTAACGACGGGATCAACCGTAAACTACCAAAACGTCTGCTGAGCAAATAATTTGCTAGGACTTTTCGTATACCTGTTTGACGCCCACTTGACGCCAACATGTCACACTGTCGCCCCTGTCATGCAATGAGATTGACGCCCACATACTTGGACTGCCGCCCTACTGACGCCCCCTTGCCGCCCCCTTGACGCCGATTGCCGCTCATTGACGCCCTTATTGACGCCCTCCCCTGACGCCCTTTGACGCCCCCACAAAGGTAAATGCTGAGTTTTCACGGGCATACCGGTGCATCCCGTGAGTCAAGTGCATGCTGAAGGTCTCTATTATAGAGGTGCAGCATACAACAATGTATTAATAATGGCCACACCCTCAAAAATGAAGAAACTTTCTGTGAGTGATGCCCCATTGACGCCCCCAGACTCGGCGTCACTTGGCGTCACTTTCACTTTGCCCTTGCCAGGGCATCGTGGGATCTTTGATGAGACTCGGCACGCGATGCCAAGTGCCAACGAGGAGCGAAATCCAAGCAGGGCTGTTGAAGTGAATACATGGGCGAGAATAGTGTTCAGTGGATGACTTGTGTATCTTTTATTTTGCAGTCAACACAGCACTAAATACAAAACAAATGTTGGAATACGAGTTGCATGTGCGCGCACTGCCCCGCGGCGCACTATGTTTCCAGGTCCCCGCCCTTCGTTCCTGCTTTCTCGTTACTGTTACTGTGCCCGACAGACTTAATTTGTACCTTAATTACTCTTGACTAGTACTTATGTCCTGTAGCCAGCGAAGAATTCCCCGCGCGCTTGCAACGGGTTCACTGCTAATACTGGATTGCTCTATTGATTCCAACAACAAAATGAGCGTAGTTCAACGGTGCATTCGGCCTTGGCACCGCGATTAGTTTCCTACTGGGCAATGTCCTGGAGGTTCTTTCCAGGGGTCTGAGATCTAACTGAGAACTCTGTGGTGTGAAATGCTGTATGCTGTTCAAATTTGCTATGCCACGGCTGGCACAGCTGATGCGTTATTTTAAGCTTAAAGGGCGTGGAAGCAACGTGGAAGCTGTGCTTGGGCGCTCAAAATCTCTTCCTCTTGCCCTCACCATCGATGGACAACGAGACACATATGGATGCCGAGTCTGGCTCTGGCCCGACTACAGACAATGCAGAGTCTTTCTCGTGAGCTTTTCTCATTCTACCAGCCTTCACCGACTCGGATGTGAGCATGTCTCACCAGCGCCTAATATAGGTATGGCGGTCCCATTTTCTCGCGGTCGCACCGCTTCACCGTGGCCGGCGGTACTTTCAACAATTTTAACAATGTCACAAACAACGTTAACTACACTGACGCTCCGATTGTGCCTTCCGGTAGATTGCCCCCCCGTAGTTATTGGAAGGATACTGATCTCGCAGACTTCCGAATGATCCCAATGGGGGACATAGATCTTCTCGAAGAAATACACCTGGACAATAAGACAGGTATTGTTGGTTGCCCCTACCCTGAAAGGACGCGGGTACGACGGGTATATTCTGCCAAGATAAATGACCGAAAATCGGGCGTGACGGTGGCCATGTATCAGGGCGATGGCGCGGAGGAGGTAGGTTCTATTGTGCATCCTGACATATATGTTCTGATAACATGTCGCAGGAATGGCGCCAGGATATTGCAAATTATATGACGGTTCGGTAAGTTTCTTGGAAACCTTTGTTTCCCACGCTGCAATACATTATACACCCCCAGTCATCCCAATATTATTCAGCTTCATGCGGCAGCGAGTGTGAACAACATGCATGCCACGATATTCCATGACGGTACAACCTTCGATTCAAACTGAGCCACCGCAGAACTTGACACTCAATTAGATCTGATACCGTTCGAACAATTCCTAAATCACTATTCACCCCTCTTGAAGGTGTACATCTATGGCTACTGTGTATGTATATTTGCTCTTCTACTTGCCAAATACTGATGTCTCTGAAGAGCACAGATTTCATAGTATGCAAGCTCGAAAGTATCGGCCAGATCGCTAATAGCTGTCGTAGGTGGCACAGGCGTATTTCTCTTCTGTGTTGGGATGGTGGCTGGTAAGTTCAATCGTCTGGAATGCCCTACTTTTTTATGCCGATATTTAGTTCCAAAATGCATGCACATTTTGGATTCGTCGCTCCTCTGGTCGGTTGTGCGTGGATCTCATACCAGCGAACTCTGCACACCTCTGGGATGCCAATGGGACTGATGTATCCCCTTTGCCGGGAATTAAACCATCGGAGTCCCCAACCCAAGAAGCCACAGCCATCGATGCTCTAACACTCTCCGACTATCACAGAATATGCTATTGGAATCTATCACGACATCGAAACCTCTACTGTTCCGCCTCCGCAACAGTGACTCTGAACGCAATAATTGCTTGCGCTTCGGGGGATCGACTCGAGGACTTGGTTGAGATTGCACTCTTGCGGGATGCAGAGATTGTTCTAGGTTCTTGGAGAACTGCAGATCACTGGACAGGAGTGAGAGGAGAAGTCATGGAAGGTGGCGGGACCCGGTATAGTGATTTTATTTTGGCCCCATGGTCTGTTGTGACTGGCTGGCATCCAGTTTCGACTCCGGTGATATATTTGACATCACTCTCAAATTAAACATATGGACCTGGAGGGGTGAATCCTGGCTCAGTCAAGCGAATCACATTTTCAGCCGCCTCGGGATTATATCCAAATTTGAGAATTATAGTATGTCTGAAACTAGTCTTGGCCAAGTTCTTATCAGCTTATTCAACTAGCGGTTGTGGAGGACATTTATTTTCAGATCACAATTGTGCCACCTCCAGAAGACCCACCGACGGGCTACTTATTTCTCTGCCCACCAGACCATTTCCGAACTGGCTCGTCATCATTCGGATGGCCTGAGTATCCAGCATACTGGTCCCTCAATCCATCTGGTGTCGAACATCTCAGCGTAGAGGATGCAACCAGTCTCGGATTCCCATCCATTTCGCTCTCCACACAGATTTATGGAAGGTCCTGGGATGCCGGTGTTTATGCAGGACTCCGCCAATTCCATCAGGCGAAAGGTTTTGGTCCAGAGACCCAGGACATCGCTCGCAATCTTGGCAAGCCGCTTTATCAATTGTCCAATGAGATTGATTCTCCGTTTGCTTATAGTAAGTCAACCATCCCTACGAAAAATGTTCTGTTCCACTGATAGTAATTTTTACAAGTCGATGACGAGGATTTTTATTGGGAAGCAGACGATCAGGACCCACTTGGTATGGATAAGTCCGATGATAGAAACGGCTTATTCAGCAAGAATGATGGTTAGTGCAATGTATTAGGGGCAGTCAGAGTAGAGGATTATGGAGGGATTATTGGTTTATTTAGGCGTGCGAGAATCCTTTAAATCCATAACCCTGCATAATCACGTGCATAAGCACATCCGGAGGCGATTATACGAAGGATTATGGCTGATTATGGATTATTCCGCCATGTCAAGGTCTCATACCTTAATCGGGATCTTTAAACTTCGATGATCCTTTCGTAATCCTTCATATAAACCATCCATACTCCCTCCATAATCGCCTGCCCCTACTAGATCTAACTTGGCTTATGATCGTAATTTCAGGTGAGTCCACTGACACAGATGAAGAAGCAGCCCGGCTTCCATCTAGTAGGCCAATCTTACCGAAGCAAAAATTTCGGTTCGGCTACTGAATTTTTCAAGTTGATAACCAGGATTCATTCGCGGAAGAAGTTCGGGACACGCTCGACATTGACGAGGCGGAAAACTCGCAGAAATCCCCTGACAACCATCATAGAAAGCCAATACATTTTCCTCTGTGTCCAGATTTGGCTCGTGCTCACGCTGATACTTTTGAAACATCTCTGGATTAACATTGTTTTCACTAAAATTGTAGTCCATAATGATCAATGATATGATGTTTTGTGGAGATTTTCCTACCAATACCCATTTTGGCTGATTTGAGACTAGTGAAAGACACAATAATGATAACAGGACAGGTGGTGATGATGCTCATGGACCGACAGACTGTGGAATCTGTAACCCCCATCCTGGGCAATTCCCAAATGCAAGAGTTGTGTACAGAATTATTACAGTTTCCAGACTTTCCCTCTTGTGTTCGAATTGGTTCAAAGTCACACAGTGCCAAGTGGTTTGAAATGGCACGTATCCAAGGATCATAACCAGCGGATATATACATGGACGGCAAAAATGTGGAGGACTGTAGGCCACTCGCATGGGAGGTTCCAAACTGACTTGGATTGTAGAATAACTCGCCGCAAAGGGCTGCGGCAGCTAATTGTTACTGAGTTGAAGTGTTCAGTGACGCGGGACACCCAGATTGTTTTTTGATGGGTGCAAAAATCACCTCAGCTCAGAAGAAGATTTATCGCGCATCCCGGACATCGAAAATTCCGAAATTGATGAACACTTGACAAACACTTGATCGAAATAGTACAGTAAGGTGTTGTCCGTCGGCCGAGTACAGCCGACTAAGCTCGCTCCCAAACACCGCCTACCTCTGCATTTATCTTCTCTCACCTGCGGCTGTATCTTCCGGTCACGCCCGCACCCGCCATGGCATGACATCCGCCTCAAAGTTGGCAGCCTCAGACTCGTGTTTGGTCTTCTTCGTCTCTGCAGCCAAACCCAGCGCCGAGTTCGCGCGATGGTGCCCATCAACCCAGTGCGTCGCTTCTTCCCTTCCCACTTCACCTTACTCATTTTCACATCCCTTAGCCTGTGTCGAGCCCTACAACTGGTAATGGCTCGTACTACACTGCTCACAAACTTACCTGTTTACCCAGCCATGTCCGATGTATGCACTTGACGCAGCCGATACCTTCCACGATCATCGATGTGTATCTAACACGACTCGCCGTTGTATACCAACGCGCTGCCCACCTCCACCCCAATTCACGGACAAAGGAAGTGCACATCTAAGCGTGCCCGTACGCTGTCCGGTTTCACACTCGCTGCCTTCCACGTCCCATCATCGCCCCAGCCAAACTCCCTTCGCCGACTCTGTCCTGTCCCACGAACCATCGACGCGATGGACATGCGCACACCGAGGCCCCGAATGCGCGTTCAGCGAGCAGTGCATCCGAACCACCCCCTCATCGAATCACACCATCATCTTCCCCGCCGCCCTGTACATCCTCGCGCACACGCGTGCTCGGAGCCGCTCCGACTACGGACATCCCGTGGTCTGCATGCGAAGTCGATTCTGCTAGCCCCGATACTCCACCGCACTGTTGCTATCATCCGTGGGTACATGGCATGAATGAAATGAAGCATTTGCTTATTTTACGCAGCGTGTGCTTGAACTGAATTGGAACCCATCGCAAGTTGATTTCATTTATAGCAAGTCGGCTACATGCGTCGAATGCGAATGCGAGCACACGCGAGGTTGGCCTTCGGTTCTCCGTGGGGGCCCGAACGTCAACCCTCCTGTGCTCGAGCCTCGGACTCAAATAAACCGAACGGGACATGTGAACGACATACGTAGAATAGCAAATTACCTGGATGAATTGGATACCTCCGGGACTTATTGTCGAATGAAAAGCCGTCGAAAGTGAAATCGACCACGGGAGGTCGCCGTCGAGGCAGGGGAGTGGGAGCATACATGTCGCGGACTCTAACTCGAACTTGGACTTGAAATTAACGAAAACACCAGTGAATGAATGAACGGAGCAGGCTTGGTTGATTTCAGCCGCCAGTTTTGCGTTCCCTACTGAGATGGAATATAATGAAATACAGGCAAGCCACACAAGCACACAGACGTATCAGGGATTGGATGAGTTACGTACGCAAATACATACATCTCAGGGTCCAGACTCGAGGTTGTGGACCTGTACTATCTGTGCCAATAGCCCATGGAAGTGTCTCTGCGCAGAATTCAGTTGCATGCATGTATGGGTCCCTTGCGTGAGCAAAGGTGTGAATAACAATGCGAGGAAAGCTTCAGTAACCCACTTGCGGTCCTGGAAAGATTTCGAGGAAAGTTGGAATGGGATACCATGACTGAGGCACTCACGTCGGAGAAGGACTTTGATCCCAGTCCAACGGTCGTCGACTGGTTCAATGTAGCTGGATGTAGGGGTAAATCAGGGTACGTTGAGGTCGAGCCGGGGATATATAACTCATAATTCATACCTCGGGCGAACGAACTACGGATCCGGATACTTACAGGTGCTAACTGGTGGAATGTGGAATACAGAATGTCAGAGGTCAATCCGAGACTGAGGCGAAACTCGTCCGGATGATTCCCTAGAATCGGGAGTTCAGAAGACAAGAGCAGAAAAACGAAGGCCTACCTTGATGGCCGCAAAGCCGTTGGAACTCGGCGTACTTCAGCTTCAGAATGGATCGTGGTGGTGACAACGAAGTCCAGAGTGAATTGAATAATTCAGACGAGCCAATCACCCCGAGTCTTTGGATATAAAGTCGTCCATTCACTTACTGTACCTTGCACAGAGTGCGAGTTGGCTTGAAGCCATATGAAAAAGTAGGGGTTGGACCTGAGTCAGTGCTCAGAAACGAGATTCTCGCTAGGAGCCCAAAGAGACGAACGAGCGGACATATGTAGCCGCTAGCGCATACTGAGTTGAAGACAACGGTTTCTGCATTGAGCCTGAAGACCAGTAGTTGCATTGCAAGGGCTAAATACACCGAGTCAAGCGAGTAACCTTTGGAGAAAAGACGCTATAGAATGGGCGTAACTTGCCTCGAGGCGCAGGATCACATATTAGTTTGGTGCTTTTGAAGCGAAGCGGGGGTGCAGATCGAGACATTGGGAACCGAGAATTCACAGCCAAACGTACTCGGAGTCCTATTTCGAGATGAGTTGATGTAATTTATTGCTTACTCATTACGACCTCCTGTGGAATTCGATGCATCAAGCAGTCGGGAGGAGTCAGTTGATTTATTGGCACTACAAACCGTACACACCCGGGCTAATACGCCATTTGACAGTGCACCGTTGTCAGTGTATGGCGTCGGAGAGCGAGTCTTACGTGTGGGTGCTGGATCATAAAAGCAGCGTGTCCTGCACAGTTGGAGACAGTGCAACGTGAGGGCGGGCGGTACCGGGTAAGGCCGACTCCCGACGTGTATATCCTCGACCCGCGCAAAGACGGATGGCGATGCCCCAAGAAAAAAGGAATCAGCAGAGGTATGGGGAGAGGAGTGCGAATCACACATCGCTAGATACATGAGGACAGTAACGGGAGCGCAGAAAATGCGCAGAGCATTGAAAGATTGACAGAGTAGAGGAACAGTAAGGCGATGAGCCTCATTGTGTGGGCTCGGCGCTGAGCAGGGCCACTCACGGGCCCTGGAGATGCGTGGCTGCAGCGGCGAACTCGAGCATGACCGAAGGACACAGCCGGGGTAGTGCGCATTCAAGTTGGCAGCAAGAGGACATCGTCGACGAGGTGTGGAGCCTTAGGGAGCGATGAGGCAGCGCGGGGAAGCGGATTGAAGAGTGAAGGACAAATAGTGGTTAAAGGAAAGGAGCATTTTTTTGATGGCCGCTTATCAAAACGTAATGTACGGGGAGCACAGAGTTCCAGGCGTGCCAGCACCATCGCGCGGGCTCGGAGTCAGGGATGCGGATGTCGTGAGTGCCAGTGGTGCGAGCGGGGCTGGCGGCACAGCGTCGGGTGGTGCAGGTCCAGAGGGGATCCTCAACGGGACGAGGAGTTGCGTACATTTTCTGAAGAATGAGCGACATTGCGATGGCGCGAGAGGTGGTGAAATAAAGTGGCTGTGATGGACGCTTAATCGGCAATCACCGGCATCATTCTCAGCTTTAACGCACACCACCACTTTGTCTCCTGCGACCTCTCCAACGGTTCGTCACTCATGCCCTGAAAAAGAAGCAGCACTACCTCCGCATTGGTCTGCTCTCCATGCCCGCCCGTCATCATGGCATCCGCCTCAGAATCGTGACTCGTCCTCCAGCCCGGCGCCGCCCAATGGTGTTCATGGACCAAGTGCGTCGCATCTTCCTTCGCCTTCTTTCTAGTATACGAGGTTACGAGTATCAGTCTGTCTAGAGAGACTACCTTCTTTCCCTTACTCATCCATCGCGTGTCAAGTCCCACGGCAAGACCTTGTACTAGCTCACGCGCCAAAGTTACCTTTCCATCTACTAGTTATGTACCCCTACGTCATAGCTTGCTCGACGCAGCGGCGGACAGACATGCTCGGCGTGTTTCCTTGACATCCCTGCTCATATACATATCTGACACTTCTCACTGTTATATACCTGCTACCCGTTTAACTCCAATGCCTAACGTGCGCAAGTGCATCACGTACTCGCGCACTCGACACTGTATGTGCCCGCACATACGCGTCGCCGCGTTCTGGATCCTTGCACGCTCGTGGCCCCAGCACTCTCGCGCCCTGTCTCGTCTTCATTCCGCCGCCGCCGCCCCCAAAATCCTTGCGCGTCGACTCCGTCTTTCACCGATCCATCAACACAGGTGTTCATACGTGCGTCGGCGGCGGCGCGCAGTCCAACTTCCAGGGCAGTCCATGTAGCCCGCGGTGGACATGGCCGGCACTTTGCTTTCACCTCCCTGTACATCCATGCCACTGTGCGCGCTCGGGTCGACTCAAGTCGACCTTGCGCGTACCCCGTCGTGGTTGCGTGAAGTAGACTATTTGGCTACTGCCGGTGTGTTCTGCACCTACAGTATCATCTGTAAGCGCATAGCGAATGAAGACTTCCCTTTTTATGACGTATCCCTCATGGATCATGAGTTGCGGAAACCCATATCCCATATCGAGTCGGAGTGCGGTTCCAGCGCACTAAATTTGGTTAGAATACGAGGAAATATGCGCTGAGGTGTCAATATAAGCTTGGCTACACCGGGACGTGAACGCGGACCCGGCGTGCGCTCGTGCTGAAGTAAACAGTGCACCAAGAGGAACGCGATGACAGAAATTTACCTGGATGTATTGGGTACATCCGGTTCCTCGTTGCGCGCTGCTCAAAAGAGTCAAGGGATTGGCTTATATAGTGTACTCAAGGACAGGGTGAATATTAGTGGAAAGGCCACATCGAGTGGCATTGGCTAAGTACATACATCGGAGCCCGACTATGTGATTTGGACTCGGGAAGAATTAATGAATGCGAATGCAGGGATGGGTTACTTCCGCGCCAATATCGGCCACTGATTTGGTCTGGCTCGCGCATCGGTAGGGTGGCGGCAGTAACTTTGAAAGTAAACTACTCCGGGATTCAAGTTAGATGAAATAGATGCATCACAGACACCGAGTCCAAGACTTATAATAACATGTACATACCTGTATTATCTCCGTCAATGGCTCATGCGATAGCATTATGTCGCGGCAAAAAAAGTTAGTAAACCAGTACTGAATCACCGAAAAATTGCGCCTGCGGGTATAATTGCCTGCATGCTTAGGAGCTACGGGGCTTGAGGTACACTTACGCGCCCTACGGGGCTATTATTGTGCGGTGTTTTTCGTACTTTTTGCTCATTCATTCATTCATGATTCTATTAAAGTGCGCGCGGGCCCCTTGGGGCCCATGTGGCACTATGCGTGGTACACAGATGTAGTCTAGCTGGTATAACGGGACGCACGGGGAGTGACGGTGCTCGGGTGGTAGGTAAAGTAGAGTATGCTGTGAGGGTGTGTGGAGGGTTTTGGCGAGGCAGGGTGTCTTTGCAAGTATTCTAAGTAGGAAATAAAAAGGTTCGATATAATTGAGAGGAAAGGGGGTGAGGCGGGCGGCGGGTCAGACTAGATAGAGTAGCGGGGGAATCGGAGCGTGTCGCGCACGAACCGTAATACCGGCTTGGAGTCGGATTTGGCCGCGAGGAGGCGGCGGAGGGAAAGGCGAGCGGTGCCGAGGGCGAGGATGAGATCCAAGCGCTGGCGGCGGTATCTTTTTGCTCGAAGGAACCTTCTAACGATTGCGGGCCTGGAAGAATCTGCAGGAAATGAGAAATTGGAGACACCGGGACATGAGCACCAACCTTGGAGCGAGAGTCCGAGCCTATCATCGGGCGTCGACTGGTTGATCATGAAGCTGAAGCTGTAGTTTATAGAATGGGTGAATCGAAGTTCATTGAGCCCTGAGTCGAGCCGGGGATAAGTATACAACACATAGCTTGGGTTGATCCACTGGACTAATTAATGGGTTCGAAGTGGGATTCAAGAGATCGGAGTAACGTGGGACAGCGTCAAAGTGATTCCATAGAGTGGGAAGGTCAGAAGACAAGGAGCGAACGAATGCTTACCTACCCAGAGTATGATGAAGTTGTAGAATTCGGCACACCTCAGCTTCAGAGTTATTTTGACGACTCAGTCCTACCCAGAGCATGATGAAATCGTAGAATTCGGCACACCTCAGCTTCAGAGTTATTTTTACGACGCAGTCTGGAGTGAGTATTCACGAGCCTAGTCAGCAAGTCGGTCATAATTCAATGTTGATCAGATTTTTTATAATTTAAATGCAAGATCACGTACCGTACACGGCACGGATTGTGAATCAGCGTTAAGTAAGATGAGCTTCGAAGCCAATGGATTTTGGCTGACTGGAACCCAAATCGGCGCTGTGGGAGAATATGGACCGGTATCGGCTGAATACAAGCAGTCAAGTTAGTGATTATTTTACGCGATAGAAGAAAGGGCATGGCTTGCATCGGGGATCATAGGTTCGGTCGCTTGAGCGAAGCGGGGTGCGAGTCGAGATATTGAAAGCCCTGGGATTGGATGCAAGGTGATAAATTCTAAGAAAACATAAGGCTCGACCAGAGATGCGCTCCGTTAGTTGCAGGAGCAGAAGCTCGGGTTTCAGTTGGAAGGTGAACTCGTGCGTTGAGCTGTGGGTTACCCAGGCATAAAACAGAGACTACCTGCCTATGAAGTGGAATTAGAAATCAGAAAGGTGCAATGCTCACCAAAGCCAGTCAGACGTCAAGCCCCGGCGAAGAAATGGCAGCAGCCATCGAAAATGAATTACATTTTCAAGTCCGCATTCCAAGTCCTGCACTCAAAGCCCTTCAGTTAGCGAATTACGGTCAAGGAGGAATGTGGAGGAAAGGGGTTGGAAATGGCACACCTGAGCATTTACCTTGAAGACGATCGCCGAGTCATCGGGAGCGTTACGCTACTAAAGCAAAGCCAAAGCCGAGCACTCGCATCCGAATGACGGAAGGCTAGTGGATGAGTCCAGAAAAAACAGAATCAAAGGCTCAAGAGATTATTCGATGCTCGAAGTGATACAGTGCATATTGTAGAGAGGGACACAAAAGCTTGGGGCCACGGGACGTCCAGACTCCACAGAAGTGCACACAGGATGGAGTCACGACTGACGAAGCATGCGGTCGGGACACGGATGCATTGGGAAGAGAGGAATATGGGTACTAAACCATACCCATAAGGCAATCGAGGTGGAATATCTGGGATCCAGCGAGTCTAAAGCAACAAGGACTGGCAAAGACGATGAGGGAGAGAACAGAACGAAACGTTTGACAGCGGATTCATCGTGGGAACGTTGATCGAACTCGGCACGCCATCCCGAAACTAAGAACGAAAGGGGGTGCGGTGAATATCCGCGAATTTCTTTTACTAACGATCCACGACTCTTCCCTTTAGAATTCACGATTGCTGTTCGGTCGTTCAGGGCTGTACTTGTGCTGTTCAATTTGCTGTGCCGCGGAAGTTGTCACAGCAGATGTGTCATTTTAGGCCTTTCGTAAGGCGTGAAAGCTGCAATTCGGCGCTTAACTTCTCTTCCTCCTACCGCCACCATCGATGGACGAAGAACAACTTATGCATGCTGAGTCTGCCTCAAACACGACCACAGACGATCTTGGTTCTTCCTTGTGAGCTCTTCTCATGCTACTAATCTTCATCGATATAGGCTTTGTCTCACTAGCGCCTAATCTAGGTATGGCGGCGCCATTTTCTCGCGGTCGCACCACTTCACGGGGGCTGGCGGTACATTCAACAGTTTCAACAATGTCACCAACAGTACTACTGCTCAGACCGTGCCCTCTGGTAAACTTTCCACATGTATCCTGTGAATAGGTGTTGAATATTGACCAGACTTCCGAATAATCCCAATGGGAGAGATAGATCTCCAGCATGAAATACGAGTGGGTAATGAATTGGGTCTTGTCTTCCGCCAACATCAATCGGAGCATGTTCGGCGGATGTATTCTGCTAAAGTGGAAGGCCGAGAGTCAAGTAAGACTGTGGCCATATATCAAGGCGATGGTGCAGAAGAGGTATGTTAAATTGCCCATTTTGATGTCTCTTGAAAGTCTTTCCCAGGAATGGCGGCGGGATGTTGCGAGATATATGACGCTTCGGTGAGTTGCAAAACCTTGGTCGCCGGCAGTATCTTAAATTATACACCCAGCCATCCCAATATCATTCAACTTCATTCGGCAGCGAGTTCGAATAGCATACATGCCACGGTCTTCCATGATGGTGTGATAATCCGTTTAAAATGGGTCACCACAGAAGTTGACACTTGAAATAGATCTGATCCCGTTCGAACAATTCCTGGATCGCTATTCACCCCTCTTGAAGGTGTATATCCATGGATACTGTGTATATGCAGCTACCGCTTCCCACTTGCCAAATATTGACATCTCTGAAGGACACCTAAACTCAAGTACATCATATCAGCCAGCTCGCTGACTACTGTCGCAGGCAGCGCACAATTATTTCTCTTCTATATTTCAACGTAGGCTGGTAAGGTCAATCGTCTTGGATGCCTTACTTGTTGATGTTGATATTTAGTTCCCAAATGAATGCCCTTTCTGGATTCGTCGCTCCTCTGGTCAGCTGTGCGTGGATCTCATACCAGCAAGCCCTGCATACCTTTGCAATGCCTTTGGGATTGGTATACCCATTTTGCCCGGAACTAAGCCATCGGAGACCCTGGACCCAGAGGCCATAGCCATAGATGCTCTAACATTAGAACAGTATCACGAAATATGCTATTGGAATCTATCACGACATCGAAACTTCTACTGTCCCACCTCCGCAACAGTGAATCTGAGCTCAATAATTGTATGCCCCTCAGGGGATCCACTCGAAGACTCGGTTCAGATTGCACTCTTGCCGGATGCAGAGGTTTATCTCGAGAATTGGAGAGCTCCTGACAGAGCGACTGGAGAAGTCATGGAAGGTGGCTGGACCTGGTATTACGATTTAATTTTGGCCGCATGGTGATCTGTTCTGACTGGCCAACTTGTAGTTTCTCCTCCGGTGATATATTTGACAGCACTTTCAAGTTAAATAATATCTGGAACTGGAACGACAAATCCTGGCTCAGTCAAGCAAATCATATTTTCAGCCGCCTCGGGATTATGTCCAATTTTGAGGATTACGGTACATCTGAAACCAGTCATCATTTTTTCTTGTTTCCTAACTCATTGAAACAGTTTTAAAACATGAAGTTTATTTCTATATGACAATTGTGCCGGCTACAGAAGATCCACCAACGGGCTACCTATTTCTCTGCCCCGAAAAGGACTTTCAAACAGGGCCGTCGTCATTCAGATGGCCCGAGTGTCCAGCATACTGGTCCCTCGATCCATCGGGTATTGAACATCTCAGCATGGAGGATGCAACTGCTTTGGGATTTCCCTCCATCTTGCAATCCACGAAGATCTGGGGCTTGTCTTGGGATGAAAGTGTTTATGCCGGACTGGGTCAGTTCCATCAAGCGAAAGGCTTTGATCCAGACAGCCAGGATGTCGCTAGCCATCTTGGCAAGCCACTTTATCAATTGTCGAGGGAGTTGGATGTTCCATTTGCACAT
Source organism: Mycena leptocephala (assembly GCA_029378395.1). Taxonomy (NCBI): domain Eukaryota; kingdom Fungi; phylum Basidiomycota; class Agaricomycetes; order Agaricales; family Mycenaceae; genus Mycena; species Mycena leptocephala. Next base: position 42,423 of record JARJLF010000986.1, on the reverse strand, counting down.
GGTATGTCCACCATCCCTAGGCAAATCGTGCTGTCCGACTGACGATGATTATCGCCAGTGGGTGATGAAGATGATTATTCAGACAAAGACAATCAGGACCCACTTGGTGTAGAAGAGTCCGATGATACGTACAGCTTATCCAGGGAAGCTGATGGTCCGCACAGTGCATTGCTGGACCTGAATTAGCTGATGATCACATTTCCAGGACAGTCGACCACTACAGAAGAAGTTGTTCCGCTGGCTTCTGGTAAGCCAATCGGGCTGAAGCAAACTTTCTGTTCAACTAATAAATTTTATAAGTTGATGACGAGGATTCGTGTGCGGGAAGCATTCGGGACCCACTCGACATCGAAGAGGCGGGGAGCTCGCAGAATTCTGCTGAGAGCCATCATCGTAAGTGAAATGCAGCTTCTTCGGTGCCCAGAGTTGGCTCATGCCCACATCCTCAAAATTTCAGCACCGGAGTTGACAGCTAGAAATGAACCATTGAGTGCGGATGATGATGAAATGCCGTTCTCGCGGGCCTTTAAATTCTTCATGAACATCCAGTTGGCCTTGATTATATTTCTCGCATTATGCCAGCTGTATGACCACGTGTGAGCTTCAAAGTCAACAGATACTTTTTTAAACACTTTTCAATACATTATAGAGGATACTTGTTGGCCCGTGAATGATCAATACCATTTTCTTTATAGCTTACCGAGAATGGTTATTCTACCACCATCGATTTTAGGCTGATTTGAGACTCAACGTTGTGATGAAAGGATAAACGGACACGGTACTCTCCAATTGGGAGTCAATGTATCGGGTGGATATGAGGTCCTGAATATCTACATCTGCACAGCCTTCCAATTGCTCCCTTTCTCTTCCCTATTCATTCTGGATTTCACTTATGTGTTCGGTCTTTTGCGTTGATCTTTTTCTTCGTCGTTCAAAGTCACTTGAAACTTGATCAAAGATGCCAAGTGGGTCGAAATGGCACGTTGGAAATTATATATGCTCATAGTAATCACCAGTGACTGGGCATGGATGATAAAATTGGGGAGGACTCTAACAAGGACTGTAGCCCCGATTGCATGGGAAGTTTGAAATTGAGTTTGATTTTAGAGCAACTCGCCGCAAACGACTGCAGCAGCTAATTGTCACAGTTGAGGTGTTCGATGACGCGGGACATCCAGCTTTTTTTTTTGATGGGTGCAAAAGTCGCCTCAACTCCGAAGAAGATTTATCGGGCATCCCGGACATCGAAAATTCCGAAATTGATGAACTCGAAATAGTGCAGTCAGGTGTTATTACTCCTCGGCCGAGTACAACTGAGTAAAGCCGAACTGATGTCCCACACCTCTTTTTTCTTTGGTAACGTTGTCGCTGTGTCGCTCGCACTCTGGCAACCTAACAACACCTACCCATCCATTGGTCTGCCCATACCAGCCACGCCCGCATCCGCCATCACAGCATCCGCCTTTTGGTCCTCCCCGTCTCCGCATAGCATCAAGATGCACACACGTCCCCGCCACCGCCGTGCATCCAGCATCTTCTCCCCGCTTCGCCCTGATCCTCACTTCCGTCCTCTCGCTCTCGATTCGCACTCGTACGCGTTGCCCTGCGGATCCGACGTGCCTCTAGCGAGAATGTACTTCTCTGGGCACCCGATACGGCCTCACTCGCACTTGCACTCGGCCTCATCCCTTTGAAGCCACGCCACAGCGCTCGCATTCAGCCTTGCCCGTGTCTTCGCCCATCTGACAGCTGAGTTGCGGATCTCGATGCCGACGCCAAACACTGCGCTGGGCCAGAGGACGCTGTGGCTCGTGGCTCACAAAGGGACAGGACGGGACCGTGCGCGAGCAACCGGAACGACGGGGAGAGCATGTGCGTGCGCGGCTGGCTGCTCACAGTATGGGAAAACCCGTTGCAAAGACTGAACGCAAGGGGAGTTAGGGAAGGACTTTTTACGCTGTACGTCTCTCTTTCTCTGTCTACTCGATATTCCTTCCCATCCGCTTCCTCCTTTCGCCCCATCCATCACATATAACCGTATCCCTACGCACACTCCTTCCCCTCTAACGTGTTGCCTCTGCACATGCAGCCCCTCTGTAGTTACATTCCTCCGCTGTACATACTTACATTCCTCCTCTATTTCCTCCCAAATGACCTACACCACATGTGCCCATCGCGTCGTGTCACCCCCCAGTTCCCCTCCTTGCTTCATCCGCTTCTCACTCCTCATTCTCATTCGCTCCCCCGTCATCCTTCACCTTCATCCCTTCATTTCCGCGCAGATCCATGCTGACTGACATCGTAGGTAGCACCCGCAACAAATTATACTTCGACGCGAGCCAGCAGAGACAGAGTAAGAACCGCCCGTCCCTGATACCAAGCACCGTCATTTGCCATTCGACGACCACGACGCGACGCGGCACGGGCAGTACGCATCCCGTGTATCGCTATATCGCTGTATGGAAGAACGACTACGGTATGTTCTCATCCTTCCGCTGCAACTTCGACGTCCTCCTCCCTTGCTCCTTCACACACCGCTCTTTTCCCTTTTCGATCGAATGCGATTGATTGCTGACGCGTTTGGCAGGTACTGGCAACAGGCAATACATAGATAATTCGTTTCGTGTCGCATTGGCATCAATTTCGCACTCGCCCGCCCTGCGGTTCCGCTGCCATGCACTCGGCCTCGCCTGCGCCATTCGAGTCGAGTCGCGGATCTCGATCTTAATGCTGGGCAGGCCGAGGCGCCGGCTGCCTGCTCGGATGCCACTCCAAAAACCTCCAGCCACTGCACTCGTCGCACGGTCGATATATCATACGCGAGAGGAGAGTGCTCAGCGGCTCGAGCGCGCGTGGCCGAACAGTTCCGCGATGGGATCGGGATAGGATGGAGACAATATGCACGAACAATTTGCGATAGGGACGCGTCAAGGCGAGGCGCACAGACCGAGTGCAGGAGTATACTAGAGATGGAGGGAAGGACTTTCTGCGCTGTACGCCTTTCTCTTTATTTTCCCCTCGACAACGATACATATATCCCTTCCCCTCTGCTGGCCTGCTTGCCGCCCGTATCATCACGACTTCGCATCTTGTCTACGAAGCACTACTTTGTGTTCTCCGTCTAGATCTTCGCGTGCGACTCAGTGCTCAGCGCTCAGCTCTCGTACATACGCGTCCCATTTCATTCCTTCTCCACACACACCACACACACATACATCGGACGCCTATTACACTTCCCTTTAGTATATACTGCTTCTACTTGATGAACAAATCCCTCCATCCTTCCTCGGACGAACACGATGCAATAGAGAGGGTATCAACAGAGGATCTCGTCGACGGGATGTTGAGCCGGACGGAGCAAGCGAGGTAGCCCGAGGTCCGAGAGGGTTGCGAAGTGAAGGACATTGTGGTTGAAGAAAAGAGCACACAAGTTAAGCCTTCGCTTCGCTCCGGCATCGGGACATCGTTGTAAAATTTATCAACTATCATGTATTTACGGAAGACAGGTTGTACGCCACCAGAGAATAAGCACGACACAGAGGTAAAATGAAGGATCAAATGGAAGGGCTCCGTGGCAGCAAGCCAAACAACCACAGATCTAAGAATGGAGGCATTAAGTCTCAAGTGGGTGGATGTACCTGCGGATTGGGTTGAGAAATGGGTGCCGGCAGAGTATTTATAACGACAGTGGTTGAACTCCTGTGGAAACCAAGTTCGGCGGTGAATAATATTTCATGAATCGCCGGCAGTGAGCGGTGCTGGGGCAAATTTTGCGCACTGTGTAGAAGGGAGTTGTGATGCTGTCCCCCCTCGCGCCGGCAAAGAGGATAATTAAATAGATGCAAGTTCACTTATACTGCATGCTTTAATCATGAGAAGCTCAATCATGCCCGGCTCGAAGAGAGCAGAGATGGAACCAATAGACAGGTGTAGCTCATACTGAGTCGGCGATAATATTTCCAGCATCGAGGACAGCAGGCGTGGTCGCAGTCCGACGTAGGATCGAGTGAGCAAAGCCAGTAATTTTGTGCGGTCGAATGTGCTTAGCTTTTCCGGTGCGGGTCTGCACATTTGAACTCTGGATTAAATGTAGAGTAAGTAGAGAACATTGGGAGAACGAGCTAGGACGGTCTTAGCCACAGGACCCCGACAGAGGCTCGGGTTTCCTCGGGTATTAGGCTGGAGGTACTAACCCTGCACTTATGGGAAAAACGAGGCCGACCTTGAAGCATCCTATGTAGTGGAATCAAAATCTATAGAAGATTGCAATGCATACCAAGCTCAGTTACAATTCAATGTCAATGAGGACCTCAATGGGTATCGACCTAACAGACATGGAAATTCTCAGTGAGGAGAACGGGATGAGTCCACATTGACCCGGGGACCAGAAAACAACGGCGGACACCGGACTACAGGCTCCGATTGACTTGCGTTGCGCTGCCAAGTAAACGATCGCTCGCAGACTGCTTGAATCCAAGTGGATAAGTAGAAGGGTGACAATGCACCCCGGTCAGAATGAAGATAAAGGGAACTGAAACGTCCGTGAAATCAAACATCAACCCCTGCATCACACATTACAAGGCCAATGAAACGGGCTTTCAGCATTGTAAGCAGAAATCGGATTATTGAACGTCCTGAGGCGATTCAAAAGTTATCTCTGATGGTGGAATTAAAAGTCAACAACGAAGAGTCGGACGTACCGCGAAAGGGACGGAGTCAGACGAGCGACCACGTCAGTTGGAAGAGCGTTGAATTGTGTAGGAAAACAGTGTGGTGAGAGAAGGCCAGCGGAATTAACTCGGATAGTCACAGAATCAAATCTCCGAGAGAGTATTCTGTACCTGAGGAGATACCGCGTGCGCGGGAAGAAAGACCAGAGTTTTAGGCCCAAGCCGAATTTGGCATCGAAAGAAGCCTAAAATTTTAAACTCGAGAACCGATGACGAGCTAGTAATAGGAGGGAAGAGCAAAGTCAAACGCTACCACAAGCCAATATGAGGGGAAAGGGAGGCCTGTGGCCACAAACCAAGTTAGCACCCAACACAGGCTAAAATCGGGCAAGACAAGCGAGTATTGGTAGCCAAACAAGACAGGAAGACGGTTAAATATCACCCAGGAGTCAAATTGGGAAGAAGGACATGCGTTTGGGGCCACAGAATTGAGTCGATCCTGAGCTCGCAATTTGGTGCATTGCATTCGCGATCGATGTGTCGTGCATAGTGCGGCAAGGTAGGTCATTTCATTTCATTAGTACTGCAGACTGTACGCCGTTAACAGCTATTCTCACTGGGACAGGGGCCTTGAATGTCGTTGTATAACGTAGGTCTAGCCCGCAAGTGTTCCGAATCGAGCATTGACTAGACGCACACAGGTTTAGCATGTCGAATTGGAACCCGTAGCGCTGGAAAGGCCATCCTGCACCGGATAAGAATGCAGGCGGCGATGCGCATTCGATACACGGGGGTTCAAAACTCTCTGGTGTGGCGCCGACTCGGTGCAGCGATATGATGTGCATGCACGATGTTGTGATGTGACTCTGTCCCGAAACTCGCAGCGCGCACATGCTGGATTGATCATGCACGGCAGATTGCATGGGCATGGATAATGACAGGGTGGAAGGTGGGCGGCGAGGGCAAGAAAAGGCGAAATGCTGGAAATATATATAGATTACGGGGAGCGCAGAGCTCTGAGTCCGGCGCGGCTGAGACCCATGGGGCTAATATACGAGGACATAAAAGTAGCGCATGGGTGCAAATATAGATGCACAGAGTAGCAGCAGTGGGACGCGCTAGATTGATGAGCACCATCGCGCGGAGTCAGCGCTGATGTCGAGATAGCTAGTGTGAGCGTAGCCAAGTCCAGAGAGTATACTTGACGAGATGGAGAGCTGCACAGATTTCATCGAAGAGCCGGCGACATAGCGAGCCGGCGACGGATTGGAGAAGTGGTGGAAGAAAACAAAGTGGCTGTGACTAACCGGCCACCACTTTCGATCACTGACATCATTCATGGGGTTTGACTCCAACCATTTTTTTTTGGCTTCAACGTCCTCCAACGACTCATCGCTGGCGCTCTGACAACCTAACACCATCTACCTACGCATTGATTCGCCCCTACCAACCGTACCAGCCACGCTGCGCCAGCCATCACGACATCCGCCTCCTTACTGGCAAGATGAACGGTGATCTCGCTCGTCTTTGCACTCCAACCCTGCGCCAAGCCCGCCCAATGGTGCTCATAAACCGACTGTATATCGCGTGTCAAGTCCCACGGCAAGATCTTGTTCAGGCGCCAAACGGTCCAAACCTGCCTTCACCTTAGTTACGTCGCCCTCTCGACGCAGCGCCGCGCAGACATGCTCGGTGTGTTCCCTTGGCATCGCTCATCAATCACTGCGTTCAGACCCCCCCGTGGGCACAGGTCTGCCAGATCCTGATAGGCAGACGTGTAGGCAGACCAGTGTGCCGACCCTTGCCCATCCATCTGCCCATCCCTGCCGAGGTTGGCCTAGGTATTCCCACTGGATTAGGCACACATAGACTCACGTGGGCCAATGAGCCTAGCTAAGCCTAGTTAGCCAAATTCAAAATCTGACATGGTTTGTACCCGTGCAGCCATTCCAACCAACACCAACCTAGACCCAGGTCGGCCAAGGTTGACCAAGGTTGGCCAAGATAGACACACCACTGTCGGCGAAGATCTACCAAGGTGGGCAGGCTTTGCCTTGGTATGGATGCTAGACCAATGTCGGCCGACACCAATTAGGGTAGACCAACATCGGCTTGGGTGGGCAGTCCGTAGGCGGGGATCGGTGAAGGTGGGCACATCTGTGCCTATGGGGGGGTCTGAATGCAGTGAATGTACTTATCTGACACCTCGCGCTAACCCCAATGCTTGGTGCGTGCAAGCGTATCACGAGGCACTGTATACGCCCGCACATACACATCGCCGCTTTCTGGAGCCCTGCACGCTCGCCTGCCCCACCACTCTCGCGCTGTGTTTTGCGTTCATTCCGTCGCCGCCGCCGCCCTCGAAATCCCGGCGTACCGAATCCATCTTTTCCACCGAACCATTCGACACAGGTGTAAATGCGCACGCCGCCAGATACACACAAACCACCTTCCAGGGCAGCCCATCCGAACTGCGGTGGACATGGCCAGCGCATTGCTATCCCCCACCTCGTACATTCTCACTCCGAGTCGACTTTGTGTGTACTCCATCGTGTTTGCATGAAGTAGAGTCGTTGGCTGCTGTGTTCTACAGCACTATCTGTAAATGCATAGCGAATAAAAAGACTTACCATTTTGTTACGTGTCCCTAATGGAATTGATCATGAGGTGCGAGAACGCATATCGCATAGCGAATTGGATTGCGGTTCTAGCGCAATAAATTTGGTTAGAGTACGTGTAAAAATACAATGAGCTTCGCTGCGCCGGGACGGACGTGAACGCGGACCCAACGTGCGCTCGTGATCAATTAAACGATGCAGCTGAACGCGATGTCAGAAATTTAGCTGAATGTATTGGGTACATCCGGGTTTGCGTTGCGCGCTGCTCATAAAAGTCGAGGGATTGGCTTGTAGAGTAATGTACTTGAAGACCGGGTGAATGGAAGGTCACATCGAGTGGGATTGGGATTGGGAAAATACATACCTCTACCTCGGACCCCGACTCGGAGTGTGATCCGGACTCGGAAGAATGAGGTTTATTTCCGCACCGACTTCGCTGCACTGCTGAGCTTGATTAAACTCACGGACGGGCACTGGAATGGTGATGGTAACTTTTGAAATTAAAGTAAAGTAGCTCTGAAGAACGGAATGGGCTGAAATAGAGTTGGACTGCAGCGCAACCCCACAGAGAGCAAACGTACCTGCATGAAATATATACGGACACGCATGCATCCCAGAGTCTGTACCTGTATCTGCGTCAATGGTTGAAATTGAATATCCCATTGCGATGGGATAGTGCCCCGACTCAGAAATCAATGGTCTGGTACCGAATCACCGAAGAATTGGGATGCAGAATTGACTTACCTTCGGGTTGTAATTAAGTTGCATGCATGCATCCCAGGTGTATGGGTTGAACTACATTCGTGCCTTCGCACCTGTGCGTATTTAATTATAGTTGAAGGTTTCTGCTCGAGGGTGTCCTCAGCAGGCTCATTGCGGTCCAAGACAGGAAATGGGACGGCACCATGACTAGAGCTCTCACCTTAGTTTGAGGCCATCGCATCGACTGGTTGAGTTGATATACGGTGATGTCGATCCAGGATCGAGTGACTTGGGTTAAAACATTGGTTATTAATGTGCGGATGAAAGCTGCAAGTAAATGTGGGACCGAGTCGACATTCGTCCGGGCATTTCCAGTGGAAGGTTCGGAAGAATCGCGGCCACGAACGAAGATTTACCCAGATCTTGATAAAGCCATCGGAATTCGTTTTAGCTCAACTTCAGAGTTAATAGACAGCTTGTGCAAGAGCCACCAGTAGCCACCCGGTGGCTCATCAGGCATGCGCAATTGGGTGGCTCCACAGTGACTCGCCAGATTTGGTGGCTATCTGGTGGCTCAGGTATGACATCGTAGGCTGCAATATTTGCTTGTATGACACCCTTCTGCCTCCATAGTGACTCGCCCGATTTGGTGGCTATCTGGTGGCTCAGGTATGACATCAAGCATCACAATTTTTGCTTATTTGACGCCCCTCTGCCCCTCTAGACATGCAGCAGGAACCTTATAGAGGATTACCTGTTGACCATATAGCATAAGAATAAGAGGTATGCAAAGGGCATGTAAATTTAGCAGCCACCCGATTGCGCATGCCCAATGAGCCACCAGGTGGCTACCGGTGGCTCTGCGCAAGCTCTCTAATGCGACGACAAAGTCTGGAGTGAATATCATTGAGACGAACCAGTAGATCAGTCGGTCCGGAGGAGGGTGGTATGATTTGAATGCTTCCCGTACAGTGCGAGTCCGTTTAAGCGATGTGATGAGGAGCTAAGGTTGGCAACCATGGCGAGTCGGCGCTCTTGACTGAGATTCCAGCTGTGATAGAATATGAACCCGAGTTTGAGTTGGCAGACACAAACCAGAGGATGGTGGCCGTGACCGCATTCCAAGGCTAAATACCGAGTCACGTTAGTAAACATTTTTTGGGTGAAGAAATTGGTAGAGACATACACTGCATTCAGACCCCCCCCATAGGCACAGGTCTGCCAGATCCCGATAGGCAGATACGTAGGCAGACCAGTGTGCTGACCCTTGCCGATCCATCTGCCCATCCCTGCCGAGGTTGGTCTAGGTATTCCGACTGGATTAGGCACACATAGTCTCACGTGGGCCGATGTGCCTAGCTAGGTAGATTCAATAACCAGCATGGTTCGACCTTGCTCTCATTTCAAACACCAGTTTTAATCCTTTCTCACACGTACACACCTTGTTAGCCTATTAGAGTCCATAAGTCCGCCTTGAAATCTAAATTCCCGAACCGTTCTGATAGTTTGATTGCCGAATGACTATCGCAGACATCAATGAAAGATACACTAAGGTTACGTGCCAGGAGGTCAAAACAGTAATGACTAATACAACTAGGGCGAATTGGCGGCCTAATTTAGACCGCCACCAACCTGGACCCAGGTTGACCAGGGTCGGCCATGGTAGGCACACCGCCGTCAGCGAAGATCGGTGAAGGTGGGCAGGCTTTGCCTCGGCAGAGATGCTAGACCAACGTCGGCCAACGCCTATTAGCGTCGGCCAACGTCGGCTTGGGTAGGCAGTCCGTAGGCGGAGATCGGTGAAGGTGGGCACATCTGTGCCTATGGGGGGGTCTGAATGCAGTGATAACATGCCTTGATCATACATTTGTTAGGTCGTTTGAGGCGAGTCGATACACTGGAGCCCATGGGTCTAAATCATTGGGGAAAAAATGAGCAAGGCTCGATGAGAGCAACGACGCCTAACCTTGGCCACCGGACCAGAAGCTCGAGGAAGGTTGAGCTCGAGAATTAACCTGGGTACCCCGCTGGCAGGCAGATTAGTATTCGAGGCTGAGAGTAGCCGTTCTATGTAGTGAAAGGAAAATCAGTGAATGGGTGAAATGTGCATCGGAGTCAGCCAAGTCAATGCCTGTCAGTACCTCAACCTACACAAAGAATGGAGGCGCAGTACAGGGAAGTGAATGGTATTTTCCAAGTCCTGGAATTAGCTCAATGGTCATGTGAGAGATAAAAAATGGAGAGCATATTTGCATGTTTGAATAGCACACAAGTCAGGCAGACAAAATTGGGACCACCTTACTAGCCTGTCGGTATCAACAGAAGCCACAGTTTTAAACTCGAGGACCGGTGACGAGTCAGTATTGGGGGAAAGACCAAAGTTACACATAGTGAGGGAAACCGGGGCTTGTGGTCAATTCAAGCCGGCATCCGACAAATTAAGCTTAAACTCGGGCAATAAAAAGCGAAATGGGGAGCCAAAGAAGACAAGAAGGGAGTCAAATTATACCCGGGACTCAAAAATCATCATGAAAGACAAGGGTCTCGGAACACACGATCGACGATTCGAGCGCAATCGACTGAAACCTCAGGCTGAACTCCGAGTCGAGGAACGAAATCGAAAGAGGAGTTAGCATTGGGGGGCAAGAACAAGGTCAAATGGTACTAAGAAAGCAACTGAAACTGAGTTGCTGGAGCCCAGTGAGTCTGAAGCGGCAAGGAGTAGCAAAGACGATGAGGAAGAGAACAGAAAATGAATTTTGATAGCGAATTGTCATCGTCGGATCTTTGATGAGACTCGGCTCGTGTTGCTGAAAGGGGTTGGCGGTGAATATTCGCGAATCTTTTTTTTTTATTCTAACGATCCACGACTCTTTCCTTTTGAACTGACCACCGAATCTTCATATCGTTCAGGGCTGTACTTGTGCTGTTTAATTTGCTGTGCCGTGAAACTTTCACGGCTGATGCGTTATTTTAAGCCTTTCGTAAAAGCGTGACACTGCGGGCAAATGCCATGGCCGTGGGTCTCTGTGGGTTCATGGCATTTGACTGGCGTGGGACAGACACTTGCCATGGCGTTGGCACGGCGTTGCACATACGATCAGTTTCCCTTTGTTCTTTCTTATCAGTCAATTTGTACATTGTGTCTGTCTTATCTGTCCCAACCCAAAGGCAAAGTCAAGTTGCATGACACGAGACATGCGGATCCGGCATGCCTGAACGCCGCAAGATGTGCTCGCACTGAGTGCCATGTCACAGCTGCTCACTCACGACTGTGCGCGACACTGGCGGTGTGAGTGTCTGTGTATACCGCGCGTGAGATCACGACCGAGCACATATACATCCACGCAGGACGCCTTCCCACCCAATCGCTTTGCCGTGCACCCTATCGACTCCAGCATGTAGGCATTTCCACGGGCAACGACATCGTGATCTCGGTCCGCCACCGGCTCTCAAGGCTCGCGTACAGTGGCATGTAAGGTGGGTATCAATATTCCACTCCCACCTCCCTCTCCTCCATCCCTCCGGCATGTGGGCCCGGTACGATTGCATTGTCCTGCACACATTCGCAGCATGCGAGTACCACATCATGGCCTGGGCGCACATGCGTGGACTTGTGAGACGCGTGCACTGGGGCAATGACATCTGCAGACACGCGATTCAACATCTGCGCACCATGATCGCGCTACATTCGCGTGCGGGAATCCACCCACCGAGTCGCGGAACGGGCCGTGCACACCTCCCACTCCTCCCTGCCCTTCCCATCTTCTGCTTCTCCCTCCTGTGCCATCCATTCAACTTTACATATTCAATCCAATACAGTTCGTTACATCTTAGACCTTGCCTGAGTCAGGACCAAACCAGTCAGCAACTCAGAATTGAGAATGAAATCTCAATCAGGGACGTACCACGAGCGCGATGCAAACCTAACGCGCCCCTTGTGTTCTGGGAATCTTCGGGTCTTTTATTTGTTTGAAAATTTAAATCCCGAGTAAGCAACAATCGAGGATGTAATGAATTCGGGGCCTTGAACAGTCCTAGTGAATAATAGCACGAATAGATGAATGGATTCGGCGCGCTATGCACAACTCTACAAAAGTTCAACCATAAGTAAGCTTGAATGCAACCAAGGCCGAGTCGACGCAGCTCGTTGATTGGTTGGATTTTTCTGCAAGGAGTTTTGTGCGAGTGCTTGAATGAAGTTGAACATCGAATGTCGAATTTAGGCGAGTTGAAATTCCATTGAATGGCAGTCTTTGCGGAACGGGCTGGAACGGTGTATACTCACGGTAAGCATCGAATTCAATCTGAGTCATTGATTCATTAATTTGTGTGCAGATTAGAAGTATTTATGCACATACCTCGGGACACCCAGTTGAACCAGTGATATCACTGGTCCAGAGAGACGATGGTAGAGAGCAGCATTACCGCTTATGCATGACGCTGTCTGCAATGTCTGACATCGTGAGTTTTTCGGTCACCCCGGCCCGATTGTTGATCGTATGTGCAAGTGCCAACGCCATGGCAAGTGTCCGTCACATGCCATTCAAACGCCATGAACCCGCGGCCATGGGACTTGCCCGCAGTGTGAGAGCTGTAATTCGGCGCTTAACTTCTCTTCCTCGCACCCCCACCATCAATGGACAACGAAACACATATGGATGCCGAGTTTACCTCAAACGCTACCACAGATGATCCTGGGTCTTCCTCGTGAGCTCTGGAACTCCTTAAGTTAATGAATTGGATCATATCTCATCAGCGCCTAATCTAGGTATGGCAGCACCATTTTCTCGCGGTCCCACCACTTCACGGTGGCCGGTGGGACATTTACGAATATAACGAAGAATTATCTTGCTCCTGTTGTACCTTCAGGTGTGCAGATAACCTCCCCCCACCTCACAACGAGCCACTAAATATAAATGAAATGACAGACTTCCGAATGATCCCAATGGGAGAGATAGATCTCCAACATGCAATACAATTGGATAATGAATCGGGCCTTGTCTATCGCCAGCCTCAATCGGGGCATACTCGGCGGATGTATTCTGCTAAGGTGGAGGGTCGACAGTCAAGTAAGACTGTGGCGATATATCAAGGCGATGGTGCAGAAGAGGCATGTTGAATTGCCCATCTTCTAATGTCTACTGAAAGCATTTCCCAGGAATGGCGGAGGGATCTTGCGAGATATATGTCGACTCGGTAAGTTGCAAAACCTTGGTTGCCAGCGCTATCCTAAATTATAGACCCAGTCATCCCAATATCATTCAGCTTCATTCGGCAGCGAGTTTGAATAACATCCATGGCACGGTCTTCCATGATGGTGTGATAATCCATTTAAAATGGATCACCACAGAATGACACTCCAATAGATCTGATACCGTTCGAACACTTCCTGGATCGCTGTTCACCAATCATGAAGGTGTATAGGCATGCCTGCTGTGTATGTTATTTATCACTTCACAGTTTGCCGAATGTTGACCTCTCTAAAGATCAAGGACTTCTTAGTACGAAAACTTAACCTTATCAGCCAGCTCGCTGACAACTGTCGCAGGCAACGCGGGATTATTTCTCTTCTGTATTCCAACGCAATCTCGTGAGTTGAATCGTCTCGGATACTATCCTACTTTATCTGATATTTCCAGTGGGAAGACAGTTTCACGCTTTGGATACGTCGTTCCTCTGGCCGGCTCTGCGCAGACCTGATACCCAGCCACATCGCGTACTGGACCTACGGTCTACCAGCGATATCCCACCGACAAGAAATCGAATCGTTGGATCTTCCGAACCAAAAAGCCATAGCCATCGATGCTCTAACATTAGAACACTATCACCCAATATGCTATTGGGATCTATCACGACCTCGACACCTCTACTGTTCCGCCTCCACAACAGTGAATCTGAACGCAATAATTGTGTGCTCCTCGGGTGATCGACTCTCGAAGACTTGGTTGAGGTTGCACTCTTGCTGGATACAGGGGTTCATCTAGGTGATTGGGAAACTGCTGGAGGAGTGACTCAAAAGCCCATGGAAGGTGGCTGGACCTGGTATTATGATTTCATCTTGACCGCATGGTGATCTGTTCTGAATGGCCGACTTTCAGTTTTGCCTCCGGTGATATATTTGACAGCACTCTCAAATTATCCACGTGGAGCTGGAAACCCGAGTCCTGGCTCAGTCAAGCGAATCACATTTTCAGCTGTCTTGGGATCACATCCAATTTTGAGGATTATGGTATGTTTGAAACTATTCTTGGCCAATTTCTCATTGACTCATTCAAACAGTTGTCCCTTACGGTATCAGTTTTGAGTTATCCCTTTCAGCAATGTCGGGTGACCCTCCCCAGGGCTACCTATTTCTCTGCCCACCAGACCATTTTCGAACTGGCTTTTCATCATTCAGATGGCCCGAGTGTCCAGCGTACTGGTCCCTTGATTCATCGAGTGTGGAACGTCTTAGTATGGAGGATGCCACCGCTTTGGGATTCCCATCCATTTCGCTCTCCACCGGACTCGGCGGGTGGTCGTGGGATGCCAGTGTTTACACCGGACTCCGCCAATTCCATCAGGCGAAAGGCTTCGATCCAGATACCCAGGACGTCGCCCGGCATCTTGAGGACCCAATCTATCGATCGTTGAGTGAGACAGATGTTCCATTTGCACATGGTAAGTGGACCATCTATGCAAATCATGCTGATCCACTGATGGTTATTTATATCAGTGAATGACGAAGAGTCTTATTCTGATGAAGACAATCAGAATCCACTTCGTATGGGCAAGTCTGATGATACACGCAGCTTAGCTAGTGAAGATGATGGTCAGTAAAATGCATTGCTGGATCTGAATTAGCTGATGATCACATTTTCACTAGAGTCAACCACTACAGAGGAAGAGGCTGTTCCGCTTGTCAATGGTAAGCCAGTCTTACCGGAACGGAAATTTTCGGTTCGGCTAATCAATGTTGAAAGTTAATGACGAGGATTCCTGTTCAAAAGAAGATCGAGCCCTACTCGACATTGACAAGGCGGAAAACTCGCAGAATTCCTCTGACAACCATCATGGTAAGTGGATTACATTGTCATTCTGTGCCCAGATTTGGCTCGTGGTCATGTCCCATCCTCAAAATTTCAGCGCCTGAGCCGATGGCTAGAAATGAACCGTTGAGTCCGGATGATGATGAAATGCCGGTCTCGCAGGCCTTTAAATTCTTCATGAACATCCAGTTGGCCCTGATTATGCTTCTTGCATTATACTGGCTGTACGACCATGTGTGGTCTGGTACAACCCTCAAATAGTACACAGATACTTCTTGACGCTTCTGAAACATCTCTGGATTAATATTATTTTCACTAAACTTCTCTGTAGTCCATGATGCTCAACGATATATATATATATTTCGTGGCTTACCGAGATTTTTCTACCAATACTGATTTTGGCTGATTCGAGACTCAATTTCTTGGTCAAAGACGTAACAATGATACCAGGACAGGGTGGCGATGCTGACGGACCGACGGGCTGTAGAACAAACCTGCAACCTCCCAACTCCCAGGCAATTCCCAATGCAAGAGCCTTCCATACAGACATATCACAGTTTCCAGACTGTCCCTCTTGTGTTTGAATTGGTTCAAAGTCGCTCAGAACTTGATCATGAAAATGCCAAGTGGTTTGAAATGGCACATTGGAAAATATTCAAGGTAATATTGGATCATAACCAGCAGATAGATACATGCCTGGTGAACCTTCTCCAAACTGACTTGGATTGCAAAGTGACTCGCTGCAAACGGCTGTGGCAGCTCATTGTCACTGAGTTGAAGTGTTCAATGGCGGAGGATGCCCAGATTTTTTCTTTAGATGGGTGCAAAAATCGCCTCACCTCAGAGGAAGATTTTTCGGGCATCCCGGACATCCGAAATCCTCAGCATCCATCTCAGACTCTTGTCTGCAATCCAATCCAGTGCCGAGTCCGCGCAATGGCGCCCATCAACCCAGTGTGTCACCTCTTCCCTTCCCATTTCACCTTACTTACCATCTTCATATCCCTTAGCCTGTGTCGAGTCCTACAACCGGTAACGGCTCGTGCTACACTGCTCACAAACTTACCCCCCCATCCAGCCATGTCTGCCATACGTACTCGACGCAGCCCTAGCCTGCCAGGCTACATAACCAACACCCAATACGTGTATCTAACACAACTCGCCGTTGTATACCAACGCGCTGCCCGCCTCCACCCCAATTCACGGACAACGGAAGTGCATCTAAGCACGCCCGTACGCATCCCCTTCTGAAGTGTTAATCGCTCACTCTCGCGCTGAACTCGCCGCACCGTCTCTGTCCTGCTTAATGGACCATCGACATGATGGACATGCGCCCATCATCGGCCCTGAATGCGCATTCCAGCGAGCAGTGCATGCGAACCGCCACCTTATCGCATCACACTACTGTAGTATTTCGTTCAAATCGACAGTCACGCGTCACGCACCCCCCTGTCGATAGCGAAATTTGGCAGGGGTCACGCGTCACGCTGGCGATTGTCGAACCTCCCTAGCGTCACACAGGATTAAAAATTGGCTGTAAGGTGCAAAAAAGCCCAAATTTTTGTTCCGATGTCGAAAATTTCGCTGGTGTCACACCAAATTTTGGCTGTTGTCGAAATGTCGAAATGGTTTTTTGGGTCACATGTCACACCCGGTGTCGATTTGAATGAAATACTACAGTATTACCTTTCCCCTACCCTGTACATCCTCGCGTATCGGAGCCACTCCAACTTTGCGTACATCCCGTGGGCCGCATACCAAGTCAAATCTCCTAGCTCCACCGTGCTGTAGCTATCATCTGTGTCATCTGTACACCCGTATTTTATCCCATTTAAAATTTGGCGAGGAAACCAACCCCGACCGACATTCATTCCGAGTCTGGGCTCCTGGGGGCCCGGAGAAAATGCCGCGACTGCCGCGGCAGTGCGGGGAACTGACGCGGCGGTGGCTGTGCTATTGCCGCGGCAGGGATGAAGTGCCGCGCACCTTTAGCTCTTTCCACAACCGTTTGTGGACCTCAAATCAGCTGAGGGCAGTGTTTCTACGCTTCAATACACTGTTTGGAACAAGAAAAACTTCCACACAAATATTGACTCTACGTCCCACCAAGCGCTTGAGTGATTTCAACTACTCCCAATGGTTGTTATTAGCAATAAAACTACCGTCAGCACGGATATAGCTCGCCAAGCTTTCAATTGCAGCAATTTCTAGCCTAAATAGTTGTTTCCCAAGGCCCCAAGTTCGTTGCTTTCCTTCAGAAAGGAGTTCAGACATGTGTACTGGAAGCGCAATGTTCACCTCGAATTTTATCCGCAATTTAGAACCTGAAGTACCCTCAATGTACATCGGTTGCCGCGGCACTTGCCTCTTCACATCCCCGCAACACCGCGTCACATCCCCGCAGTGCCGCGTCACTTCCCCGCACTGCCGCGTCAGTTCCCCGCACCACCGCGTCAATTCCCCGCACTGCCGCGGCAATTCCCCGCAATGCCTCGTCAGTGCCCTGCAGTGCCGCCTTAGTTCATGAATGAATCCCAAGACCCACTTTAAATGCCGGGTGGTTCGGGTTAGTACGTACGATCATCTACATTGACTGTTCAAAGTCATTTAGTATCAGAATACAATACCAGCGGTCAGAACCAAGAAATTCAATAAAATTGGGAGTACAAATGTTAGTCCTCGCTGTAACGAGCTCTTTCGCGATTCGGCTAGATCATTTGTGTCTACCTACACCTTCTCGTACACATCGCGCCATTTAAAAGTGCGGCTTTCATGCTGAGAAAGCAGCCATAGGAAAAATTCGGCCCGCATTCTGCCAACAACTGAATAGTGCCCAGGATTTCACACACTTGATCCTGCAATTCATCTGCAGTGCCATGCCTCGTCAAGGAACTATGTCTTCGGTTCCTAGAGCTACATTCTTGTTGCCAGAGCTAGAGCGTGGGAACGGATCTAAACAAATATGATGGAAGCGAGCAATGTTCAAAAGTACAACAAAAACGAAAGCGGAAGCAAATTCAGGAGCAGCGATGAGAGAGGCAATCCGAACACGGGTGACGATGAGGGATACGAGAGCAAAAGTAAGAAGACATACTGGATTCGAGATACCAGAGGCGAACTGAGCTGTTATTAACAGTGAACTGGCCACAATCAATATTCAATGGGGCCCGGTGTAGAAATAAAAATAAAATAATGAGCATCGGACGGAAATTTTGAAATTCTATTGAAGCGACGGAGAAAAATCCAAGAGCATATTCATAATTGCGCGAAATTTGAGCATTGAATTACAGCATTTTGGGTAGAGCCCTTTAATGGGGGGAAATACTACAGCGTTGCGGTACTAATTGGTAAGATGGATTCATACCGTGTGAGCACGCGTACGGTTTCACGCAACATTACTAATTTGACGCAAGCCACATTTGTGGTTGAGTTGGCATGGCTCAACAATTGGTGGACTCGAAAACTCAGGTGGAACTTCCAAGATATACTTGTATTTCTAGAGTTAGGACATTATGCTCAGTGCCGGGTTGGATGTGATCTGTTCCATCCACGCCATATCTTAGAACTCATATAGATCCCGGTGCTGTGCCGCGCCGCCTTAGCCTCTCATATCTCCTGTCTACAGCTACAGAGCCCATCTCGCGGTGAATTTCGGGTATTTACCTGGCACTCAGAGTCCAAAAAATGTGTGTGCTTGAACTCTGGAAGGACTGTCCTTCAGAATTGAGTACATATGGAGGCCTATATTGACCGCAGCAGTGCATTGTTCGGATGACATTCGAGACGAGGCGTGACTATAGGGTAGTGTCCTACCTGCCCTAGAAGCAATCTTTATGACATTGAATGTCTGCTTTCAATGAGCTGATTCGTCGATTTACACGTCGTCGGAATATTGCCGAGGGAAAGGACGTCAGTGTCAGTATCACTAATGCACCTCAATACCACCTCGATTCATTGGCACTGTGCGCCAGTGGGATGCATCCGGAGTCTCCACTCACACCCATAAAATCAAGTTAGAAGTCCAATTGTGCGATGCTTGTACATTTGGTTCAACTGTGGTAGACCAGCACCCACACATCTCCATTACTTATTCCCTGTACGCGTGAAATATTTTTAAGTCGGTCTTAAACCAAGTGGCCTGACAAGATCTGGGCTTTATTTGAGTATAAACCAACTTGAGGACAAATTATTTTGATGCACGCAATGTACCCACAATGTACTCCAGTATAAATTATAGTCTCAGCTGCTGAAATAACCGGGTTCCTGAGCAAACCGCTATGTGCAAGGGTAAATTTCCGGGTCATTTCTGACAGGCCACACTCGGTGTTGACATACTCAATCCGGGGAAACCTTGAGGGCACTCAAACTATGACTTTATGCTTCAATGCACTCCACAAATAAATTAGTTGCTTAATCATCAGCGGGTACTTTTGAATCCGTTTGTATGGATGTTGGGATAGGCTAAGGTTCGAATCAACACCTCAAGATTCTGAGTCAGGCATAAAATGTTTGGCGTAGAAGAGTCCATGTCAAATTGAGCACTTCGACCGCCATTGATGCATTCCCTTGGTTGAACTTTCGGTCTTCGTTCTCAGAGTTCACAGTTGAAATGATAAAAATTGGGACTAGGGTTAGGCCCCAGAAGGGACATAAAATTGGCTCGCAGACCACTTGTGGGAAGACATTCATAGGATTGGAACAGATAGTGCCCCTCTGTGGTTCCAGAACTTGGGGAGCAGAGAGCATTGTGGCCGTGGCCATGTACAAGTAAGTGCGATTAACAAGAAACATAATAGCTTGCGGCCTTGTCATGGAGACAGTGGGAGTTTGATTGAAACAGCAGGCACCGGCGCGGCAATTTGCTAGCTCATGCATCCGTCGCTCGTATCAAGCAATTGTGTCGCGTCACTTTAGCAGCGATGACATCGGATAATAGAGCCCACGGAAACTTGGGGTGTAGAAAGAATATTTGCTACTGAGATTACAGCACTCACCAGTGCGGTTTAAATCGACCTGTATGCGGTGATTTTTTCGACCAAACGGAGCCAGCCTGAATGAAGTAGGATAATTAGATATATATCATATTTCCTACCCACTGAGACTTATGTGTTCAATCCGGCCATTATTTACCATTTACCGAGCTTCCAATTTGAAAATTGAGGCGTTACAATCAATTCTGTGATGCTAGGAGTGGAAACTGACCACAGAGGCGAAATCTAGTCAAGATCTAGTCAAAATATTGGGTTGCCCAAAAGCCCGGATATTCCACTTTTGAGAAACGGTTCTTGTGATCCAAACGATGTATTGAAGGTGTGAAACCTTGCCTCCACCCATATTCAGGCTGCCAAGAGCGTGCAGAATGAGTTATAAGCTGCGCGGCACTAGCAAAGCCCAGGAGAAGTGTCCGCAAACGACTTACGTTCCGATCACAATCTAGAAGAAATTTATTGTAAATGGCACACTTGATACCCTTGAGCACTTACCCCGGAGACGGACGCCGAGTGCATCGGGAGCGCTGCGCTACTTGAAGCAAAATCAAAGGTGATCACCTGCATCCTGCTTAAATCAACGGTGATTAGAGCAACAATGCGAACTGGATGCGCACCAGTCAGAATTTGTGCTAAATCAAATGTCAACGTCACACCGAATCTTAGGCAACGGATAGGACAAGCCCAAGCCGTGTGAACGCCGCAGGGCTAGTAGATGAGTCCTGAAAAAAAAAAATCACATCCTCGAGACACTATTTGATGCTCGCAGTGATACTGATAAAGTGCATGTGGGAGAGCCACAAAAGGTTGGGGCCATGGAACGTCCACAGAAGTGCACACAGGATAGAGTCGCGACCCACGAAGTCTGAGGGTGGCCGAAGACGGGGATGCATTGGGAGATAAAGCAAGACAGGAATATGAGTAAATCATAGAGAGGAATTTGAAGTTTAAACCCTGAAATCTCGCGAGTCTGAAATGGAAAGGAGTAGCAAAGATGATGAGGGAGAGCACGAGAACGAAATGTTTGACAGCAGATTGTTATCGTGGGTTCTTTGATGGGAATCGATTCGCTGTCGAAACCAGGAAAAGTGAATGTCCGTCGTTGGGATGAATCTTCCTCCCCTCTTCTAATCCTTCACAGTGCTTTCGTCTGGCACTGACCACTGAATTTTTCTGTCGTTCAGGCATGTGCTGATGTTGTTCAATTTGCAGTGCACAGGACAACCTGCTGATCTGTGTTATTTTAAATGGCGTGGAATCTGTAATTGGAGGCGCTTAAGATCTCTTCCTCCTACCACCACCATCGATGGATGACAAAGTGAACCCTGACTCTGGGCCTACAACTGGTCCAGAGAGTGTTGAATCCACATCGTGAGTTCCTGACCTCCTCGTTACTGGATTGACATTGGCTCCTAATCTAGGTATGGCAGCGCCATTTTCTCGCGGTCGCACCACTTCACCGTAGCCGGCGGGACCTTCAACCATGTCACAAAGAATTACACCCGCGCTCCTGCTGTGCCTTCTGGTAGAATTCCCCTATGTTTCTTGCGAGGACACTGATCTCGGGCAGACTTCCGAATGATCCCAATGGGGGACATCGATCTTCTCGAACAAATACACCTGAAGAAAGAGACAGGTATTGTTGGTCGCCACCACCCTGAAAGGACACGGGTACGACAGGAATATTCTGCCAAGATAGATGGCCGAAAATCGGGCGTGACAGTTGCCATGTATCAAGGCGATGGTGCAAAAGAGGTAAGTTCTCTTGAGCCTTCCTGAAATGAATTTCTGATAAGGTCTCACAGGAATGGCGGAAGGATATTGCAAATTATATGACGGTTCGGTAAATTTCTTGCACACCTTCGTTGCCCGCGCTATAATAAATTATACGCCCAGCCATCCCAATATCATTCAGCTTCATTCAGCAGCGAGATCGAATAACATGCATGCCATGGTCTTCCACGACGGTACAACCTCGATTTAAACTGAGGTCACCGCAGAACTTGACACTCGAATTAGATCTGATACCGTTCGAACATTTCCTGGATCGTCATTCACCCATCTTGAAGGTGTATATCTATGCTGGAAGAAAATTTATACGCCTTCAAAAGCCATGCGACTGGGTTTTACATCGTTGCGGCCTCAGATGTGAGTAGAGATATTGTGGACTGTCCTATAATATACTAACTCCCAGCAAGGATCACCTCATTGCGCCGCCGGCTGAACCTCCAACCGTTTTTGCGGCCAGCGCAGACAATGATACCTTCATTGTAAGTACAATCGACTTGCGCTGAATCTGACCAGAATCCTATTAGTTGCTAATTGCGTTCGTAGATAAACGAACCCGACTCTGGCCTTGTGTGGGAGGTGGTTTACACCGGTGACTCGAACGTTGGCAGGGTGTGTATACCACGTTGAACGTTGAACTTCAACTTACCTCGCGCAAACACAGGTCATGTTGACTTCAGACCGAGGGAGTACTTCGCAACGATGGAAGTTCGTCGTTCAGAGTTCGTAGTTGTTGGGGGTGTACGGCTTGTTGGTCGGGAAAACTTGGAATCATGAGTATATACGAAACTCGTACTACAGATACATTGGCAAACCCTGTACATTCGAACAAACCCTGCATATTTCCATCAATGTGCTGTCTTTTGGATCAAAGGCGTCACACTGCCATTCTCGAATGTGCCGTGCTCGGTTAACAGCAAGGGGGAATCGGGATTCGAATTTCCGACAGGGGGTAGGGGGGAGGGGGGGTCCCGGGAGGGCCAAAAAAAACTGCTGCCTATATATTAGCAGGGGGGGGGGGGAAGAGCCTCTAAAACACGTCTATGAGCCTTCAGGGGTTCAAGTTCACGTATCGTCCGAATCGTCCATGCCTAATGTGTCCTGATCAGCTTCATCCGAATCCGAACACTCTTCATCCACTTGTATACATTACTATCAGCAGAACAGCACAATTTCCTAGGGATAGCTGACTTACCATGTGCGAACGGAGCATCCATATCGCTGGCCAGTTGTCAAAGTGGATGGTGGAGATGCCGGGCAAGGTCCTGCCTGTCGGGATCGAAACCTTTGGCTTGATGGAATTGGCGGAGTCCGATGTAAACACTTACATCCCAGGACCTTCCCCAGATCCTCGTGGATTGTGAGATGCTAGGGAACCCCAAAGCAGTTGCATCCTCCCTGTTAAGCCTTTCGACACCCGATGGATCGATGGACCAGTATGCTGGACACCCAGGTCATCTGAATGAAGACGGTCCCGTTCGAAAATGTTTTGGTGGGCAGAGAAATAGGTAGCCCATGGGAGGGTATTCTGCAGTCGGGGCAATTACAAGCTTGAACTCAACATAATGCACAAGAACTAGTTGAATGGGTCAATAAAAAATCGGCCAAGAATAGTTTCGCTCCAGGTGACCAAACCTTAGATCCCGGATGCAAGCCATGCCCTTTCTTCTATCGCGCAAAACAATTACTAACTTGACTCGTTATATTCAGCCGATACCGGTCCATATTCTCTCACAGTGCCGACATAAGTTCCAGCCAGCCAAAGTTCATTAGCTTCGAGGCTCATCTGGCATGAAATAAAATGAGCCGAACTTACCCCGTGCCGTGTACGGTGCGTGATCACACCGGTGATACCTAAATTTCGGCCATCTAACAATTGAATATAGAACTCAAAGTTTCGCATTACGAATCAAATTGAGTATCAACTCGCGTTTCCTTCCTGTCGAAATGCCCCGGTGTTGCCATACATGAAAATTCACTGGTCAGTGTCAAAAGAACAAGTCGTGAATCGTTAAAAAAGATTCGCAGATATTCACCGCCACCCCCTTTCAGCAACACGAGCCGAGTCTCATCAAAGATCCCACGATGACAATCTGCTATCAAACATTTCGTTCTGTTCTCTCCTTATCGTCTTTGCTAGTCCTTGTTGCTTTAGACTCGGCGCTAGGGAAGGGCACGGGTTCGGGTCAACCCGCCGGGTTTTCGGGTCGGGTCGGACGGGTACGGGTCGCGGGTCAGTCATTTTCCAGACCCGAAACCCGCGGGTTGCCACCGGGTACCAGATGGAGGGCAAAAATCAGTGTAAAGCATCAGTAAAGCACAAGTAAAGCGATTTTTATTGAGAACAAACTCGGAATGAGGTCTGAATTCACCTCTAATACTCTTATTCTTGCTCTAAAATACTGTGTGCGGACATGCCTGATGTCGGATCGGGCGATGCCGAGCTCCGGATCATGTCCGGCATCTGCTAGCCGAGACCCGTGCTCGACCCGTAAACCCGCGGGTTCGGGGTCGGGTTTTTCGGGTACGGGTCCGGGTTGACGGATTTATACCCCAACCCGTACCCGTGCCCATCCCTAAGACTCGCTGGATCCCAGATACTCAATTGCCTTATGGGTGATTTGATACCATATTCCTCTCTTCAAGTTCCCAATGCATCCCCGTCCCGACCTCAGGCTTCGTGAATCGTGACTCCATCCTGTGTGCACTTTGGAGTCTGGACGTCCTGTAGCCCCAAGCTCTTGTGTCCCTCCCTACAATGTGCACTGTATCACTTCGAGTATCGAATAATCTCTTGACCATTTGATTCTGTTTTTTCTGGACTCATCCACTAGCCTTGTATCGTTCACACCGCTTGTCCTGCCTCTAAATCATCCTAACATTTGATGTTTTGGTTTTCCACTTGTAAAATTCTGACTAGTGCGCATTGCTACTACTGTATCTTGGAACTACGGGAAGGCAATTGATCCTGTAATCCTATAGCCTAAGGTTCGTCGCCAGTGTTTTGTTATCCCCGGGTCAAAGCTGACTCATTCCATACGTTTCACTCAGAATTTCTGTGGCCGTTACTTCGATCTCCAGATTAGCCAGGGCCACTGAAATTGGCACAGCGACCTTGAACCACTTTTAACCAGTCGACGCCTGATGGAGTGGTCATCAGTGCTCATGTTCTAGCGTCCAGTGTACAACCCATTTCCTCTAGATCTTTCCTCGACCGAAATTGGCTCACACAGTTTCTTCCTGGGCTTTGATTCTGAAAATGCAATTCATTTATTTCCGAGTGCTGCTGCCATTTCTCCGTCATGGCTTTGGGTCTGATCTGCAACTGACTTTAATTTGGTGAGCATTGCACCTTTGTGATTTCTAATTCCACTGCATAGGCAGGTAGTCTCTGTTTTCGGTAACCCTCAGGTCAACGCACGAGCTCACCCTCCCGCTGGGACCCGAGCCATTGGTCCTGCAGCTAACGGAGCCCTTCTGTGGTCGAGCCTTATGATTTCTTCTCAGACTTTTGCACTGTGCATCTAATCCGAGGGGTTTCAATATCTTGACTCGCTTCCCCTGCTTCGCTTCAGGCGACCGAATCTATGATCCGGAAGGCAAGCCATGCCCTTTCTTCTATCGCGCAAAATAATTACTAATGACTCGGCATTTTAACTTTGAAAGGTACTATCCCCAATGTCAAAATTATCGTCGTTAACTATATCCAGGTCTAGGATGGCCAAGTCTTTATTCTCTCACAGCACCGATGTGGGTTCCAGTCAGCCAAGGTTCATTGGCTTTGAGGCTCACCTTGCTTAACGCCGACTCGCACTCCATGCCGACGGTACGTGATCTTGCATCTAATATCCAAAGCTGATGAACATTGAATTATATCCACGGGCTGACTGACCGACCGACTCCGAGTCGTCTCATTAATATTCAGTTCAGACTTCTGTCGGCAGGCAGAAGTGTGCCGAATTCTGCAACTTCATTGTGCTCGGGGAAAGTAAGCATGCGTTCGCTTCTTCTCTTCTGAACTTCCCGCTCTAAGGGGTCACTTTAACGCTGTACGTCAATCCTATCTCCTGAACCCCACTTCGACGTTGGCTGTCCTGCTGTATCCGTGCAACGTATTAGCCCAGGCCTAGGCACTGAGTTTTATATCCCGACTCGACTCAGGGCTCAATGAACCTCAATTCACCCTTTCTACCAACTACAGCTTCAGCTTCATGATCAACCAGTCGACGCCCGATGATAGACTCGGATTCCTGCTCCAAGGTCAGTGCCCAAGTCACGGAGTCTATTTTCCAACTCCTTTCCTCCAGATTATTTAAGGGACCGTAATTATCAGGCTGCTGAAGGTTCCCTCGAACAAAAGGTATGAAGCCCGCTAAGTTATTAACCCGTTGGTGCGTTCGAGTGCATCTCGCATCTGTGCAGCTCGTAAGCATCCAAGCAGTTAGGCCCGCAGGCGCAATTCTTCGGTGATTCAATACTGCCAGCTAGTTTGCTGACTTTTTCACCAAGACAACATCCCATCGCATGAGCCATTGACAGAAATAATCATGGGTGCATGGTTGGAGTCTCGGACGCGGAGTCTGAGATATATGTATTTCATTCAACGTGACTCCCTGGTACTTTTGCGCACTTGCCCATATTCAATTTCATTTCATTTCCAAGTTACCGGCGCCGCCCTACCAGTGCACGAGTCAGACCAAACTCAGCAATGAAGTCGGCGCTCAAATAAACCTCATTTTTCCGAGTCCGAATCACACTCACGTTCTGAGGTGCGGTAGAGGTATGTATTTTCCCGATGTGACGTTTCCACTGGCAGCCATTCACCTGCTCTTCAAGTACACTGCTTTACAACCTAATATCTCAATATTTTCAGTTGACAGTAGCGCACAACGCAGAGCCGGATGTACCCAATACATCCACGCAAGTTTCTGCCATCGCGTTCTCTTGGTGCCCTGTTTAGTTGAGCACGAGCGCACGCTGGGTCCACGTTCACGTCCCGGCGCAGCGACGCCCATGTTCCAACGAAATTCATTGCGTTAGAACCGCAATCCAACTCGCTATGCGACATGCGTTCCCGCACCTCAATTCCATTGGGGACGCGTCGCAAAAAGGTGAATATTTTATTCGCTATACACTTACACATGGTACTGCAGATGTAGAACACACTGGCAGTAGCCAACGATTCTGCTTCGCGCAAACACGACGGGTACACGCAAAGTGGACTCGGAGCCGCCCCAAGCACGCGCACTGGCGAGGATGTACGAGGAAGGGGAAGGTAATGCGTTGGGCATGTCCACCGCGGCTCGCATGGACTGCTTTGGAAGGTGGACTGTGCGCCGCCGGCGATACACGCATGTAAACTGTGTCGATGGTTCGGTGGACAAAACGATTCGATGCGCAGGGATTTCGCGGGCAGCGGGGGCGGAGTGAAAGCGAAACACAGCACGAGAGTGGGCCGGCGAGCGTGCAGGGCTCAAGAGAGCGGGGACGCGTATGTGCGGGCGCCCCGTGATACACTTGCGCGCGCCAGGCTTTGGGGGTAGAAGCGGCTAGCGCGTACGCATAAGTGTCGGATATGTATACTGATGAGCATGGAGGCCAAGGGAACACGCCGAGCTTGTCTGCGCGGTGCTACGTCGAGAAAGCTATGACGTAGGGCATAACTAGTAGATGAAAAGGTAAGTTTGGCACTTGAGCTAGGACAAGGGCTTCACGTAGGACTTGACACGCAATAAATGAGTAAGAGAAAGACGCCCAGGGAGGATGCGACACACTGGGTTTATGTGCACCATTGGGCGCGCTCGGGGCCGGGTGGCAATTGGGGTGCGGAGATCGCGATTCTGAGGCGGATGCCATGATGGCGGGCGGGCATGGATGATAAGAGCAGACCAATGCGGAGGTAGTGCTGTTTCTTTTTCAGAGCGCGAGTGACGAACCGTTGGAGAGGTCGCAAGAGACAAAATGGTGGTGTGCGTCAGAGCTGAGAATGATGCCGGTGATTGCCGATTAAGCGTCCATCACAGCCACTTTATTTCATCACCTCTCGCGCCATCGCAATGTCGCTCATTCTTCAGAAAATCTACGCAACTCCTCGTCCCGTTGAGGATCCCCTCTGGATCTGCACCACCCGACGCTGTGCCCGCCGGCCCCGCTCGCACCACTGGCAGCGCTCACGACATCCGCATCCCGCGCGATGGTGCTAGCACATCTGGAACTCTGCGTTCCCCGTACATTTTGTTTTGATAAGCGGCCATCAAAAAACGCTCTTTTCCTTCAACCACTATTTGTCCTTCACTCTGCAATCCTCTCGGACCCCGCGCTCCCTAAGGCTCCACACTTCGTCGACGATGTCCTCTTGCTGCCAACTTGAATGTGCACTACCTCGGCTGTTTCCTTCGGCCATGCTTGAGTTCGCCGCTGAAGCCACGCATCCCTAGGGCCCGTGAGTACCCCTGCTCAGCGCCGAGCCCACACAATGAGACTCATCGCCTTACTGTTCCTCTACTCTGTCAATCTTTCAACGCTCTGCGCATTTGCTGCCTCCCGTTACTGTCCTCATGTATCTAGCGATGTGTGATTCGCACTTTTCTCCCCATCTGCTGATTCCTTTTCTCTTGAGGCATCGCCATCCATCTGTGCCCGGGTCGAGGGAATACACCTCGGGAGTCCGCCTCACCTGGTACCGCCCGTCCTCACGTTGCACTGTCTCCGACTGTGCAGGACACGCTGCTTTCACGATCCAGCGCACGCACGTAAGACTCGCTCGCCGACGCCATACATTGACACCGGTACGCTGTCAAATGGTGTATTAGCCCGGCTGTGTACGGTTTGTAGTGCCACTAAATAAACTGACTCCCGACTGCTTGATGCATCGAATTCCACAGGAGGTCGTAATGAGCAAGCAATAAATATATTAACTCATCTCGAAATAGGACGTGTGGTTGTGAATCCTCGGATCCCAATGTCTCGATCTGCACCCCCGCTTTGCTTCAAAAGAGCCAAACTAATATGTGATCCTGCGCCTCCAGGCAAGTTACGCCCGTCTTTTCTCCAAAGGTTACTCACTTGACTCGGTGTATTTAGCCCTTGCAATGCAACCACTGATCTTCAGGCTCAATGGAGAAACCGTTGTCTTCAACTCAGTACGCGCTAGCGGCTACATATGTCCGCTCGTCCGTCTCCTTCGACTCCTAGCGAGAATCTCATTTCTGAGCACTGACTCAGGTGCAATTCCTACTTTTTGATATGGCTTCAAGCCGACTCGCACTCCATGCAAGGTACAGTAAATGAATGGACGACTTTATATCCAAAGACTCGGGGTGATTGGCTCGTCTGAGTTATTCAATTCACTCCAGACTTCGTTGTCAACACCACCATCCATTCTGAAGCTGAAATACGCCGAGTTCCAACGGCTTTGCGACGATCAAGGTAGAGCTAGCCAGGGCTTCGGCTGAATGCAGTGAAGTTAACCGGCAGGCTAAGTTAGTTTTTCCAAATAACTTTAGTAAATTTCTACGCCCCCCTGCTTTAGCCAGCTTTCCAGCTTTTGTAGCATGTTCGGCTTGCATTACGCTTTACATTTGACTTCGCCGTCGGTCCAGGTGGATTCGCGGCATCACCGTATTCGCCGGTTGCCCCGTCCTCGGCCCTCAAATTATTATTATTTTTGGCGTCATCAAGGATACTGTAGGTAAATAGGAGAGGAGTGGGGAGCCGAGAGTGCGGTGGTGTACCTGAATGAATAAGCGAATACCTGAAAATTTTTACCTTCAAACTCCAGCTCGTTCTGCATACGTACCAAATTGAACTTGAACGACACTGTGTCACTGCAGAATCCAGCAATTCTCGAACTCCGTTGAAAATCTGGGATGTCTCGAAAAAGTTGCTGCAGGGGAAACCTTTCCATGCCCATGGACGCTAGGTGCATAAATGTTCAACTTGAATATCTGAACTCTGGTCATGGACATGGTCAGGCAAGTATGAAGATTCCTATGTACGGTGATCATGATGGCCATGGCTATGCGAGTACGCACCTCGGCAGCCATGCTTTGGCGAGCATGAGAAATTAGAATCCCATTGAGTATTTACGTCAACGGCCGCCCTATTTTCATACGAGGAAGGGATTATTCTATTTGCGCCGTGCGGGAAAATCGAGCGGGATCCACCCATGACTTGGATGTCGGGGTTCAAGTTGTATTGTATACGCCGCGGGCCGGGTGTTGCGAAAAGGCCTCTGGAACCATTATTAAAGTAATATTCTCCAGTGTTCTTGTTGTGCAATTTTTTAGACAGCCATTTCTTTTTATATGCGCAGTTCTCAGCCTTAGAGGATCCACGGCTTAATTCAGGCCTCAATTATGGCTTAAGTTCAATCCTTACAGCTGCCATGGAGTAATTTAATTCACCGATGCGCTTCCAGAAATTTTTCCATCATGTTGAATTTCGCGAGTGCAATTAGGCCAGACTGCAGCGCCGGTGATTTGTTGCAATTCAAATCAGTTGAACTCCAGCCTGCGCTTTTAGAGTATAGACCACTACGTAATAATTTAAACATTCACACTCTCTCGGCGTGCGAGGCTGTGCATCAACAGTACTCATGGCAGGTGAACAGCTTCCAGCCGCGGCTGGACGCGGTGGATAGCAACCGCCGATGATTGGACATCAAGCTGTGATGAGATCTGTGAGTACGGTAGGCGAGACGGTTTTGGTTCGATTTCGGCAACGGCTGTCAACTGATGTGTGATGGCTTGGCGGGCGTCTAAAGGTGGATAGGAGTATTGATTCGGGACGTCCACAAGAGTCCTTTTCCCTCGTCTTTTGGGTGCAACCACTGACTTGAAGCCCATGTAACCATGTCTCCTTCCAGGTTCAGCCCCATAGAACACTATCTTTTGTATATTTTTCTACTGAACCGATAATTCCATGGCCATCTGTACAAATACATCCCATGCGTTCGCCAATTTAATTCCGGGCTCTCCTATTGCCACATAAACCTCACTTGCACGAAGGTTGAACTCCTCGGTGAGGCCCGGCCATGCCTGAAAGTCTGATTTAGGCCCCTCTTCAGTTTCCAGCTGCTCGCGGAGGTCTGCGATGGCCTCTGGCGGTATTTTGATGCGACAGTCAAGACCTCCAAACAGCTCTGGATAATCCATCGCATGTGAGGGTACGTGGCCGGAGGGCATGATCTTCTCATGTTGATGCCGCACGCGGTGGTTGTTCCACCACTGAACAAAGTCATCCAGCTCAGCCTGGATTACTGGCGCAAAAATCCAATAAAACAGTGGCCTGCCAAATTATCAGCAGGATGAGTAGGTATAAATTAGTTAACGTACTCGTGCAGCGGGTCATGTGGGTTGAATAAATGCCCCTCCTTGCCGCGGAGCAGGAAGTCTTTCAAATTTAACCCTGACTTTTCTTCGAATTGTCGCCAGAAGCCTTCAATCACCGTGTTGTGGACACTTTTAATCATGACATGGAAAAGAAACAGGGTGGGATCGATATCTGGAGCATAAATCTCCCTGGAGAGCAGTGAGCACTGATTTTGGAATGGTAAAAATCTCACCGCAGCACAGACATAAACGCGTATGCCCAGCCAACCTCGGAGTCCGTTGTTAATTGGGTTGGGATATCTGCATGGAGTTGAGCCCAATCACTATGTTGGCTTCAAGCCAATCCAAACTCACAACCTGTCTCCTCCACGAAGTCCAGGAAGATGTGGCCACCTGCTCCGGACGTGCGAACATCTGGATAGACTTTAAGGAGCAACACAAAGTCGGTGTACTTGTCCTTGTAGCCATAGATAGAAAACTCGACACTTCCCATGCGCAGAGCAGATGATGCAAGCTTCTCGTGTCCGTCAGCGCTTACATCAAAATACGGGCCGTGAGCGCGCAGAGGAACACGGGCAACACGCCGACCCTTCCTCCCAGGAAAGCGGGAATCGAAGCCGTCCGGGAAATATTAGAGAGCTTGCGCAAAAGCCGCACGAGCCGCATGCGGCTTTTGGGCATTGCGCGAAGCCGCGTGCGGAAATCAAATCTGAGGTTAGTGAGAAACCAAGTCAGTGGAGAGGTATTAGGTTGAGAGGCAAGTCCTAGTGGGTGAAAAAATTGCATTACTGCCGCAAATGCTCCGTGCAGGACGCGAAAAGTGTGCGAAATCTGAGTGGAGCCGGAGTGATGGCTTGAGAAACCGCCGGGTCGCGCATTGACCAGATACTGATTTGGATGAACACAATACAGTGTCACAGAGACCCGAGAGAGCAATGAACTCTCAAAATCATCCAGCGAACCCAGCGAAAACCTGGTAATTTTGCGCAATGCCCAAAAGCCGCATGCGGCTCGTGCGGCTTTTGCGCAAGCTCTCTATTGTAGCACTATTCTCCGGATTGAATCTCTGGGTAATGAAAACAGAAATGAGACCCGTGACAGAGGGAGGGAGGAAGGGTAAGTTCACCGTGGTGCTAATAAGTTACTGAGATACCTGTTGCAGTCACTAGTCCTCCAAGTGTAGCATCGGCCTGGATTCGTTCCACCCTGTGCACAATGGGATGACTTGGCTCGTGGAGGGCAAGCGCGTGTCTGCTGTCATCTCCTTCACGTCCACTCTCGATCACAAGGCTCGTGGCGCCGAAGACTCGCAAAGCGACACAGGACACACATTTGCCCACTTTGCCTTTCAATATTCTGAGGGAAGCCTCGTCTTTGCTGATCTGCAAGGGACGCCAGGACCAGTACGCGGCAATAATGGGCTGATCTTATTTGACCCAATGACCCACACACTCGATGGGTACGTCGGCTCGCAGTGTTTTTTTTTTGGTTGTTTTATTGTATCTGATTGACTTCCAGAGGATCTGGGCTTGGTGATTTTGGAATGGAGGGTATTGAGAGCTTTGTGAATGGCCATGAGTGCAATAGGCTCTGTGAGCAGCTCCACTTGGAAGCTCTCGAGCTCGTGGACAAACCTGCTGAGCCGGAATCGACGGAACCTTCGGAGGGCGGGCACAATACTTCAGACGATGAGGATGATGGCCCCGAGAAGTGATGGGTGATTTCTTGTCTGCCTACCGTGTTGGCAAGCCTTTGGTCTAAACGCGTAATTGACTTATGTAATTGACTAGTTGGCGCGACGAATTGCAACAATTTATGCACTCTGAAAATTCTTCATGTAGGTTAGTTTAGACAATTATTGGGTGGTCAGGATGGTAATGAACTTGAAAGTATTCAGGTTTGAGGCCAGGTTGAATAATGGTCGCACAGGAAGGTAAAAAGTTCGCTCTTGCCCAATTGAGTCATCGTCTTTGATGGACACGACTTTATGTGGCTCTCCCCGCAGTTTCTCCCTGGAGTATGATTTCTCTGTACTTTATATATGTTCCCCAACATCCTCAAGTTTTTACGGGGGTGGTTGACCGAGTGGAACAAGTCCCCATAACTCGAAGAAGGGCGTGGGAAGATTTTGATCCGTACTTCGTATTTCCCTGTCGATTTTCTCGCGGATGGGGGCTCCCAGTTAGGTAAATAGAACAGTGGGGGATGGTAAGGAACCTTCCATTACTACAGACTGCATGCATTTTTCGGAGCTCTGGAGGCGAGGCAGTTGAGGAGCGGATTCGTTTGACTGGTCGCATTCCGATGTTGCTGTTCGACACTCGGACAGGTTTCTTATATAATTATCAGTTCGAGCTCTCCGGAGGTAGCCACAACAATATCATGAATTAAACAGACATGTTTCATACAGGGAGGATGACAGCATATACAGGACGCGCGAGATAGAAAGATTAAAACAACGTGAAATTCGTGATGAGCCGTGACATGAACTGACCGCAACGGGTTCCACGGCATCAGTAAAACTACACGTTTTGCTTTGGCATCTTTGTCTTTGAACCGAGTCTTTCCGGGTCTTTGTCTTGGTGGAGGGCATCTTTGGTCTTTGGGATCCACTCTTTGGATGTCTTAGTCTTGGGAGCGATTTGGGCAACTATTTTTCATTCCATCACAATTTTTTGTGTTTCTAAAGTTACTTGCAATCAACTTGCAAAACTTCACCGATCCCTCGGATGCCAATCTTTCCTTAGGAAAGCCGTACTTTGAATGTAATTGGAATGTAAGGCGTTGGATCCGAGTCTGATTGAAATTTACACCACTCATTCAAACTCCGCCGCATCATGATGCGTGATGGCGGACATGGTGACCGTGTTTCGCAATTTGTTCCCATCAAATGGTTGGTTGCTCTCTCCCTCCATCGTCTCCCACCTCCCGCACCTGCCCTCGCTCCTCCCTGCAGTCTCCTCCAATGGTCTCCTCTCAAATTTGGCCCTCCATTCTTCAAATGTATTCCAGACTTCTGTGTAACCCTTCCGCTATCCTTCTTTGCCCTACCTTGCACATCTGTGGTCTTTCTGCAACGCCGTCTCTGTCAAGCTTCTCGAGACTTCAAGCCCTCAAATCTACCTACCTTGGCCTTGTCAAACATCTCAAGCCTTCAAGCCCACAAGCCCTCTGTCAAGCACCTCAACATCTCCGTGATTCACGATCTCAAATCTTCTTCGCCGCTCAACGCGCTTGCGATGATTTTCACCACCCAGAATCTGGTTAACATCGGGGATTTGGTATTCCTAGCTCATGTCGTACCTTACTGACTCCCTTCCACAGGACATTTATACCGGCATAAATCGTATTTCGGGGTCGGAGACTCCTTCGGTATGTCAATTGCTTTTTTTCTCATTAGAATCTTACAAATCTAACTACTTATGTGTCGCAGGTTTCTTCCCGCTCTCCCCGCTGATGTTCCTCAGCCGATGCGCTCATCACCGCGCACTGTTGCACGGAATGTATGTCCTTGTAACACATGTGTCGATCTGCGTTTGATGTCCAGCAATATCCCGCACATGTGCATTTTCTGTATTTCCTTACCCCGCCGCCGCAATAGTATGAGTTCAGTCCTCATTAGCATTCGTAGTAGTCTTCTGCCAATATAATTTTTTCCCCCGTCTTATGTGTCTTTCAATGGCTTTAAAATGTCTTTGACAGAGTCTCCCCCAAGACAAGTCGTGTCTTAGGAGTCTTTCCCAAGACACCCTAAGACGATATGTCTTTGGGCAAGATTTCGTACCTAGCTTAGAGAAAGACTCACGTCTTGGGAAAAAATGTATCTTTGGAGTCTTTAGCGTCTTGCCAAAGACGCCAAAGACGCCAAAGCAAAACGTGTAGTTTTACTGATGGGGGGTCTCCTCGTTCTCCTACTACTCGTATGCCTGCCCCCGAGAAAGAAAGAATGCCAAAGATGACTGCCGGAAAGGCAATCCAACAGTATTTTTCCTGATGTTTAGACGCCCGCCAAGCCATCACACATCAGTTGACAACCGTTGCCGAAATCGAACCAAAACTGTCTCGCCTACCGTATGTGAGAGCACGGCAGCATGTCGGACTCAATGCAGCAGGGAGCAATGTTGGTAGTGGTGGGAGATAGAGAACCAACTACCAAAAAAATGTTTACTGAAACTCCGAGGAGTGGGCCAACTCATGGGCGAAAGAGGGAGAGGACATTGGGGCGTGTATGGGCGCGGAATTTCATTTATCAATTCACAGCATCTGGCATGTGGCACTCCGGCGCTAAGCGTTTGGTATAAGTCTATCATCAGCATCCTTCTCGCATTTGCTCCATCGCTTTTCCATCCACCAGGGTTATAGATGGCAGAAACTGAAGCTGTGGGTACATCCCCCTTCTCCTACCAACCTCACTGACTGGGAGTAGTACACATACAGTATTGCTTCTGAAGACTCCGAAGAAGGGTGGATCATGGAAGAGAGCGGTGACAAGTCCATGTTTGGAAATACAGTGAGTTTGTGAATTACAGAATAGAAAGTAACTGGGTTGACTTCGTCAGGAACAAAATTGGGACCGGTCTCAACTCAAGTCTCAAGATGTTTCACTTTCAGAACCCGTTACAATGGATTCTGAGGAGAAAGATTTTGAGGATTTGGTGAGTACATACATGAGTGGAATTTATACGAAAATGCTAAAGCCCTTCATAGGACTCTGATTCTGGTGGTAATGAAGTACAAAATTCCGAGGATCTGGTGAGTGCACAAAAGGAATATGTTACTGGAAAGCTGGAATTATTTTGCAGGATGGGAGTCCAGAAGACATTGCAGCAGTTCAAGAACTTATAGAACAGACTCCTCAAGAGGATCCAGATCTGCCAGGATACCAACAGCTGTTGGGGGCACTTTTTAGTGAGAGATATGAGGAGTCAGGCAACTTGAACGACCTTGAAGCCTCGGTTAAGCATTCTCAGATGGCACTGGATCTAACCCCAGAAGGACACTCTGATCGAACGAATGCATTACAAGACCTGGGTGCAGCACTTTCAGATCGTTATCAAAAGCTGGGAGAGCTGGCGGACATGGAGGCTGCACTGAATGCAGACCAGGAGGTAGTAGACCTGACTCCACTGGATCATCCTGATCGAGCAGGTCGATTGCAAGGTCTTGCTGCATCCTTCAGTGACCGATATCATAGGCTGGGTGAGCTGAAAGACCTGGAAGCTGCACTGAAAACCAGCCAGGAGGCAGTAGACCTGACTCCCCTGGACATCCTGATAGAGCAGGTCAATTGCAAGATCTTGCTGTATCCTTCAGGGACCGATATCAGAGGCTGGGTGAGCTGAACGACCTTGAAGCCTCGGTTAAGCACTTTCAGACGGCACTGGATCTAACCCCAGAAGGACACTCTGATCGAACGAATGCATTACAAGACTGGTGCAGCACTTTCAGATCGTTATCAAAATCTGGGAGAGCTGGCAGACATGGAGGCTGCACTGAAGGCAGACCAGGAGGTAGTAGACCTGACTCCACTGGATCATCCTGATCGAGCAGGTCGATTGCAAGGTCTTGCTGCATCCTTCAGTGACCGATATCATAGGCTGGGTGAGCTGAAAGACCTGGAAGCTGCACTGAAAACCAGCCAGGAGGCAGTAGACCTGACTCCCCTGGACATCCTGATCGAGCAGGTCAATTGCAAGGTCTTGCTGTATCTTCAGGGACCGATATCAGAGGCTGGGTGAGCTGAAAGACCTGGAAGCCACACTGCAAACCAGCCAGGAGGCAGTAGACCTGACTCCCCCTGGACATCCTGATCGAGCAGATCGATTGCAAGTCTTGCTGCATCATTCACAGATCGATATAAGAGACTAGGTGACCTGAACGACCTCGAGCTGCACTGCAAACAGATCAGGATGCGGTAGCCCTGATCCCCTGGACATCCTGATCGAGCAGATCGATTGCAAGGTCTTGCTGCATCCTTCAGCGACCAATATCAGAGACTGGGTCACCTGAACGACCTCGAGGCTGCACTGAAAACCAACCAGGAGCAGTAGACCTGACTCCCCTGGACATCCTGATCGAGCAATCGATTGCAAGGTCTTGCTGTATCCTTCAGCGACCAATATAAGAGACTGGGTGACCTGAAAGACCTCGAGCTGCACTAGAAAACTATCAGCAGCAGTGGACCGGACTCCACCTGGACATCCTGATCGAGCAGGTCGATTGCAAGCTCTTGCTGTATCATTCACAGATCGATATAAGAGGCTGGGTGACCTGAAAGACTCAAGGCTGCACTGCAAATCCAGCAGGAGGCAGTAGACTCACTCCACCTGGACATCCTGATCGAGCAGGCCGATTGCAAGGTCTTGCTGTATCTTCAGGGACAGATATCAGAGCTGGGTGACCTGAAAGACCTGGAAGCTGCACTGCAATCAAGCAGGGGGCAGTAGACCTGACTCCCCCTGGACATCCTGATCGAGCAGGTCGATTGCAAGATCTGCTGTATCATCACAGATCGATATAAGAGACTGGGTGACCTGAACGACCTTGAGGCTGCACTGGGAATAGGTCAGGAAGCAGTAGACCTGACTCCCCTTGGACATCCCGATCGACCAGGCCGATTGCAATGTCTTGCTGTATCCTTCAGCGACCGATATCAGAGGTTGGGTGAGCTGAACGACCTCGAGGCTGCACTGCAAACAGATCAGAAGGCAGTAGACTGACTCCCCTGGACATCCTGATCAAGCATGTCAATTGCAAGGTCTTGCTGTATCCTTAAGGGACGATATAAGAGACTGGGGACCTCGGTGACTTGTGCCATTCAGACCCACTACAATGAGTCATTCAGACTTGCTACTCAGACCCTGAAAGATCATGGCAGAATGCTCTCTTTGGGCAAACTTTGCCGAGGAATTCGGCCAGGTGATTGTATCCATGCATTCAATGCAGCATTTAATTTACTACCTGAAATACTGTGGATGCCATTCCATTCCTGTGCCATGATGCTATTCACAGGCTTGATATTTCGGTGTAACCTCAACTGCTGTGAAAACATGCATTGATCTCACACAATTTCATGTTGCTGTCAAATTTCTTGAGCAAGGACTTGCGACTATTTTCCAACAAATGCTCCAACTGAAGACGGGTGTTGATGCACTCCCATCTGATCAGGCTCACAAGTTCTTCGAACTATCCTCAAAGCTTTACAGCGGAAGATTCACTGACTCTCCAATCAGCATTGTTCAAGAAAGAAAGAAATTGCTGGATGACATTCACAAACAGCCGGGCTTTGAATATTTTCTTCAGCCAAAATCCCACGATTTTCTTCGTTATGCAGCACAAGGAGGACCTGTCATAATCCTCACCAGTCATAAAGCTCATTGTGATGCAATAATCCTTCCCAATCCAACCTCAGACCCAGTCCACATTCCACTCCCAACTGTCACACTAGACCTGCTGAAATCACAACAAGGCCTACTGAGAGACTTGCTTCGTTATGGCAATGTTCGAAACCGAAGCCAATCCTCATCCTCCAGACTCTTTGCCTGGTGTGAACAATTTGCACACAAATCAACTCAGGAATATTTTCAAGATCTGTTGAACTGGCTCTGGGTTAATGTCACAGGCCCAGTTTATGCGGTTTTGAAATCAGTCAGTGAAAATGCACAGTTCCTGATTTGGCAACTAATCTTGTTTTTTTAGCAAGGTATTTCCAATGGCAGGCTCTGGTGGCTGCCAACAGGTGCATTCACAGGACTGCCATTGCATGCAAGCCCACCAACAGATGAATTTATCCACTCATACACAGCAACTCTAGGATCCCTCTTGGATGCTTATGAAAAATCATCTCACACTGCACCCAAATTGGCAGTTGTTGGAGTAACCCACACTGATTCCAATAGAAGTGACTCCCTCAAAGGTGTGGAGCCCGAAGTCAACAAAATTGTTTCCATTGCGAAAGACTATGATGTCTGTTGCCTTCTGGGAGATCAGGCAACAGTGGATGCTGTGAAACTTCGGCTGCAGGACTGCTCCTGGGTTCATTTAGCCTGTCATGGATATCAAAATCTCGAGGACCCCACACAAAGCCATCTCCGGCTTTATGGAGGCAAGTTGGAGTTGGACACAATTCTTCGCATGCCTCTGCCCAATGCACAGTTTGTCTTTCTCGCTGCATGTCAGACAGCCATGGGAGATGCCAAACTGGTGAATGAATCATTTCATCTGGGTGGTGGATTTATTACTGCAGGTTTCCAAAGTGCAATTGGAACAATGTGGTCTATGAACGATAATGATGGCCCGACTGTTGCAGAGAGTGTATACTCCCATCTGTTTCGTGAGGGCCAACGACCCACACATACCGATGCAGCAGAGGCTTTACAGCTTGCAGTTAAAGACCTGAAGAGCAGAAATGTTCCTTACGAACGATGGGTGCCATTCATTCACATTGGAATCTGATGTTACATTGTACATTGTAAGTAGCTTTCTGTAAATTTCAGCCATGGAAAATTTATGGATTCATTTTGTAGCAAGTCGATCTCAGCAATTTCAGGTAAGTCGAACTTGAACCACTGGAGGATGAGGATTTGTTGAAACCCACCTCGAAATTTCCCTAATTAAACTGGTATCAATATGCAGTGTAAGATATCCCAGTGTTGGAGCCTATATAACTAAAGGGAGGAAAGACTGAAGAGCCAGAATAAGATGTGCTATGATGTATATTCTGTACAGGTCGGCAACTCTAAATATGTATCACTATGTCAGAGCTCCATCTGTCTCTCAATCAATCTTTTTTTCTGCAGCATATACAGTAACTGAACAGCAGCGATGTGAGACTCCCAACATAAATATAGCTGTATTACAGTAAAGAACTTACTAGACTGTCAAATTTACAGCACTTTCATAATTATGCAGAAAACCATATGCAAGTCAAACCGGAGCAAGGATATAACATGACAAATAAGGACTTTCCTTTGGAAGTCCATGCATGGGGCGCATTCATTCATTCATTCATAATTCCATTAAAGTGCGTGCGGGCCCCTTGGGGCCCATGTGGCACTATACGTGATACAGGGAGATAAACTAGCTAACGGTGGAAGGTTTGCGTATGGAAGTGCGGTGTGCGGATGGGATGGCGATAGAGGTACGCTAAGGGGTATGTATTGAGTTTTGGCAAAGCGGGGTGTCTCGAAGTACTATCTAAGTGAATGTAAAAGAGTTAATGATATAATGTGATAAGAAACTGGGGGGAGGAACGGGTAGGGAACGGGTCTAGAGCGTGTAACGGGGGAAGCGGCCTGTGTCTCGCACATAGCACAGCACCGGCTTGGAGTCGGATTTAGCTGCTAGGAGGCGGCGCAGGGAGAGGCAGGCGGTGCCCAAGTTGAGGACGAGGTCGAGGCGCTGACGGCGGTAGCGGGGGCACAGGAGGAGGTAGTGAGGGACCGTTTCCGGGACGAGGCAAAGCTCGCAGTCTGGGGAGGGGCGAGGTGGAAGCGATATAGGTACGCGTTGAGGGCGAGGTGAGTCGTGCGTAGCTGCGTGAGGACACTGCACTGCGGGCGACTCAGGCCGTCGTACATGCGCGCGACGATGTTGCTAGGCTTAGCGTTGTCGAAAGGGATATGCGGCGGAAGCGGGGGGATGTAGTCCCACTCCTCGAGCCACCTCTCCTTGAACTCCTTCGCTCCGGCGTCCATTGCCGCTGCCCTGCTCGCGGGGAGCGGGGACTCGAAGGGGATGATCCGGAACGCGAGGGCAGAGGAGGCACCCTGGGCCGCCTCCTTTGCGCACGCATCGACGGCTTCATTTCCCTCGATTCCGACGTGTGCTGGTACCCAATGGATGCGAACCTTGAGGGTGGGGCGGGCCCGGAGTAGGCGACAGTGGAGCGTGTGGAAGAGGGCGAGGAGGTGTTGTCCTGGCTGGGGGGGGAGAGGTGAGGGCGGTGATGGCGGGCTGGCAGTCAGTGAAGACGTCGACGTCAGTGAGGCGTGGGTTGCCTTGATGATGTCCAGCGCGAGAATGGCGCCGACAACCTGCCTCGAAGACTGTGTGCTCACTTTGGGTGCCTAGGTGCTTGGTCCTGCTCGCTCCCTCCTTGCCCCATTCCATGCGACTACCGCGCCTCCCACTCCTCCCTCGAACCCCGACCGTCCGTGTACATGCAGAACCCCCCTCTCCTCGTCGCTCTTCCATCTCCTTCCTCGCGGTGTCCTTGTCCGGCGCGATCCTCGACGATAGCGACTGGTGGTGCTGGCGTTATCGTGAGATGGGGGTTGATCGTCTCGAAGGGTCCGCGAGGAGTGGGAAAGCGGCGAGGAGAAGGTGGATGGGGGAACGGTGGAAACGAGGGACGTACTGGCACCGTTTTACGACGCGGTGGAGGGGGTGTGCACGGGGGAGGGTGACAAGACGGGCGGCCGCATTGAAGACAGACCGGTTGAGGCGGATATGGACGGGGAGGAGGTTTGCGTGGAAGTCGAGCGCGTCCGTAGCCGTGGTGCGGAGGGCGCCGGTGATCACTTTACACGCTAGCCTTTGAACTTTCCCTAACGCCTTTGCTACCCAAACCGTCCCTTTGCGCCGCGAGTCCGTGTTGGCTGACACGGGCTTGTACCACACGGGGAGGCCGTACTCCATCCGGGGAACAACACGACCGTCTGGAACAATTGGCGGACATACGAGTGGGGGAGACCAAAGTGGGCGAGGAGATCCGGGAGAGGGCGAGCATCGCCTTGTCCCGCGGCTCTGTGCCAGCTCGACGTGGTTTGAAGTTGAGCTTGTGGTCAAGTACGACGCCGAGGAGCTTCGCGGTGGTGGAGGCCTCATGGTTATACCGTTGAAGTTGACTGGTAGTGGGGTGTAGTGCTCTGCGTGTCGACGAGGGGGGATGAAGTGGAGGAGTTGGAACTTCGGGAGGTCAACTGAAGGCCTATCCGGTCCGCGCGCGGGCACGCTGTTTGTACCATGTGGGCCTCATTCCCTCGACGTTCTGGGCGATGGAATGTGATACCTCGACTCTGCTGATGTCGTCGATGTAGCCTGCGCTTCTGCTCGTCCAGGAGCTCGTCGACGAAGATCAGAATAGGAGGGCACTCAGGGGGGAGACCATTGGGGACGGGGTGGAGTGGGGAGACGTGGTCGTCGAAGGTGAGAGTGGTGCGGCGGTTGCTAAGGAAGCTGCCGAGTAGGCGACTACTGCTTCCGGGACGCGTTTGGCGCGGAGGAGGTGGAGGAGATGCTCGTGGCTCACAGACAGGAATGCCTGCGAGATGTCCATGAGCAGCACGCTCGCA
>JARJLF010000985.1:0-111541 GCA_029378395.1 Mycena leptocephala | reverse complement strand
GCGCTCATAAATTTTGAAAGATGGTTTAGTTGGGCATCGATTTTACGAAGACGCCCATCCCCGTCGTCGCTTCTTCCTTGATTCCTCCATGTAAGTAGTGGCATACCGGTACAAATACTGAACTTGACTTCAGTGTGCAGTGCTTTCTTATATCTGATTCAAGGCCTCCTCGACACGAGCTACTGGTACACCCGAACATCCACTCTATCCATTAGCGTGTCGGGCACTGTGTTCCTGGTGCTCAGCAGAATCCTCTTCATTCTCACCAGAGCATCAAAGGTTGTGGAAAAGGTGAAGGTAGAAGTCCCCGGCGCAAATTGGTTACACTGGCTATGGCTCGCCGCCCTCGCCGTGGCGTTGGACGTCCCCAACCACTCTTCATGTTGAAAACCGCGACACGACTGGCGTTCACTCGGAGGAAAACTCGATGGATGGTTTCTCTGCGCCGAGTCAGTCCGACCACGCGGAAGGACCAGCCAGCGGCTGGATTTGCGTACCGGTTGGGCAGTAAAGGCCTGTGTGAGTTGTCTGCTAATCCATCGTGTAATGTCACTGAACGGCCCCTCAGATCTGTCTCTCACTCGCTACCGTCGACTACATCAGCTTCAACTATTACTCCTTCTCTCCATTCGACCACCTCATTCTCGCCGCAAACCATCCGCCTGGTGGTCCAAACGACGGACTCCGACTCTCCGAACTCATTCCTTGGACCTTTGCATGGTTCCACCTCCTCTGAGGTTCACGGGCTTGCTATCGCAACTTTTGCTGAACCAACGCTCCAAAACATATGGTGGCAGCTACAAAATAACTGCTGCTTTCCAATGTATCTGTGGGGTGCTCCAATTATTGAAATATGTGCCATCTGTCATTGGGCGGTATGATGCGCGCCGGGTCTCTCGATTTCGAGAACGGTGGACTTGATATTACTTGGGGCGTTTGCATGCCAAGCTGCTGTTTTTCCCAGGGTGATAGAAAAGATGGAGGATGAGGACACTGAATGAAGCGGTGAGGATACCGCGGCCGAATGCTTATCCATTATGTAAATTGCCATTGAAAATTTGGTTTTGAACAGAAATGCTCACGACTCTCGGCAGGATGAGCTACAAAGTAAGAAAGGCATGCGATCAGAGGCAAATACTCGTCGTTTCGGTGAGTATTGGTAAATAATGCATGGGGATATAGTGGCCGTTGAGGAGATCACCTTTGTATTTTGGAAGGATGTTCAATTTTGGATACTGTGATAAGTAGGATAGATAATGCAAGATTGAGACTTCAAGTCCACTGTTTTATAATAACGCAGGAGGTAAAACCGAAACCCGAGCCGCGGGAATCCAGGAATAGATTAAGATTGAGACTGTGATACGGCGTTTCGCCATAACGCGAGAGGATAAACGGTTATCGGACCGGCGATGGAGGTAAAGGGCAAAGGCAGCGTTGTGCGAGATTGGCTGCGTGGTAACATAGGACTCTGATTAATCTCGAGGCTAGCCGCTGGTACCCGGGAATAAATGTGTGAGATTAACGTTGCGATAGCTGTTTGTCTCCCAGCCGAGAAGTCTGCGCGCAGCAGCTGCTCAAATCAATGCGACCGACTTGGATTTTCCAGTAGCGCGCGCGCCCGATGTCAAACCAGCCACCTGAATCTTCACCTGATAGTGTGCGGGTAAGAGTTACAGCAGTGGATGCGTCGTTAGATGCGGGGTGAGAGAGAGGAGATCTGGTTTAACAATGGACTCGAACAACGGTAGATAGCAGAGGCCCAGAGCCAGAACAGCCAGTCTTGCTCAACGTTAGCGCGGGATCTGAGAGTTGAATAGGATGAACGGAGATGGCGTGGGCTGTTAACATCGTCAGCAACCGCAGCAGCGCGCAGTAGTCCAATGTAGATGTCCTCCCCAGGTGGGATATGAACACGAGGCCGAGATGAGGGCTTTCAGATCGCTCTGTCGGTGAAGAGACGCACCAGAGCTTTCTCCCGTCGTATATGGCGGGGGCAGGTGCAATCGTCGTACCGAGGCCACGGTGCGTACTCACCACGTTCCTTTGGCGATTTGTTGAAATTTTGCGCTCATGCAATCTACAGTTATGATAGAGGTGAGCAGGTCGCGCATTGCAATTTTGCCAATTAATCAGTCAATATTTTGCAACATAGCGATGTCCTGGTCGGTTTACACCTCAATCTCAAGAAACACTCCACTTATTTGACCGTCAACCAGGGTTCCATTCTCAGATAACGTGCTTCTCGGCCGACGGCGTTGGCATCGCGGTACTCACCAACGACAACTTTGGTGAA
The DNA here is from genome assembly GCA_029378395.1 of Mycena leptocephala. Classification (NCBI taxonomy): domain Eukaryota; kingdom Fungi; phylum Basidiomycota; class Agaricomycetes; order Agaricales; family Mycenaceae; genus Mycena; species Mycena leptocephala. Next base: position 109,248 of record JARJLF010000985.1, on the reverse strand, counting down.
GTGATGAAAGAAGTGATCAAATTTCGCATTATCAACGAAATTTTTGGCCTCGATCCAATGGATTGGGATTCCAGGTGTGCACTGATACTATTTGACTGCTTCCATCTGCTCCCCAAGGTTAACGTCGTCTCCGCCCCTACACTAGATATCAAGCCGGATTACAGGTGGCCTATGCCAACCCCCCCGAGCACGCCCGCACTACCGAACACATCTCTTCCGCTCCCATTCGCTGCCATGCAGGGTGCGTACAGGAACCGCGGGTATGGGCGCGACATTATGTTCTGCATGCCTACCACCGCCGCCGCGCACTGCCGTACGGTTCTCGCGGATCTCAACAGCACGTTCCCACTGCCCTGGCAACGGCAGACCTCTTCTGGGCATAGGACCACTTCGATCTCAGCTATGTGACCCTCACGCATTTCGAAGGCGCGGTGTTCAACCTCATGGGCTGGGTCGTAGCCGTGCGTAATTTCGTTCACCTATACGTCTCATGCTTGCTCACGGACATGCATGCGCTTTTCTAGCCCACAGGTAATGCGTCAGCTCCGCTATTCACGTACGGACCGATAGGGGAAGGTGAACCCAAGGGTAATACCGTCGAGGCCAGGTCGGAAGTATGGTTCGATGCTCTCGGCATTTAACATAGATATGGGGTGGATAAAAACTTCTACCGGCTGATATTGGAGTAACAACGGAGTATTTATCCCCGATTTTCTTCTAATTATGTCATTTTCTCCGAAATTCGTCTTAGATTTAAGTTTTTCGTTGCTGCCGCATGTTCATGTGGCCACTAGGTCCGGACCTCGTGCAGCTCTCTCGATGTCTTGAACAGGGAAAAGTTAGTGTATACCTACCGAAATCAAGCTGTTGAAGTACGGACCCATTACGGGAAGCGAACGAAGCATTCTGGGATCGTACAGCTGTAACGACGAACGCACAGGACTATACCAACGAGTGCATGGCCAAACCGGTTTCTAATGCGGATCGAAAGATAGGAGCCTCGTCCAAAGTCCTAGTTGAGATTCAGGAGGCGTAAAACCTTCAGGCATTCCGAAATTTAACTCCCAAGATACACTCTCCCTTCATACGCCTTCAGCTCTACTTCACTCATCTGACCATGGGGATCTCAGTATAATTCCCAAACGCAAGCCCGAGTTTGGACCAGTCCTCGCCCTGGGGGAGAGCAAAAGTGACTTGTCGAGAAGTGAAGTTCAACACAATCAGCGCGCGCGCATTCTTGTACGAGCGTGTGTATGCAAAAACCTCTTCGTTCTCCGGCGCGAGGATGGTGAAGTCGCCGTAAATCTAGGTCGTGAGAGAGTTAGTTTGAATACGACTTGACAAACAAATATATAGTGTACGTACCAAGACCTTGTGGTCCTTGCGGAGTTGAAGGGCTCGTTTCCAGAAGGCACGGACACTCCGTTCGTCGTCCACCTGGGAGGCCGCGTTCCAGGTTTCGTAATCTTCGTTCACGCGCATCCAGGGCGTTCCAGTGGTGAACCCTGCATGGGCACTTGAATTCCACTGTGAATGGAAGATCATATTAATATGGCACAACTTGAAGCACCTCTGCGGATTACCTGCATCGGCACGCGCCCATGGTCCGGGCCTTCTTCGATAAACCATCGAGGATATCGTTCATATCAACCTCGTCTTTACCTGACTCGCGCTTGCGCTTCTCCAATATTCTGCGGGCATGATCGCCTTGCGGTTCGTAGGAGAGAGAGAAACCACGTACTCATGATACCAATTTTGGGACGCGACATCCTTGTATTCTTCTATTCCCCACGTGCGCGGGAAGTTCTTGAGACCTAGCTCTTCTCCTTGGAAGACATACTGCGTCCCGCCAAGAGTCACCTCCAGCACCGCGAGCAGCTTCGCCGAGACGGCCCGCCATTCCTCCGAATCATTGCCCCACCGAGAGGTAGATCTTGCCTGGTCGTGGTTCTCGATAAACACGCTGGACGAGCCAGTCAGAGGATTTGTGTCTCGCGTTCGTGGGTAGCACGCACGCGTTCCAAAACCCCGCGTCGCGTTCGAATCTCTGCCATCGTGTGACGATCTCTTTGAATTCGGAGAGCTTCCAAGGGCGGTGGATGAACGGCGTGCGCTGTGCGGTGCGCGGGGAGTCTAGGTCGATGAGCTCGAATTGGAATACCATGTTGAGCTCCTTGTTGGCGGGGAGCACGTATTTTGCGAGCTCTGCGGCGGAGTGTGTGAAGGGCGTTTCGCCGACGGTGATCAAGTCGTGCTCTGTGGGAGTCGAGTTGATGAGAATATATCCTTCATTGTGATGATACGCACTGGAGAGGACTTTAAGGTTCATTCTTGAATATATTCGTGCACATGAGGGCTGCGAGTAATCAGTCTCTTTCCGAGCAAAGAGTAGAAAAAAAGATACCCATTTGCAAAGAAAGGACTTGCATCTTGATATTCATCCCAGGAATAGTCACTGGGCATCGGTAGGCCATCGACCTTGGAAATAAGGTTGATGACATCCATCTGAATAGAGCTACATTAGCGCCACGACAAGAGAACAGATAAGACAAAGTTCAAGACGCACACGGAAGCCGTCACACCCGCGATCGATCCAGAAGGTCATGAGGTCCCAAACAGCTTGTCGGACTTCAGGATTCTCCCAGTTCAGGTCTGGCTGTTTCGACAGGTACAATGGAGATAATATTCGTTGGTCTTGCTGTCATATTCCCAGACAGAGCCTAGGTGAGGTGCTAAATATTGGATGGCAGAGCCGAAAATATAGGTACCTTGGAAAACGGATTTCCAATTATTCGGCGGATGACGATTCCCGGCTTCATCATATCTCGGAGGACGCCAGATGTACCAGTCGCGTTTGGAACTTGTTTTGGAGGATTTACTTTCGATGAACCATTCATGCTTGGGCTGATTAGTTGATCGTGCGATGAGGAATGAAATCAGCCATACCTCATCGGACGTGTGGTTTACGACCAGATCCATCCTAATAATCGCAGAATTAAAGGCAAGAACACCGGTCAAATAGCTTAAGGACGAACATGAGCTTCATGCCGCGCGCATGGACGCCAGCGAGAAGTCTGTCCCAGTCCTCCAAGGTGCCATACCTTGGATCGATGTTGCGATAATCCGAGCTGAGGAAAGGCATGAGTACAAGCTCAAAAGTACCAGGACATCGCCACATATCGTAGCCCATATCGGCCAAAGGCGATCTGTAAATCGGCGAGAGCCAGAGCACATCGACGCCGAGATCTTTCAAGTAGTCCAATTTGCTAGCAATGCCATTGAGGTCGCCGATTCCGTCGCCATTAGAATCAAAGAACGATATAGGGTAGATTTGGTAGATCGCAGCGTCTTTCCACCATGTCTCGGGGTGGTCCACCATTGTCGTTGGTCGGAGAAGTCAAGGACGTGGAAATGGTTAACACGATCACGTGTGTTTTGCCGCGGTAAACAGGGTCCCGACTTGATTTCAATCTTTCGGGTAAGTTTTCAAGAAGTAGCTACATCAATGATTGAGGCTAGGTTACAACATGCGAGGCACAAGCACCAAAATTGTTGTAGGGTCTGTCTATGACAGACTAAGGCTAGGTACCTAGAGAATGGTCTGTGGAGGTCTGCCTGGGTCTGGCTAGGTTGGCACAGGTAGGTCTAGGTCTGGCAGGATCTGTGTAGGTTGTAACAGGTGCTTGTAGCCACCTACGCAATCTGCGAGGCAAAACAACATTAAAAGGTACATCTAGGTCTGTGCAGCTGAGTTTAGGGAGCTACCCTCATCTATACTGACCTGAGTTTAGGCACCTTATTGGGTACTCGTAAAGCCAGACGGACATTACATGTAGTCACCTAGATGAGGGGCCGTGTAGGGACCTACACCGACCTAACCCCATCTGGCACAACCCACAGCACCTAGTCTCAGCTGAGTCTAGGACAGGTGGAACGCAGTGTATTCGCACTCGAGAGCATGAGCGTGCATCATAACAAAGCGCGGATAAACATTCAGCCATGGAATGTACAGCTCTTGTTATCCGAGGGCACGGATACATACATGGATGATAATCGTACAATAAATCGAGAAAGAACCATTACCGACTGTTTGGAAGTGTTCACGGCGCAATGAATTGTCAGGTGCCTACGCAAGAGCCTTGAAAATTGATCGTCAGCATGAACTCTTCAACGTGGAGAAATACATGGAAGTGCAAAACAGATCGATTGCACTATATGCGCATGCGTGCGATAATTGGCTAGGAGATTTAGATCATAAGGAGGAATGCGCAGGCAGACGACGACGAAAGATACGAACCTGAGGCAGGTGGAGACGTACGATCGCAGGGTGAGTAGTTCAAACCGATACGACAACGTGCGGGCCGAAGGGGTTATATGTTGGCGGCGCACAAGTTAGGACTCCAGCGAAAATGAATAGTAATGCGAGATCCCAGGTTGCCACACCAGCAGGGAAGGCAAGACCAAGCGTAGATGAGATGAAAGAGACAGAGAATGACTGGGAAATGCGCAGCTCGGGAGCCAAACAGACGGAGACGCCCGAATGGGACGGTGTATTCGTCCTTGGCTGCCACAAGTGTGCGCTCGGGGATGGGGAGAAGGAAGCGTGCCCGACTTTTGATGAAGAGCGGCAGTGCGCGTTGTTGAGGTTGCAATTTACAAGGGATGTGGTGCCGGCGGCCGAGGAGAACGGGGGGCAGTAGGGATTAGTGGATATTCTGGGAAAATTTGCATAAGGTTAAAAGTCGCACCTCAATTCGTGCAGCGGTACCTCTACCCATGGCATCCTCCTGTGCCGAATGAATCCTCGGCTGCGCGAGAGTGGGTGGTCGAGTGATTAGAGTAAAAGGCGTGCGATTGGTGAAATAGTAGGGCTTGAGTGCAGAATGTGGGATTTGGGGGAGGTGATAGGGCGAGCAGGCGGCGCACGCATTGTAGTTTGAATTCGGGGGAGGGGGATCAAGGAGAGATGGAGAGGGGAAGGGGTGCATGAGACGTGAAGAGGGATGAGTCAAATTAGCCGTCGGATTCGGATAACAGATAAGGATTTACGCACCTGAGGCCTTGTAGCAACATGGACACAGGTGGCACGCTCCGGTAATCGTTGAGTAGCGTTGAAAGCCTATTGGCGCATAAGGAATCTCAAAAAAGGGGGAGCAGGATAGAAGGATGACAAAGAAGGAAGGAGACTGGCGTGGAGACGCAGAGTAGGAGTGCAGGCGAGCAGGCCAAAGTAAAGCGCGATGGTGCGCGATGTAGAGCATTGCTGGGCTGTGGGTGCGATGTTGAATTGTGCCGTGAATTGTGCCGTGGAGAGAAGAGATACAGGGGAGGGCGGCGATGATGGATTGGGAGGCCGGGCGACGAATAAACGGCATCCTATGTAGAGGCGAGCCGCTCATCGGGATTGGAATCGAGGACCACGAGCTTGCACCTGCCCGCAGGGCTGCAGGCGTGTGGCGCGGAATGTCGTTAGGAAGGGGAGCCGGCCTTTGAGCTTTGAGGACGGACCATTGCGGTGGTCCCAGGTCGCGTGCGAGCACCATGATTTGATCATGATATCGAGCAGACCCAATCGAAGACGACGTCCAAATTCCAATTGGGGAGTTTGCAGAACGAAGATGCCGTCACCTAAGCTCACGTGTCACGTCGCGTCTCATCCCCGGCCCAAATCCGGCCAAACACGTCCGAAATCAACCCTACGTCAATACAAGGCCCTTATCCGGATGTCATCTGCTTTCATATCAGATGAGACTGCTCAAAACTTCTGCCATCCCGTCCGTATTTGCGTTTTGGGCCTTGGTTTCCACAGCGGCCGCGCGTACGTGGTGCTTGCCTGTGTCACTGCATCAGACCGGTAGAATACTTCTCATACGCACTCGAGGCTGTCAGAAATGCGCGCCGCATTTACTTGGTATGATGCTGATTTCTGTAGGAAACCACGAGCTGCTCCGAGTCAATGAAATAACCAGGCACGTCGATCCACCTATCCATTCATGGCTGTGGGTGAGCTTCTGAAGGGCCGCTGATGGCAGACGATAACGAAGAGCTAAAGGCATCTACACGATCTTCATAACCAAAAAAAAACAATTGGCTGCTTTACAGGGTTTTCGACATTTTCGGGCGGCGTGCCTTGTAGGCTACTCGGAGCAGATGGAATACTTCCCCACAGGCATCGTCTTCCTTTCTGGCCCCTCCGTCGGCACATCTCACTGGGAGGCATGCAGCCTCACTCGCCATCACATCGCCCGTGACAATCTATAGAAGGTGTCGATGAGAGCGCCACTTGAGACCAGCCACGAGGTCTTGACTGAAATGAAATATATGGAGGTGTGTGATGCGTGCATGAAAGCGGCCAGCGCTCGGTGCCAAACCGACAGGCAGGGTCTTTGGGATCGGCTGCCGCAAATGTTTTGGCGTACGACTTGTATGCGCTTCTAAATGAGAACATCCAAGTATATGCCCTCCCACTCTGACGTATCCTGACCAATAAAAGGACTGGCTACGGCAGAAACTCTATGGTGCTATTCCGAGTATAATCCTGTCAGCAGACACGTCTTTGCGGCAATAAACCGCATGTCCAATGTTTCTTTGGTATCGTATAAAGGTCCCCTTATCCCGCCTTGTCCATTGTTTAGGCAGTTATGATTCCATGATGAGCCGATCTGTGGGGTCAATTCAACCGGTCAATTCCCCGAGTCCCATAATAATTAGTTCGAGTCGGATGCCCTCTTGCCATGTTGGAAGTGCTCACTTGGAGCCACGGAAGAGTACGTCGTGGGGCCAGCTTGTAGCCATCCTGCGCTCTTTCCGTATGACTGGTTCCCAGTCGACTTAGTAGTGAAAGTTGAGCACTGGAACTTCGCACTTGAATACATCCTACTCTGATTCTGTCCCCTACCTGGAGGTGGTGCAGAGGACGCACTTATTGCCTGTGTTGATGTTGGGAGGTCCACAAGTGGATTTAGGTCAGTTCAACTCCCCTTGTGGGTCGCGGACCAATGGATCAACAGGTTACGAGATATCATTCGTACGCAGTCCTGTCATTTTCTTTTGTGGTGTACGAGATAAGCAACTGAGTCACCAACCTGACCTCACACTTGAACGTGACCGTGTTCAAGTTTGTTCATTGCTTTATTAATAGGGCCGGTTTTTTAACGCGGACATCCGACGGACCCACCGTCTGCTTCTGTTCCCATCCATCGCCTTTTATCGACGATGCCTCAGCCTAAGATTCACATCATTCTTGTGTCGGGGCGAACCAAGGTACAAGGGAACTCCATTATCACGGTTCAAACTCTCTAATCTGGTGTCGTACGAACAAAAAATCCCAGGCTTGGGGGCACAATGTTCACCAACTTGCAGCGACTCCCAAAGTTCTTGTGCTTATGGATGAGTCCAGACATAAAAGGAAGATGAGCATTTTAAACTGGAGTCAACGCTGTAAAGGTTCGCGCAAAATAACCGCGGCTGAAGAGGCCCTAGCGGGCTTTGCATCCTACATCCATCCCGCGTCCACCGTCGTGCCGGTGCAGTTGGACATCACAGACGACAAGTCAATCACGGAAGCGCATGTCACCATTGCCATTTATCTGAACGCCAAGGGGCTTCGTGGCCCTGCTGCTCCGTGACGGTCTTGGATGACTGGCTGACTCTTCTTTGATGCCTTCTTTGCGCTGTACGTCTGAAGTTTTCGTCACGCAGACAGATCAGAGACTTGGTACGGCATACAAAAATATTCAATTGGTTACATGGGGACACGACCACTTCCCGCAAACTCGGGATGGAGGAACAGTGGGTATGAAAAGCTTACATCCATATTGCATCGTTAATTTGGCGATGCTAAATTCCCGACAGCATAACCACCTTCAGGCAGAACGACAGGCGCTCCCTGGCACTCTTTATGAAGAGCACGTCGGATGCCTTGTCGTACTTTCGCTCCTCATAATCCCCCTGGACGAGACCGTGCGCCCGGAAAGCTGCCCAGGCCAGCTGCCTCGCGAGATCGTGGACATTCGCGGTAGCGGAAGCATCCAAGATGAGAAAGTATTTGATAGGAAATCGTTTGTGAAAGAAGAATGGGCGAGTACCGCGCCTTTTGAGTCAGTTCCGGTCTTAAATTCGCCCGACAGGTATCCAGCCGTTTTTTTGTATGGATCCGCTCCGCCGCCATACAAGACGTTGAAGGCGGACCGCTGAACCTCCCAATTACCGCTCCCTGTGGGTCGATGGTGAACTGATTGGCGGGGCGCCTCGAATTTCCGCAACCGGACCTGATCAGTCACCCCTCCAAAAGTTTCGAGTTTGCGCGGCGGATCTGTATCGGAGCGCGTGACGACGGAAAAGAGGTCTGGTCGAGCGCGGAGCTCTTTCAAGAATGCGGTTGTAAAGTCGTCCGGCTCGTCACGAATGGCGCCGAAAATGTAAGCCCGCACTTCCATCTCGACCCACGTGACGCAGCCCGGCAGCTTGGCTGGAATCAAACTGGGAATTGGGCCAAGACGTTTGGCCATTTGGTCGCTGCCGTTGAGCATTCCCGTGACAATGACTCCACAAATGCTAAGATGGTTCCTTGTCGCTGTCGAGTCCCACGACGGGTTTTCCTGATTTCCAGTTGTGCAGAAGGAAGGCGCCGGCATTACAAATGCGCTCATCGTGAGGAAGAGATGCAACTCGTCAAAATTGCAGCAAAGACGGACATAACGATTTTCGACATCTTTCTGTTTTTCCTCTGAAGTCAAAAGCATCTGGACTATTGGTCAGAGTAGTTCTGGAACAAAAACTGCCCGACCTACCCACCACACCTTATTGGGAGCGGGTGCATCTCGTGAATTGTTGTAAATCCAACCGCCCAAAACCTTGAAACGATTCTCTGGTGGTAGGATAAGCAAGAGCTGGACTGCTCTCTGTCAGCATCAAATAAAGCTCACCGAGACTCCCCATATTAGCGCTAGCTTCCGCACTATCCTTGATAAATATTGCCTCCGTCAACGAATCCTTCCACCAAGTCAACCCAAAGCCTAGTCGTTGTCCCAACATTCGGATAATTGATTGCACGTGGTCCCAACCGAAGGCATCGTCCATCACCAAGTCCTTGAAGGAAACCTTATCCAAAGCCATGACAAACAGATGAGGGTCATGAAATACGATTCGTCGAAAGTATTGCCCATATGCGTTGTCGATAATCTTTCTGAGCTTTCGTGTTTCTTCGGTGTCGGGTCGGGGCGGTTGATTGGTAAAACGATCGATCTCGGGCCAGAAATTGTCGGGGTCAAGGAACACCGCCAACAGCTTGAAATATACTTCACGACGACTGGGTCCCATCAGCAAAGCCTCTGCGACCGGAAGAAAACTTACAATCTCAACTTCAATGCAATAAGATCATCCTCCGCGTTTACAGCCGCCTCGTTCTTCCACTTTGTCTCGCTGAGGCGTAGGTAGGAGCTGATACGGTCGAGGCTACTGTCTTCCCCGGGGTCCGGGGAACTAGCTTGGAACTCGTGCATCCAATCCTTCGCCGGGTCGTTTGTCAGATGGAGAGACAGTGCTCGGGCCTCTAGAGCATCTCTGAGTTCCACCCCACTGTCATCTGCTTGGCGAGGAGCTTGATTCGGATTTTATGACCGTCATCCACTGAAGATCGATGTTTCATTTCAACGGTGTAGCACGAATAGGCGCGATAACACACCCTTCAAAAAAACCTCTGGTGGTAAATCTCCCGCCCGTACGTTCCTCACGGATGGCATTCACATATTTCTTCATCAAGCGCGCTTTTTCCAAAACAGTGGGACCGGAAGTATAACCCAATATCTCCTCTTTGGTTGGGATCAAAGCGCCGCCAAGTGTTTCGTCGACGAATTTCTGGGCTTGCTTGTACCGTTTGGTCATGGTCTGGTACTGCTCATGGTGTACGCGGCAGCGCTCGATTGGATTTCCATGGGTCGGAGTCGCCGGGCAGCGGGTCACCTCGTCGTCCAGAAGCGTTGAGCATTGTGCGGGGAGAGTACGAGGCATCGGCTTTGAGCCTTTGCGGTGCTTTTTGGAAGGCATCGGGCGTGTGGGGTCAAGTTGCTAGGGCCGACCAAAGACCTACTCGGATGTCAGATGGGTTCCCACGATTTCACCAAAGGCGGAGATGGGTAACAGGATCCTAAATATACCGCGAGTATCCCATAGTCCGGACGTTCTGGATCTGATGACCTCATGCAGATAGTCCAAGGCTAGATGCAAGAGAGACCAATTGAGAGCGTCTCGGCATAGTAGTTGCGGTTACAGCCCGTCAAAAACGGACAGCAGTACGGTTGCCAACAAATCCCAGCTTTGCAGCTTCCATTTTCCATTTCTTTCTTCTTTCCATGTATCTGACCCTCTCCCGAGCCCTCTGGTCGCATTCCACAGTAGCTTCCAGCCTACTGGTGGTGCCCTATTACCGTCCAACTGCTCAATGCAGCCATATCCAGCCGTCAGGTCAGCGTACCGTAGACGACCCAGTCGAGGCTGCAACCGATGTCCCGCACTTAATCTCCGTATTGGCTCATTGAATTAACTGGGAGGGGTGCAGGATATGAGTAGTGTGAACACCGGCATTGAGGATTCTGGTGCATGAATATTACATTACTCCCTTACATCGAGTCCAACCACCATCTACTGCAGATTCGAAACCATGGAAAGTGTTTCCTCAACGGGACTGCTGCGTCATCCTACCTCCTCCTCGTCGTCGTCCTTACCATCCATCGCTCGACGCGTGGCACGCGCCGCCACGGCTATATATCATACAACGACGTACGACTGTGTATGGGCTGGCAGCCGCTACCGCTGCGATGGCCTGTCGCTCTGTCGACTCGCGGGGACCCAGGCGCTGGTGCGACGGTGTGGAAGGGCTAAATGCCTGGGGTGCGGATTCTTGAAGAGGTTCGGTGGCTAGTCGATTTTAGGGAAGGAGGCGATAGTGAAATGAGGGTATAGATAGTGTGATAGAGACGTGGATTGAGAGCATAGCCGTAGGTGTGCGGGAGCCAGGGTAGAATGCAATATACTCACGTTGTCGAGAGAGGTATGGAAAGAGAGAGAGAGTGTGTGTGTGTAAAACTAAAGGTGGAGAATAATCGAGGGGGCTGGGCCAGGCGCGAATTCAATGTGTGGGTGAAATTCGCACGCGCGCGACAGAGTAGAATGTAATAAACGCATTTTTGCGAGAGAGGGAGCGATAGGGAAGGGGAGTGGTGCGTATAAAAAAAGAAAGACCGTAAAAGTGAATAATAATCGAGGATAAATAAATCCTGCGGGCTGGACGCGGCGCATAGCCCGAATCATCATGTAACGTGCTTGGTTGATATTGCTTGGACGTCCAAACGAATCTCGTACTGTGGTATTGGTATGCATCGGTCTTGAATCCGTGACACTTTTTCCAGAAACGCAGTTCTGAATTAGAACTCTTTGGGGCTGCGGTATCTATGTTACACGCTCATATGGCAGGACTTGCTTGCTCAGAGCAAGACAGGAACGAAATCAAAATCAAAAATTCTTTGCAATCCCTACACAATCAAAATTACCCCGGCGTGAGGCAAGCAATCCACAGGCACTGCCTATCTGGTCCGTATTCTGTGGATGACATTCGAGGCTGGCTTGTCCGCCAAAACCGAGTTTGTATCTGTTGAAAAACCGACTTTCACTAATGCTTTGTTAGTTGCTACTGGAACATGCTGAAGGAACTCAAATAGCGGACGTGAGGAGTCGTGACTGTTTGTAAGTACAGGGTCCACATGCTGCTCGACACCTTTTGGCATGTGTTCCGCTTGGTGGATGGACACCCGTCTGCTGATTTCATCATGCTCTGGGAGAGTTTGCACGACGACATTCCCAAGGACCCCATGGATGAGCAACATGAGCTTCCGCTGAGCCGCTACCAGGGGGACCGCCCTGATGCGTCTGCTCGGGGAGCAGCTCCCCAAGCATATTTTTGATCTTTCAGGATGCTGCAAATGGAGTACCGCGATGCGGGCCCTTATTTTGTTGCATTGTGTCTGTAATTTGCCGTATATCGCACTCTGTAGCAACCACGCGAATGACATGACGCGTTATTGAATATTTTGATCAACGCGTGCTCACTATATCGCTCCGGATGTCGACGCAATCCCACCGTTAGACTGCGGACTCTGAAAAATGACGTGTTCACACTGTGCATGCTCGACCTCGCGGGCATTCAAACTTGTCTTGCAAGCCCTTTTTGACTCTTTGCGTGTCTCTAATGCATGTATTGTCTCGTGTCTGTAATTCGTTGTATCGCGCTGCATTAGCTGTAATCAAACATGTGCTCGCATGACGCGTCGAATGAACAACGCGTTTGTTGAAAATCTTGACATGTCCCGAAAAGGCAAAAAAAAAAGGGGGGGGGCACCTGGCGTATAGGGTCAAAAACTCACAAAATACTTCCGGAATTCAAAACAGAAAACTTGTCCACCACGCAATTTTATATGCTTCTATGAACTCTTTTCTCTCAGACTGTTCAAGGATCCATGGTGTCATGCATACTCGATCCTTCAGTGCAATTGTGACAGCCTAGCGAAGGGTTAGGAGACAAACAGAAAATAAATGTGGTACGAAATCAATCCATCGATCAACTTAGAATGTGCCAGTGCAGCGTCTCTACCTGAGCCTACTTATTTAGAACTACCCAACAACTCGTACGAATCAGGCAAGGGAATCTGCCAGACAGAGGGCCCCAGAGTGACTTCACGCAGTCTGAGATACTGCCGACTGAGCGCCGCAATAGCAGCAGCCCTTCGGTCTCTAGAGGGGCGACTTGCTCCTTTGGGCGGCCGAATCTGAAGCAGGGTTATGTTTGGCGGGAACTCGACGAGGCCGAGGGAGATCCGGCGGAGAAAATCCTGAAAGGGGTTGGCATAAACGTTGCTCACTGCATACATATCATGGATGATTCTTACAGAGTAGGTCCCGGAAGGAATCGCCGGGAGTGGTGGGGCTTGTTTGGGCGTGCACTGGAAGGAGAAAGTCAGCATTATTCGATAAGTACACGAGTGCTCAGACTTGCAGCTCGATTCAGGAGGTTCGGGGGATCCGCCCACAGGGAAACTGCGGCTAAAGGTGTTTGGGCGGGTTTTGCTCGACGCACGGGCAGAGGATGCTCTTCCGAGTCTGAGAGTACCTCGGCGGGGAGGTTATCGAAGGCCTCCTCATCGTTGAGCTCGGGGGAGCGCGTGTCTTCGTGGAGGTCCTCGCCAGGTTGAAAGCCGCAGTTGAATGACGCCCATCGATTTACATCCTTCTCAGGGATATCCATCGATAGTTCGGGGAGCGTGGGGAACATCGATGCGATGAAAGCCAGGGTTTCGATTGTCGAGGAAGTACAAGGAATGACGAGGGATCGAATGGGGATGGAACTGCGCGAGATGTCGGTAAAGACACCTTTCATGTGGTCGATTGGGACGAGGTTGCTGGGATCCTGGTTTAGCACCGTAACTGCGCTGATTGGGCGATTCAATGTCAACAATCCAACTATGTCCCATGGCACTGTGAGAGTTCGGAGAAGAGGCACGACGTGCTGAGGAAGATACTGGGGCAGAGGTGTCCCGGAACTTCTGGAAATGGATGGTATAACTAGTGACTCGAGCCGTGGACACCGCTTCAGGAGATCCAGGAGGACATCTGCATTGAATAGAGCGTGTAGGCCTAAATGCCTGAGATTGGACAACATCACGTCTCCAAATCCAGCGATTGCTGAAGCGGATTGGACTGCAGCGTGCAGATTGAGCTCGAGGAGACGGTCTGGATACACGAGCTGGAGACGACTTTCAGTGGATGAACTCTCGTCGCTAGCGTTTCGTCGAAAGCCGGTGTCACGTTGCCTTGTTGCGCAAATTGTGAGGCGACAGAGGTTCAGGACAATACCCTTCGGCGGGGTGATGTCGCACCCGTCGAGAATGAGGTCTTGCAACCGCGACAGCGATGCCAAAGTTTGGCGGAGACTCGGGTCAATGATGATTCCCTGCATATTCAACGCGGTGAGATTCTGATAGAGCCCAAGGGTGGTGCGGAACGCTGCGAGAACTCTGTCGTGCATGGCATTGAAGGACCCGATGTGCCGGATATGCGAGTAATCTTCCAGAGCCATCGGCGCGAGCCACTCTGCCCTCGTTGCGTCTGGTGACAAGGGAGTGGTCCAGCATTGTGGCAGCGGGGGCGCGGAGCTAATCTTCCATTTCCGAACCGCCAGGACGAGCGGCGTTCCCGCCAATCTGTCCAGGCGGACTGCCACGCGATGGAGGCGGTGGATACGCTCGACCCAGTTATTGCGGTTGAGCCCTTCGACCAACGCCGCAACGTCAGCGCTTTGCCGCTCAATCAAAGGCGGGAAGCAGATAGATCGAAAGAGCCGGCACACCAATGAAAGGCGGCGGCGTTGGCGAGTGGAAGCAAGCATCCAGCATGCAAGCCAGATTTCGACGGGGAGAATGTGGAGGTAGGAAATGGGTGGTTGCATGGTGGTGGTGGTGCAAAGTAAAGCAGTGAATAGCTAACCGGTCCCCAGCCGTGGCAGTTGGTGGCAGTGGCGTTGCCATGAGAACAAGGCCATTCCCACAGTTGACAGCTGTTAAAGAGGGGATTATGTACTTACTATTTCCCAGTATTGTTTACCATTCATTCTATACTAAGGCCCTCCGGGCACCCTTGGTACCTCTTGCTATACCAGAGGATATGTAAATATTATTCTTTTTTAAAGCCAGATTCACAAAAACAGAGACTACTGGCTCAGATTCACTTGGTCGATGCGAAGCGCGTCAACCAAGCTCACATTGAGCCATGGATGGCAGGACACAGGATAATTTGGTTGTATATCCACTAGCAGGATTGGTGGGTTTCTACTGAAGGGAGGAACATCACTTTCAGCAGGAATATCTTTTGGATTTAATGAATTAATGAACAGCTGGCCATGCTATTATTCGTGTGAGTTTCTATTCGTACAGACTGTTTGATCGATGTAGGCGCGAACGGACCTCTGGCATGTGGTCCATTCAAGGAATCGACAGGGTCATCAACATCCACTGTAATGGTTAAGATGGCGAATTGTGTGGAAACGTAGAGACTCACTAGAATAATGTTCAAACGTAATATCAGTACGCTCGTCGTCTGGTATTCGTTCGAGTATAGGACCGAGGGGGTCTAAAAAGCGCGAGTTCATCCTGATATCCAAAGGGTCGATATCGTCGACCTCCATGATAGTGGGACGAGTAGGATGATTAGACATGGGTTGTCGGTGCGGGGTGTCAAGGTCTGGACAGAAAAATACGGGCGATAGTAGAAGGATTATATTTTGTTACAGGCGATATTAGGAGAAATATATGGGGGTTCAACGGCGTCTGGCATTTAGGGACGCAACAGGGGAGACAAATCAGGCTGCACTATTACGCGGACAGGAGAGAAAGGGATTTTATTTATGAAACAGATTATTTATTATGCACGGCCTGCCATAAACGGATTTAACAACATTATTTAGTTTTTTATTTTAGTTTTTTATGGTATTGATGTGTCTGATGGCATTTTGGACCATTCGTGTTTGAGACCTGGTTCCCAACTGGTACCAGGAATTCTTCAGTGGAATATCACGGTGAGGAGCTCCAGGCCCAGATTCAACCGCGTCGGAGATGAACCCAAGGCGGAGGACTACATGATGTAAAATAATTATTTTGTTTCAGTAGGTAAGACCGTACTCGAGTCTTGGAAATAACACCCGAGCCAGTGGCCCAAAATGAAGAAACAATCAAGTGGATTTTCAAAAAAAGCAGCTCACGGTTGAGTTCCTTCTCCACTATCCATTACGTACCACATATATCGACTCTATAAGTACAGAACTAGTGGGTTACCAAAGAGTTACTTATGGGGTTTCCGAGGAAAAAAAACTATGGGTTAAAGCAGAGACTGTAGTTCATACCTGAAAATTGGATTAGATCCATCGAACTCGAAGAATTGTCAAGTCTACCAGCCTGCAGACTACCGTTGCTCCAGTCTTATACCATGGAAAGGCGGTCGCATTTTCTTAAGTAGTTCCCGATCCATACGCGCACCTCGGCGTACGTATCTATTTGTATCCCGACAACCATCCTCCTCTCGAATGCCCGGGCCGACCCACGGAGATTCAGCTTCACATCTTCCCTCCAGGCCGACCCACGTGGCGCACTGTCACATCGAGACCAGCGCTGCGGAGCGCCTCGAAGCGGTTTACAGTACATCCACGGCCTAAAGTTATCTAAAGCTAACCCGGGAACTCACTACCACCGGTGGAAGGAGCGGAGTCCTGCGAAGCGGAGCGCGGGCGCGAGGGAAGCATGGCGCGAGCAGAGCGTAGAGTGCGTAGGTGCTGCTATGCGACACGCGCAGGGATACGAGCCCAGCCCAGACATGCCGCGAAGAGCGCGTCGAAGAGGCGCGCTGGGTACAAGGTAGTAAGATAGGTCGAGATGCGCGAGCGTGGGCACTTCCTCTAGGAGTGCGATGAGCGGAATCGGCGTCGGGGGAGAGGGGATAGGGGCGACGCGTCGGTGGAGAGAGGGGGATAGGGACAGGGACAGGGACAAGAGGGCGCGCGCGGTGAGGGACGGGCTTAGGGACGGGCGCGCCCGATGAAGGAAGGAGCGGACGCAGAGGCGTCACCGTGAAAGAAGTGGTACGCGAGGTTCGTCGTGGGGGCTGCCCTGGCCATGGCGTTGTCTGCGTAGTCGGGAGGACGGCGAGCCCGGCGCGGGATGCTCGTCGGAATCGAGGACCACTCGACTACGCTGGGCGCAGCGCACAGGATCCGGAGGTAATGTGGCCAAGGCGCGGAACGTCGTTATCTATGCCCGAGGCCAAAGCGCTGGCGCGAGGATGGCCATGGATGGGGTGCTATGTGTCCTCACGCAGATTCGGGGCGACGGCGCGAGCGGGGAGTAGCGAATGGAGATCGCGGCGTAGGAGGGGCAGCCGGCCTTTGAAGGACGCCAGTGCATGGAGCGGTGGTCCAGGTCATGCGCGCGCCGTCTCCCGCGGACGAGCATCATGATATGCAGCAGGGCACGCAGATAGGCAGGGCGGGGTGTGCGTCGTGGCCATGGAAGACCTGATCGAAGACGACGTGCAATCGAAGAGCGATGCAGCGCAGCTAGGATCGCACGCCATCTTCGTGGATTGGGGCGTCAATATCGCAGTGGATGGAGGCCATAGGCGTCGGGCAGGCGCCAGCGCTCATTAAAAAGACGAAACCCATGGAGGGAGGGTAACGGTCAGGATGTCACGCGGGAGCGCAGGGGCTTCCTCCAAGACGGGTCGGCCATTATCGCAGGGTGACGTTCTCGCCAAAAAGTTTCTGAAGCCTTAAGGCCTGAAGCGGACTTAAAAAGATGCGTCATCAACTCACGTGCCAGTCGCGTCTCATCGTCAGACCAAATCTGGCCAAACATCCGAAATTGCCGCCACAGAGCATCCGGTTTTCATCCGTGATGGCAGAACAGGATGCGCAGATAAACTCCTCCGCGGATGGCCATCCGTATGCATCCGAATTCATTTGTTTTGGGCCTTGTCTTCCGCAGCGGTCCCTGGGTCTCTGCGTCCTGACTCAGACTGGGAGATACTGAGAGGTCCCATACGCACTCGTGTAGGAATGCGCTCACTGACACCATTCACCGTAATTAAATATGATTATTATGCGTTCTTTAACGATTACCTCGGCGATTCTTTGTAACTCTTTGTGTTCATCTCCATGCAGTGTTTCCTCTTTCTTCTGGCTCTCATCGTCCTCAGCATTCCTCAACCTCCAGTGATTTTGGCGCAGCTTGACTTCACACCATGAGACTGAAGAGCTGACCAGCACACAGTTTTCTTCCGGACAGGCTGTACTCAACCGCAGTTGCTGCCGCCTACAGCGCAGTCCAATTCGATTTTTATCAGGCCGGGAGACCACGTAGCCCACGGAAGATCCTCGGGACATAAAAGCCCCCCACTCGTTCGGACTGGTAAAGGTTCTCCATTCGGCTCCCGAAATTACTGGAATTGCAACAGCCTACTGGGAATATTCCGGATCAACGCTTCTGTCTGCCCTGGCTATTTTCGCTATCATAGTCGAAACTGTCTCGCTGATGTATCAGATCTTCTACTGGTCCAAAAATCTTGACCTCATCAAAACTGCCTGCGTTGATCATGTCTCTGGCCGTTCCACTGCCCGGTCGAGCTCTCCGCAACTCACGGTCTGATAATTCGGCTGCCGCCCACCAGCTTTGATTGCTGTCCCTCATTCCTCCACTATCTGTTTGAGTTGCTCCAGGCGAACATTTCCCTGGCCGCACCAGTGGTTATCAGTCTATTCTCTTCCACGGTGGGTCTCCCTGCGGGCAGCTAATTCAACCACTTTCTAATTCTTGCATGCAATTTTCTTGAGGGGTTATTGGTGTTTGGATGCCGTTCTTTGCCGACTAGTACATGACAATACATCTTGTGTAGCCATATATACCGTGTTTTCCGGCAAAAACCCCCTCTGCTTCGTAGAGCGCGCCATTCAATCCACACCCCGATTTCACCCATCATCCTTGGGCCGGACAAACAATCTCCTCCAACAGCCAATGCCTTGGCGAATGCAAGTGAAACACAGGCGTCACGGCAGATAGTGGGCTCTGCCGCGGTAGCGGGCCTAACCGGCACTTATTTATCATAGGCGGCCGTGGTGCTTCGAGCTGCGCCAAGGTCCATGGAGTTCTCTTCATTGCCGAGATGCCGATACTTTCCGCTGCATATAATTGTTACCAAAAATTTCCCACTACTTGCACACTCTCTCGACTAAGCTCAAGTCGGTCTCGCGGTCTCGCCTCGGTGGAGCCAATCTGCCAATTACTTTAGGAGAAATTAAGACTAGATTCTACCCCTGAATTTCCCAACACATCAACCGGCTTGCCTCTGATCAATTCACACCACTGCCCGCAAGTTACAGTATCATAGCCCGAGTCTGTCGGATTGAGATTCAATGTATCAGGGGCCATGACAGTGGACAGCAAGCTTCAAGTCAAACCCAGGTGTCAGCTCCGACCCACCTGCATCATCCGACTGGATTGCAGATGGCAGGATGGTGAAAACTAGGATTAACATGTTCAATTCTTATCCTGTAGTGATGTACTCTATCTGCGCACCGCAACTTGGCGAGTTTCTAAACGGCTTTCAAACAATAACCGTTTGTCTTGAAGACATGATATCCCTGACCAAAATTATACCTTATGGCATGACAGTACCGCAGGCATGGAAGTAATTTATCATCGGCAGGCATGTCCCCACACTTCCCACATTGGTCGTCTTTCGAAACATACGCGCTAATTGACGGCCGCGTCCAAAGTTTCGGGTCCGGATGTCCCAGAGCGGAGTTTAAGGGCTTTAGACATCCGTTATTTTATAAAGAGTCAGACAAGCGGCTGCTCGCCGGGCACTTACCTTTGAGCGCTAAGATACCGGTCTGTTAGTAGCACCGAGTGCGCTAATTGACGTGCGCCTCCAAAGTTTCGGGCCCGGATGTCCCAGAGCAGAGTTTAAGGGCTTCAGACATCCGTTATCTTATAAAGAGTCAGAAGTACCTCTATCTCCGTTCCCTCTTCCTTCTGTACCACATCCTCCTCAACCAGCTCTCTCTGCCTGTGAATTACAGATTTGTCGCATAAAAACAGGTTAATCCACCAGCACAATACTCCAAGCCTTACTCCTGACTTCTCATTATTCGCAGAATGGATCCCACCATTGGTAACAGCCTTGTTTCTGGTATTCAAGACATATCTGCTTTGCTCCCTATAATCGGGACAGAGCAGTGCGAAAAGCATGTTGGAGAGGCACTTGCCCAAGGCTTCTTCTACGCCGCGGCCACCCCACTGTCTTTATTTGGTAGTCTTGGAACAGTCAAGGCTGGAGCTACTGTCTTTTGTGCTAGTTGGTCTCCTTGGCTTGCAAAGATGTTGAGGAATTCCGGGTTCAGTCCTGAAGGCTCCATTGCTGCCATGATTGGAAGAGTACCACAGGAAAAGATAGCAAAGAACGTCCTGAATAAGGATGTAGAAAGCAGTGCAAAGAAGCACTTTCCCGCATGGCTTTGGCCACGAAGGAGCAGGGAAAAAGTAGAAGACAAGACAGCCAAAATGGGACATGCAGAACAGTACTTTGCTGGTCGAGATTTTAGCAAGATGCTTCAGGATCAGCACATCAAAGCATCTGAAGTGACACTGGAATTTGACTACTCTGAATGGAATTTCGGGCTCTGCTTCTGGACTATTATTCTAGCCCCTTTAAGTATCACACCCTATATTCCCATCATTCTACAAAACGAGCAAACCCTGCCACCTACTTGGACCTATCCCCTTTTGCGCATTACTGGATCAGCAATAACTGTTATTGTCATTCAGATGATTCTCCAGATCCGAATCCAAGAAATCCATTGGATGGCATTAAAGTTGGTTATCATTGTATTTCAGGCTCGCAAGCTCATCCTCACATGTAGAGAATCCCAAAAAGAAGACAAGAATGTCACAACAGCAACCACCTCCCAACCTCAGAAAAACAAGTCTGGTACAGGACCGAACTGGGTGCAAAAGACTTTTAGGATGACATTGCAGTGAGTTTCCCTTTACACACAGGAGCGTTTAAGCTCACAAATATATATAGGCAACAGGACAATGAAAAGGGAGGTGCTGCTAGTAGTGCAGCAGATATGTCAGATGATTCCGAAGATAACCCCTGGACATATTCTCTTCCTCTCCTCCGGTTTCTCCAGATTCTTCTTTTGATTGCTGTTACATCCACAGCTGTTGGTTATTTAGGATGCTTCACAGTTGTACAGCGTGCCACAACTAACAACACATACATATGGCTGGGCATTGAGGTCACACTATCTCTTATCCGTGTTTGCATTTGGGGCGCAGATCCAGAATGGGATGAGGGGACCAGTCTTTGTTTAAAGCTCAAGCTGATGGATACTGCACCTATGATCACAACAGGTCACGATTACAAGAGAGTAAACGGGGACTTCGAGGACTCCGACCGACCATCGGCGATAGTTCTAAATGCAAACAAATTCCTCCGATATGTATCCCCTTTCACAGGCCCACTGGAGCGATTTAGTGACCCAGAACACCATCTCACCATCTATTACACACTTGCAGGAACTTTGCTAAGTGGAAATGAATTTCAAAAAGTTCTGTTTACAACTGTCCTTGATCTCGAATCCCGAGACACCTATGTGCTCATGCAACACTGCTCTGGGAAGTGCCCAGAGGAAACTGTTGTATATTCAGCAACTCTGGAGAAAGATCAGACCATAGGACCAATGACTGTTAAATGCAACAACAGGCTCAATAAAGACCATGCATTTAGGAGGACACATCATTTTCAGGAAATTGAGAAGCACTCACAGGTTATTGCCGACCGCATTGGAGGGATCAACCGTTTGAAAGAGCTCAATTTTTCCTGGGGTCTGGAGCCTCTACAAAATGCTGAACTGGCTCTTAATTCAAATGAGCAGAAAACTCTGACCAAATTGGAGTGTGATTACATCAATCATAAAAACTTCAGTCGCGAATGTCGAGACATCTTCTATCGTGAACAGAAGTATCATGCTGCAGAGTGTGAAACCATGACACTTGAGTCGAAACATAAGCACCCTGTTGAAAATCAGGAAGTTGCCTTTGCAAAGCTCCAACGGGACATGGACTTGTTGCTGGTTAATGAGGGCACACCCTTTGAAACACTCCTTTTTGAAAAAATCAAGATGGATGATATGGACAACCACCCCACTTACAGACTGGGGCAATGGCTGGATGTTAGAAGAGCATGGGAATCACGAAATATAGGAATCACCAAAAGGATTGACAAGTATAACTATAGGCGGATTCTAGAGCCAGCCGGACCAATGGAATTGAGCTTGTCACTGCTTATGGCACGCCCCACAGATATTGAGGATCATGTCTTGGACCAGATTAAACAATATTGCATGGAGATTGCTGGAGGGACTTCTTCTTGGTTCGAGCAAATGCGGACATATGAGAAGGAGCAGATAAAGACAAAACTAGCATTGTGGGAGCGGGAAGAAGATGGACCCCTGGAATCTGGCCGTGCTTCAGCTATTTTTGCAGCATACCCAGTGCCACACAACACAAAGTCAATCAACCAGCGATCATTGTCTATCCCGGAAGTAGATGCCATATCCACATTCAGCTTTTCACTTGGCTATACAGCCTCTGAATATTCTATCGCAGTTGACCTTGAATCTCCTCAACCTGGCCTTCTTGTTGTGCAGACATTGAAGGAGGGACCATTCCGAGTGAATGTGTGGTGGGATGATCCGCCGGGCTGGAATTCAAGTTTTCGTGAGGTTCATGTTGAGTGGACACTTGGCAAATCAAAGAAGACCGAAATCTTTTTCAATAAATCCAGAGAACCAGGAACTTTTCAGCATGATGCTTTTGTGGTAGAATTTCCAAAGATTGGAATCCATGAAATCAAGATCATATTCCGCGCAGGATCAAACATTTTTTTCCCCAGTCTTTTTCTGCGAAGAATCTGGATTTCTCCGGCCTACAAAGATGAACACAAAATCAATACCATGGGTGGACACTAGTATTGATATCAGCACAAAGGGAAATTGGCAGTAGACAAGCAACATATGTGAAAAGATATATGTACCCATTGTAATGAATCTATTCTAGATCAGTAAGTGCACAACACATGCCAGAAACACAAAGAAAGAAAACAGGATGGGTTGGCAGTATACAGTAAGAGGATAGAACCAACGGGAAGAACAACATTGGACATGTTGAAGAACATCGCATAGTAGCACTGAATGACTGGTCATGATTTGTGAAGTTGAAAAGAGCAATTTACTATTCAACCCAAGATAAGTATTGGTAGATGCATGGAATAGAAACAAGCATGAAGAGTACAAGGAACCACACCTAGAAGACAGGGAGAGTGTCAGGCCCTCCTAGCCTCAGTCTGTAAAGGTGCATATAGGTCTGGCCCGCTATGCGTAGGCAGCTAAACGGGCCCTGTGTAGGACCACTAGACCGACCGGGCCACAATTGTGGCAAGGTGCGCGTAGTCTCCGACCAGATGTGTATAGGTCACCTAGGCTGACCCTGTGTAGGCTGGTGTAGGTCTGTCTAGATCAATGTAGGTACCTACACTCATCTCTACTCACCTACACTTGGGTTAATTTCGTGTTTATTCAATCAAACCATTGCTTTTCAACACTTTCGACTCTTTCCGCCGTCCGCCATCACCGCATCAATGCCAAGACTGGAATTCGCCGGGCATCAGATATCAACTTTAGACTTTCGCTCCATCAGCTTTTAACTTTCAGCCACTCCTGCCACGTTGCCAGTGTATTTCTACCGTTCAGGGCTGCGAACGGCAGTAGTGATGAAGGTAAGATGTGGGTCCAGGCTCTTTTGCTCTTTGCTCCCACCGTCGTGTCCATCGCACGGTCCGCACGCTCACCCAGCTCAGCTAAAAGTCCATGTACCGCAAAACTGGCGGCGGCGGCGGTCGCAGCCGCTCGCATTATGAGGATGAGTTTGACCTACCCGGCGGCCCTACCTTGGCCAACTCGGAGCGCCAAGATGATTACGGCGGGTGTGTATCGTTAATGTGAGATGATAAATCTCTTGCTCGTGCCGAACAACCTAGATTTCAATTCCAGGTTACCTGGCGCGGGCGTGGCGCAGAGTCTCGTGGGGCGTGAGTGCTCTCGCAATTCACCAAAACACCCTAACTTCCTAATTAGCCCGGGATATTCTCGTTCTACGTATTCCGATGAATTCAATGTCCACCAGGGAAGGGATGACGAGACGTATTACGGCCTCTTCTCGTCATCGATTCCCTGACTGACGAATTTAGATTCCCGTCCCGTCGTGCACAGAATCGTTACGACGCGGTGGGACGTGGACCTGCCCAGGGTATGTGCCCTTCGACTTGTTGCTAGTCTCGTATTGATTGTAGGGGGTGAATAGGATGGGACTCGCCTCGCGCTCGTCGTCGAACACCCGCGGTTTCGATAGCTCCGAGGTGCGCCACCAGGGGCCAAATAATGAAAGTGAGGTGCTCGCCCTCCTCAGTTCGCTGTCTATCAAGCAGGACAAGCTCTCGGAGGAAGTCGAGACCCTTAACACCCGCAACGTCGAGCTTGAAGACAACAATGCCGAACTCGAGGCCGAGTTAGCTCGTTTGGCGCAAGATGTTGTTCACAACTCGGCAGTGGCCGATCCGGAGGCAGAACGTGGGAATCTGCCATCGCGCGGCACATTTCACAAACGCAAGAAGGCCGCCACACGTAACGCCAAACGCGGCATGCCGGTCGTTGAATCATCCGAGCCCGAACTTCAAGTTAGGGAGAAGATTGCGGTGGACCTTGCGCTCACCGTTACAACGGAGCTCAAAGAATGTGCAATCGAAATCAAGAGCGCCAAGCGCTCTCTCCAGGTGCGTCGTTCAGTCCGTGGCACAATGTGCCTACTTGACAAAATAATCGGCAGGACGAAGTTACCCGCGGGTTTCGCGGAGCCGCATTGGCGCCGGACCTCACCGTCGAGCGATACAACGACACCACTGGGGAAGTCTATATGAACCCACTCTTCGAAGCCACGGTTCAGCATCCTCAGAACCATCAGCTGTTTTGTGAAATCGTCAAGCAAGTTGAATCCCAAGTGATTGTGCGTCTTGATTCTTTTTTATTGGCCCGGCTTCGCTCAAAAATGCTCCAGAAAAATTCCGACTCCTTGCCGTCGTCTCTCAAGTACGAAACGATCACGTCAATCAACAGGTTAATAGACGGCGCGAATGACGTGTCACGGTATATGTTGTTTTAAACGCACTTGGAGATGCAATACTGATATAAGCCTGTAGAAAACGAAGCAGTTGGAGAAGGCGGTCGTTCCTTATGCTGCCAAACGTCGCATACCCGCACAAGTGATAAAGGATGTGTTCGTTCATGAGCAGTACATGTCGGATGAGGCTTCGGGCCCCGAGGACAATGGCGAAACTAACAAGGCGATATGGGAAACACAGATGGCACTGAAGCGAGGGTATGAGCATGCTAACGACAACAATTTCCTCAAGGTTTTGGCCTGGGAATGGCGCTCGGATGAAGTAGGTTTATTCGTTGGCATCTTTCATTGAATTCCTTATCATTCCTCTTCCAGATGTCCGATGCGGTACACGAGATGCAAAACATTGCCTTTGACCTTCTCACGCCTACGCAGAAAAAAGGCATTCATTATGAACATGTTCGCGGTACGGGCCAGCGGTGTAACAGCTCTCGGGGGTGAATCACAAATATTTATAGTTGGGGACGACGTCATACGATCCTGGCGAGTCTTGAGATGTTATAATGGTGTTTAGGGACTTGGATAAGCCTCCAAGTCCCTGAGACAGCCTCTACCGATGAAGCTCGAGACCCTCAAAGGTGGAAATCCTCCAACAAGTACTGATGTGTCTCTCACAAACGAAGATGGAAATCCTTCAACACTTCGGTTGTCAAGATAAGGCTGGCTCAGGAGCTAGGAGTGTGCTAGATGGAGTCCTGAAGCTCCTAGAGATAGATCAAGTGCAGATAGAATATGGATTGCAGCAGATAAGACAATTACTGCTGGCAGACTCTCAGAGAGAGACAAAGGTTAAACCTCCGTAGAAGACTTGGATAGTCGAGATCCAATACACTTAAAGAACACCTGCCGGCCTAGTACGCGAGTCTGTGGTTAAGAGCACAAGACAAACGGACGTTAGGTCGTTTTGGTGGTTAAGGTATGTAAGATAGTGATATTGATCTGACTACGTGTGTGTTAAGTACATGATCATGTGACCAGACACATACAAAAGAATGTGAAAAATACAAGTAAATAGCAGTTAGTTGAAGAGTAATCAAAAATGGAAATATAGCCCTTACAAAGCCCCCCACTCTTCAGCTAAGGGCTATGGTCAAGACCAGTTGAAGAGAAAAAATTCCCTCTCCAAGTCCATGTGATGTCCATCAGACTTAGTCCCCGTTCCGTGTTCCTGCATCCCAGCATGTGCTTTGCAGGTGCTTCGAAGTCCCGTATTCCATTGGAGACCCAATACCTGCACCCATTTGCAGGTGCATCAAGGCAAACCACCATTGCCTCTGGCTCCAGATGCTATTGCGATACTTGATGATTGCTCCCTATACTCCCGTAGCCCCCCAGCAAAAAAAATCCGCTATTTTCGACCTAAATTTCGCAAATTTTGGGTAGGCTATGATGGGTTAGAGGCCAGGTGTCTGCCCCCCACGCTCGAGGATCTCACAAAAATATTTGAGCGAATTTTGCGAGCGGTAGAACACCAGAAATGGTAGATGTGGCCGAAAGAATGAAGAGGAAAACAAGAAAAACTGCCCCCCAGTGTGGACACATTCACTCGCGAAGAGACTGGTAACCCATGCGAGCTGCCTTGAGCTGCTCGTGGTGTCTGGCTGCATGACACATTGATGAAGGCGGTATGCGTGAACACCACGTATATAGGACTCGCAGCCACCGGTCGATCGTGGGGAGTATGGGAAGGCCTGGAACACATTTCTGCACCACGGCCAGAGAATACATTGCGGGGGACCCAATAAAAACTAAGTCGCGTTGAAGTCAGTGATCAATCGAAAGGGCGAACAGATTCAAGACAGATAAAGAGTTCCCTGACGTCGAGGATAAATTGCAAAGTTTTAAGCTCATCGCTGATACCCTCTACCTCTCCTCTCACCCATTCAAAACAGCGTACCTTGATGAGCACCTCGTCTTCCAACCCATGTAAATCTTGTACTCCGACTGCAACATCTTCTTTTGCATGATTGACCAGCTGCCGATACCGCGGCAGTGGAATGAGGGGTGCACGGTCATTGAAATAATCTGGAATAAATTCAACTCATGAGCCTGAGTCTCATGTGGTCAAGAATAATATTGTTACCTCCCCAAATGTGGCCCTTGGACAGCCAATCTTCGAACTGCAAGCGTAATTTTCCCGGTGGCGACCCGCCTAGCTCTGCCGCTGCGATGTCCCGCTCAAGATCGAAGAACTCGTCGTCTAATTTGCGTCCCGGAACCGAATATTTGCGGCGCTGATATCGATGGTTATTTCGACGAGTGCGGGGAAATCCGAGGGCGTGGCGGATCGGATGTGTGGTGAGCATGTCATTGTCTTCCTTGGGTCGAAACCTCTCGGGATGACAAGTGGGATTTATGGTTTATATATTGGGATCTAGGTCATTTCAGGTGGGGTTCAAGGGACCGAGCGCAGCCGGGGGAGGTAGGAAAACTCAACTGGGATCTACAAGAAATCAGATTTTCATTTTGCAAGTGAATTAGCGCGAGTTGTGCAATACGATCTCCAATGGTACGACCGAAGAACTAATAAGTCTCTTGCACCTGCAAATTCGATGACTCTCGAACGCTTTTTCGATGCACCTCGAGTTCTTCAACATTTGTGGCGCGCGGAATGGAGGCCGCAATCAGTCTCAATCCATGAACCAGTTTCGCGTCAGCCGACCGCAGCGGAAAGAACCGGACTCGGCCGTCATTGCGTGCAGATGCATCCCGCAATTGCTCTTCATTGCCCGCCCAACCTCGTACGGAAACTAGGGGACCACTTCCTGCAGCGATCCAACTCCGATTTCGCACCTGCTACTGAAGTAGTCGAACCGCGTGTACGTGAAATCCGTAGCGTCCGCCTGCATGGACTGAATCATCATCATTGAAGTATTCTCCTTGGCCGCGAGTTAATCGTGGAGCACGAGAGCGCGCATGAAGGACAGGTCCCTTGTGCTCAAGTGTGAATCCCCTACGGCATGGTCAGTAATACAGATCTAGACACGACAATGCTCCAGAAACAAACTCACTGATCATACAAACGTGTCGATGATCACCGTTCCGCCAATCGTTACGCGTTTTGCCACCATGACCAAACAAAGCCAAACAGACAGGTCCGAATCGCTTTCCCCCCTCGGATATAGGCCATTCGGGGTCCCATCGTCTCAATTTCAGTGAGGTGGTCGAGCTTTTATATCGCAAATGCTCTAGTCATCAGGGAACAGCAAGGCGTCAAGAGGAGTAAGGAAATTCAGTTGGGAGAAAAGATGGTTGGTGGGTTGACGATCCAGCACCTCTTATCCTGAAACGGGATGTCACACTGTTGCATTCAAAGTAATAACACTTCTCCGTCCAACGAAGTTGATCGAATGATAGCAAACCAAAGACCTCACGGCCACCTTTCTGTGGCCTTGTCCGAAGGAGAGGCATAACCAATATGATATCTCTAGTATGTATCTGTTAATCATCGCATGAATGTCCTTGACACCCGAGGTCTATTGATCCGTCGATTTCTATCATGGGGAAAAGGAAGAATTGTCGCGATCGGTGATGAGTTCATTGTCCTATTGAGAACGTCTCCCGCACAGCTACGGGTACCTCGCCCCCACTGGCGAAGAGTGATTACGGATCGACAGGAGGACAGGCGAACATTGACTCAATCCTCACTGGCTTCCAGGCAATTCCATGACGAGATGCAAAGAATTCGCTGCGAATACACTGGAATACGCTTATATGAGCAAGTCAGTTGTGTCTAAAATGGAGAGTTCTAAATTCGTTACGGGTAACAGCAGATACGGCTACGCGGAGTCCGGACGATGAACCTGTAGTTCGATCCGTAACGAAATCAGAACCGGATTTACCGGCTTGGAGCGAAATTAATCTACGTATTCCGGAGCAAAGAAGAAAAAAACTGAGGCGGGCTCAAAATCGTCGATTAAGTAGCCGGCGGCGTACCGATCTCGCGGACGCTGTCTTCTGATGGCAGTGCGGGCCACAGGTATCTCTTTACATAAGTCTCTAAATGTTGGTTTCGCGCTCGTAGACGATATTATCAGTGTCTGACAACCATCTCGTCTCATTTTCTCGCGGTTCATGTTCTGACCCCCAGATTTTTTCAACCGGACATCACAGGGCTTGCAGATTTTTGAACTGCCCGACCGGTGGAATTTTACTTCCAGTGACGAAAAGCACACTCCAGGCATCATTGATCCCTTGTATTCGGGTATCTGGGCAACCCTAGTACGGTGTACAACTCCGGTGTGGTAGGGCTGAAAGCCCCGGAGGCGGGTTCTTGAAAAGGGTTGGTGGCCGGTCGATTTTAGAATAGAAACGATGTGAAGGGGGGAAGGAGACGAGGGTATAGGTCGAGTGATTGAGGCGAGTATTGAAAGGGTAGCCATAGGTCGTAGAAATTGTCGTAAGTCAGATTCCGCGTGAATCCACAATGTCGATGAGTTCCGCACACCGAGTGCGTAGAGTATGGTCGAAGTTACGTAGTTCGAAGCTAAACACAGGAGGACACTAGATTCAACCACTAGGCTGCACTGGCTCGCACGGATGAGCGTAAGACGTAGAATAGTGATTGCTGGCACCGTGGGTGCGTATTTATTAGCTAAACAAATGATGTAAGTAAAGTGATAATAATTCAGGCTAAAACCGAAACCAGCATGTGGTTGAGTTTCCACACACCGGCCATACGGCTCTGCCCCACCGGCAACTCAGGTACGTGGATGCTTATAATACTGATATGGAGTTGACGTGGAGGGCGCAGTGTCCGTTAGTTATTCCAAAAGTAAGGTCTAGAAAGTGAAAATGGGACCTATATCTCTATTTTGAATGCCGGTGCTCCTTGTCGTATAGGTTCGCAATGAATAAACTTCCGCCGAACATC
Organism: Mycena leptocephala; assembly: GCA_029378395.1. Taxonomy (NCBI): domain Eukaryota; kingdom Fungi; phylum Basidiomycota; class Agaricomycetes; order Agaricales; family Mycenaceae; genus Mycena; species Mycena leptocephala. The sequence continues at coordinate 79,485 of JARJLF010000985.1, read as the reverse complement.
ATTACTCCGATTCCATCCAGGTATTGTGGGCGCATTGAGGGCTCTCCAAGGTTAGCGTGCGTGATTGGTGGAAAGAAAATGGAGCGATTGAATATAACATACGAGGTGTTTGGGCCAACAGCGCATGAAATTTGTTGTCATGTTGACCTCCAAACCTTCTGGATACTCTTCCACAATTTCTGGATATGCAGATCTCATTCGCCTCAGAGAGGTGAAAGTCTACCACCCCAATCCACCCTTGCGTTTCGTTGATGTGTATCTCAGCCGGAGGGCATGGTCCTTGTCTTCATGCCTTTCGGTAAGAGCATCCGGTGATTGCGAACACAAAAAACAAATGGCTGCAGATGAGCCAGTTGCGACATTTACTTGTCATGTAGTCCAAATTGTCAGGTAAGTCATCATTTGCCTGGAACTTATCATCGCCGCTAATATCTGGCAAGCTGGTAACCCCGACTCGCAAGCGCAGATTGGATAGAAGGGATAGAACAGAATCTATCAAACGCAGACGCGAGGAGATGAAGAATGAGCAATCAATTTACTTTCCTGTAACATGGCATTATAATCTATTGAGTCCGCTTTATCCTCATGCGTTTTTGTGGTACAGCTAGAGAGTCATCCTCCTCTGAATCCTCACCCCCGTCGTCTTCTGCACCGATCTCTTCCACTAAACCTTTCTTTGCCACCTTTGCCGCCAAAGTGGCTTTCCGTTTCTCCTGTGTTCGTGCTCGCTTCATTGTCTGGGAGACTTGTAAATGTGTCGCAATGCCATAATGATCAGCTTTTCGATCCAGGTATATTGGTCGCGGGACTGTTAATGCAATCGGTAAGGTTCGACGGACTATGTTGTATATGAATCGCTGCCATGTTGATGCAAAAGTGGTTGTCATCCGCATGAGCAATGAGCGGCGCAGTCTGGGAGGTTTCCTGTCTTTCCTGCACCACTCGACGAAATGCTGTCGGCTGACAGTCGGCCAATCTACAATCATGCCGAACAGAAAAATGGAAAAGGAGGGACTAAAGGAACGCAAAATATTAATTCAAATAAACACAACAGTTAGCAAGAGTCACATACATCTGAGAGGACCATGATAATTCGGAGATCTAGTTCTGCTGGCCACCGAAGAACAGGCATATCATAATCTGGGTGAAGTTCTTTGGATACAAGGAAATTCTCCAGTGTTACAAGGCCCGTAGGTACGTCTGGCGCGCCGCTGACTGGTGTCAAGAGTTCGAGAACACGCCGAATTATGAGTACATTCTGCGAGACAAATTTAAGTGCCTTCAAACTGAGAGTCAAATCGAAATTCTTACTTCAGAATTGCGCGCAAACATCCACGCTCCTTACGAACAAATATCACCGGATTGAGCTGTCAAGGCGAGAGCACAACGCCAATAAACAGAACGGCAATTTGCAAGTGCATTACTCGCCGATGCTGACTGTGTATCTTTCCATCGGATGGCTGGAGACTTCTCTTTTGAAGTAAAACACATTGCCCCTGGTCGAAGATAATTAATTGGACAATGCCCGTTGACTTCGGAGGCTCCGGCAACTCACCATTAAGGACTTTCTTCAACGGTACCCATCCCAAATGGCGTCGGATAATGGGCATGGTCTGCAAAACATCGCGAACATTTGGTGCCGCCTGCCTCCACTCATTACCCTGCTTCCAAAATCCGCTGCTCAGAATGTGCTTCAGACGATCCATGGATGCAAACTTTTGAGCAATATCATGGCTCGGCGCCTGGTGATTGCTAAGGATAGAGCAGAGGCGGAAAATTGCGTTGAAACACTCAAAAATCTCGGTGGAGTTTCGTATCGCTGGCCCAATACGAATGACGTCCTCCACAATGTGAGTCAAGAGGTGTAATTTGACCTTGAAAATGATTTTTGCTGGATCATGGCGCCAAATGCGTCCAAAACATTCCCGATTAAAATGGTTAAATGTTCCTGTGTCGTTATCATGAGTGACAGTCGAGAGAATATCGTTGTCAAATACCGTGTATTCCTTCACATTATCGATTTCATGCACCCATAAGACCGAGCCCAACGCAGATACCGCTTTTACCAGTCTGAAGAGCTCGGGGGAGACAAGCCCATGCATGTGGAAGACCATGGTTTGCATGAGGGTCTTGAAATATAAATGCTTGCCAATTAGCCCATTTCTATACTGCATCATGTATGCGGCTCGGATAGGCGGGATTGTTAGTTCATTGATATTCGTAGATTGGAGCCGAATCACGAATAGGTTTCGCTCCGCTTCCGTCCAGGTTGTATGAAGAATATGCCAAACATACTTGATAATGCCAAGGAGACTTGTAAGTAGGAGCTCAACCGGTGTATCGTGATTGGGGTCAAGACCTTCTCAAAAAATTAAATATGACGCAGATCAGGGGAGAGAGTACCTGCAATATCGAACTGCAGTGATCATGAAGCTCGGCGTACATCGAGGTTGAACATTACAACGAACTTCAAATCTACGAGCTCACGCGGTCATGAATATCGGAGCTCGGAACGCGAGGATCGAGTGAAATACCACCCTCAATCGCAAACTCTGGGCCCAGTCACATGCATTGAAAATACAAACATCCACGAAGAAAGAATGGGAGCAGACGACAATTACTTTAATTACGAATTCACATCTGTATTTGACGTAACACTAACGGTGCCGCCGATTTATTATAATGAATCACTACGCAGAGGCAGCCTTAGGGTCGAATGAATCCAAACTCACCAGTGTGCGCTCATGTCATCGCGGATGCAGATGAAAGCGTATTGCACACCATTACCCTATGAAGTGATAAGAGGCCAGGGCATTAGGTGAGTGTCACTCAACAAATGACACAGGCTCACACATTTTAAGACTGGTATGCGTACAGTCAGGTGCAGAAGTTGGGCGCCAGGAACGCAAGCGATATGAAATAGGGCACATAAATCTGTTAACAGTGTGGTGCATCTTGTGGGTGCCTCTGGTCTAACGTCGAGTGCGGGCCACAAACTATTCCATTGATAACACGAAGTACTGATTCGGAAACAGTATGAAGCCCGAATCAAATTCACCTCGAGTTTTAAGTCGCGGGACGGTCGACCTCCTATACGCACACCCTAATACTATATCGATTTTCGAATCGCCTATGAATTATATATATTATATTTCACCTAATATTACACCAACGGGTCGATGTTGATGTTGAAGTAGTGCATACGGCGAGCGAGCGGGACTCGGAGTCAGTTCAATCTTGTACTCGAGTATATCAGATACTTTCAGTGGAATGGAATGGACCTGGGTCAGCACTCACCTTGCGTCAATGAAGTCGTTGGTTTGGTCTGGGGTTTTAATCTATCTAGCTCGAGCTCGGAAGGCGCACTAAAACTCACTGTGGGAGATTATTCTTTGGAGCAATATGGACGCATCAGCTTCTTGCGCACGGAGTCGCCCTAGGAAGGGAAGTAGATGAGTTTCAGAGCGTTTAATAGCGTTTCATAGCGGAGTGGAGCAGAACGAACGGTTACATTACACATTACACATTACACCGCAGTGCGGGATGGGGATCATGGGATTGCGAAGAAAGGCTGCCGCGAGGACGAAAATCGAAAATAACATACCCCTACTGTAATAAAGCACCTCGTTCCAGAAACACTAGTCTGTGATGCACGCGGTCTTTGATCGGGAAACTTGGATCCCATATTTAAAAAGGAGCTTTGCCTGTGGCTTAGAAGCGGTGAGCGGAATCAAACACCAAAGGCGCAAGTAAATTTGGAAGAACAAACAAGTTGGGCGCATTCGGATTTGGATTTCAAGGCAACCGCTCAAGATCCGAGTAATACGAGCAATAACATAATCATGAATAACAATTCTAAAATTCTAAAACACACCTTGGCTCCGTACGTGCGTGCGTGCGTGCCCACTTATTCGTATTCGTATCTCGACCAAGTCTATAGTCGACCCATCCCCTCTCCAACCCCGAGTCCACCCGCAGTGTCAGTTTCAGTTTCACCTCTTGCGGACCAGCCCGACCCCATAGCCACGCCCACGGAGCGCGCCTCAATCGATACCCAATGCCACCGCCGGAGCCTCGAAGCAGTCTACATCCTGTCCCAGGGCTTATAGATACCTAAAGCTAAAGCTAACGCTAACCCGGGGGCCGGGATCGCGGCGCCCTGGTTCAGTTTGGTTCCTTCAGCGGTGGCGGAGCGCGAGGTGAGGCATCGGAGGCGAGGAGGGGCGCTGTCATAGGTGTGATGTGAGGAGGGCGTAGCATAGGTGCTAGGCAAGTAACGAGACGGGGAGGGGAGGGATACGAGCTCAATCCGGACACGCGCACGCCCACACCCACGCGCAACATCAAAGTCAAAGTCAAAGCGTCATTGAATGGCGGGGAGGGGAGGACACATGCAAATGAGAGGTAGAGACCCGCACCGCAGAGCGCCTGAAAGTGCGTCCTAGATTTGGTTTCCTCTGGTATCTCACCAGCGACAGCGGTGGCAGAATCGTACATCCGTGCTGCGGCGGGGCGAGACAAAAGGCGAGGAGGGCGGAGCGCGAGGTGAGGAGGGCAGAGCCCGGGTCGCAGGTGCGATGCGAGGGCGTAGAGGCCGTCGGTGCTGGTGTGCGAGACGAGCCTTGGGTACGAGTTCAGCGCTCAACGCGGACATGCCCACGCGCAACATCAAAGTCAAAGTCAAAGCCTCGTCGAACAGGCGGAGAGGGGAGGACGCATGCGGAGGCGGGGTGACGCGGGCGAGGTGCGCTAGCGTGGGCACGGGACTTACTCCAGGAAGGAATGAGAATGAGCGGGGTCGGCGTGCACGGGCAAGAGCACCTGCTCGAGCAGCGGAGGGGAGCCGGCCTTTGAAGGACGGACGGACCATCGCGGCGGTCTCAGGTCGCGTGCGAGCATCATGATATCGAGTGGGGCGCGCAGATACCCATGGGCGGGTGCGCGTCATGCAAGTCCAATCGAAGACGACCGGATTCCAATTGGAAGGGTGAGTATGCAGAGCGATGAAGCGCGCCTAGGCAAAAACACACAAGCACGCCGCGATCGACGCCGGATTGAGGCGTCGATATCGCAGTGGATGAAGGATCACAGACGCGCATGAAATCAGCCAGAGCACTTATTGACAAGAGCGAGACGCCATGGAGGGAGGGCCGGATCCGATGTCAGCGCTGGGGGCGGCTTCTTCCTCCAAGACGGGTGGGTCGTTAGTGTTATCGAAGGGTGAAGCTTACCGTGGACATCCTCGCCAAAGACTTGAAAAAGCAGTCAAAAGATGCCGTCACCTTAGCTCACGTGCCCAGTCGCGTCTCATGCTCGGACCAAATCCGGCCAAATATGTTCGATGTCATCCGTGATGTCAGATAATGAGCAGATAAAACTTCCGCCGTCCCGTCGTATTTGCGTTTTGGGCCTTGGTTTCCACGGAGGCCGCGACTGCACCTCACGTACGTGGTGCTTGTGCTTGACTGTGTCACCGCGTCAGACCGGTAGAACATACGCAGTCAGCAATGCGCGCTGCATTTACTTGTATGATCTTGACTTCTGTAGGGAACCATGACTTAGAGCTGCTCAATGAAATAACCAAGCACTTCTGAAGGGCCGCTGACGGCAGACGATAAGGAAGAGCTAAAAGCATCTACACAATTTTCATAACAAAAAAATTCCACTGGGTGCTTTACAGGGTTTTTTGACATTTTTGATCCTCTTGCTATTCGAACATTGGATTATATCACTAGGTAGCATGTAGCACATAGTCTAGCACAGTGACAGGAGTTGTACAACAGTTTGTTTTTGGCCACAGAGTCGCATGGGTAATTGAAATGCGTCGAACTCGGGCAGTCATTGGTCCACCGACAGTTGTCATCTGCATAATGCATTGTATTCCTCGTAAGCAGGGTATGGGGCGCTTCGTAGAGGTATAAAAGCCTCGCTACAGGTCCTCAAATTTCAGACTTTAGCGGCTCCTCTCTAGTCTACCTGCACCTCCTTAGCAATGCAATTCACCCTCAAGCTCAACTTTGTCGCTCTCGCGATCGCCATCATGGCACTCACCATCAACGCCGCCCAGTAAAATGTGGATTCCCGCCGTATTAAACACCTACTTTCTAGGTGCTTGAAGCTCGCGTCGACGGGCATGTCTTCATCTGCCCCGATGTCAACTTCTCGGGTGACTGCACCAACTACGGCTTCTTCGCTGACCTGTGCTCGAACTTCCCCGGCGATTTCAGCGACGACATCTCGAGCTTCGGGCCGGATGCTGGTTGGTCGTGCACCCTGTACACGTTAGTCCCTATTTTCCCTACCCCATGCCCTAAAATTAAACATTGGCGCTCCAGCCACTCCAACTGCAATGGAGACACATACACGGTCCTAGGGCATTAGCCTCGGCTTCGGAACCCTGGGTTCCTCAACGATGCATTCAGCTCTGTCCGTTGCGGCCGCATCTGATCCCTAACACAAGCCCTGGGCGACGAGGGAAATAAGGTTCTCGGCCAATAGGAAATTTATGCGTGTCTTTAGTTTTGATACGACAAGTCGGAGGGACTATCTTTGGAATCATTCATTTGGGGTCTCCATAAAATCTTAGGTGGGTTGTATCGCCACTCAACCGGTCTCAATTTGTTTGTGGCTTGCATCACTTAGGTGAGGTGCATGTAACCCGGTTCTAAGCCAGTCATGAGGTTACAATTGGTTACAATCCATTAAAAGCCAGTTGGGGATAGACCTTGAGACTTGTTTTAACCGGTTGCAACACGCACTACGCCAATTTTTTTTTAAATCGAATAAAACTAAATACAAAAGTACGTTATTGCTGCTGCTACAGAACAATTTACCGTCCACTCCGCTCGTTGTTGTGAGAGCGTCTCGGGGCTGCAGCTCGTCGGGATGAGGATTGCCCGCTTGCACCCGCGGGTGGTACAGATTGGTGCCTCACAGTCGAGGCAGGGGGAGGAATAGTCGGCGTCCCGGAGGTGGTGCACGGTGGGTTTGATGGTTGAGCTGACGATCGGAGCTGGGAGCTGGATGGCAGTTGCGGTGAGCTAATCGAGAAGTCGCGCGAATGCGGGGGTGGGGAAGGGGAGGATGACCGGCTTTGCAAGTCTTCGTGGTTGTCCTGTGGAGGGCTGGCGATCTGTACAAAGCTATCAGATCAGTGGACGAAGTTTAAAGTAAGACACACACTTGAGGAATAGTGCGCTCCGAGGCCGACGGTGCTTGACCAAAAATATCATCGAGGTCTGCGTCATCGTCGAGCTCCTCGTTGCCTGCTGTGTCATGTTCGCGAGACTTGCCTGTGTTCGGAGACAAGATACGATCTCAGTATTAGAGAGGGCCTATCGCCCTGGCCTTCTTGTCGTGCAGCCTCTCTCGAATCCGACAGATGTAGACGCGATATTGATAACCATAGTCGATGGTTGTCCCGTCGTCGACCTTTACAAGTTGCGTGTCCGCCGAATAGAGCCATATGGTCTGAAGATACTCAAGAAGACCATGGTAGGATAACACATGGGCGCACCAGGATTGACGCAGTTACAATCGCACCCGGCGTTGTATGCGTGATCTTGTGTATCCGTTAGAGGCACTTGGCGCGCGGGAGCTTGGATTTGCTCTCGAGTAACCCCTTTGCGCCCGAAACTTGCTCAGTGCCAAGTAGTGCTGGCTAAAATTGGTCCCCAGCCTTGTAATTTACCGTAAGGCCCCGCAGGGCCCAGTGTAAGGCATATTTTACAGTGTACCCTGTAATTTACGTGTAAAATTGGGTCTATGTAATTTACATAGACCAATTTTAGACAGCACTAGTGCCAAGCACAGGATTCACACTTGGGACACTTACATTTTGGCGCAGGGTTCAATAATTGTGGCTCTCCACTTTGGACAACAACAGAAAATTGTGGTATTTAGTACCATCGTGCTCTGCGTATACCTTAACAGAGCTAAGATCATTGGCCGTGAGACCTCAAGTTGATTTACACACAGTTCTAGCGGAAGTGCTACAGGATCATGTGCATATGTAGGCGGTATCGCAGCCACTGATAAATGGCAACGGGAAAGAAAACTGTCCATCCCGAAAGGATACCTAGAGGTGCGGGAGATATGTGCTCCAGTTCACATCGACGAAGGCGCCTTTAGGCAGAGATCGTAGCGCAATGAACGGGAGTGTGATGAGAACGAGGCGCGCAATAACATAGAGGGAAATTGACACGATGAATCCGATTTGTAGTATCCCAGGATCTGATTCATAGTCATAGATGTCGGTGAGGAAGAAGAGCAACGCGAGGAGTAAAATGACGCCCGGAATTGCCACAATAATTGATGAACAAGACCTCCACATCCACATTTCTACGGCGGTGGGGAAACCCGCGTTCCATGCGGCGCAGTGAACGGCACCAAAAACGGTCCCGACAAGAGCCTCAATCACGAACGGGAGGTAGTCGCCATGAACATTGTCGAGTTCAACAATCGATAAGGACCAGAAAGACGATACGGAGGTGGACGATAGCGGATCGTATTTATAGTAGGCGTCAATTCCAAGAATGGCACTCGTGAACCTGTTTCCCCAAGAAATGCGGACGGGCCTTATAGGTTGAGCGCTGGGCTGTTTGGCAGGTCCAACGACAATTTGCCGCTGGACATCAAGCGGCTTATCCCACCAGAGCAACCAGATGAATATGTTGACCACAGCAAACGCCAGTGTAGCAATCTCCAGCTCGGTTACAGCCAGATGTTGATGCACGCAGGCGATACATTGTGCGGTAAACCACAGACCCTGCACCATTGCAAGGCCTTTGGACAGTGCATCGCCTTTGCTCTTGTCCATTATATCCTCCGCATCGAGGCTTTTTATACCGGTCGGGAATTCGGGCCCAAGTTCTGAATCCGCGAGCTGTTTCTTGGTTACAACTGGATAACCAGTGGATGATATGAATCCACCCATGCAAAAAAAGAAACCGTGTGTCCTTGAAAAACCGAACTCTGTGCGTGAAACAAAATTAGATGGCTGAAATTTGAGAAGAGAAGCCCGCCAACCCACCCTTTGATAAGACCCGAGCAGCAATAAACTGCCTGGCTGCGAACCCGACCATGAGTTCTGGGGCAATGACCGTGATGACCATCATCCTCAGCCGCCGCCAAAAAAGCACCAGCCGGCTTTGGTTAGGTGAGGGCACATTCGGGTGCACAGATACCCAGGTGCAGGCGAAAATTATCGCCAGACAGCCCCAGACGACATCAAATAACTTTCGACAATCATTGATATTGTCGCAGGAGTCAGAGGAGGATCGAGCATTCAGGTTATGTGGCACTGGCACTGTGCCGCTGCCATTCCTAGAGAGCAAATGGACAAGGATTAGGAGGAGGAGCATCGCAGTGTGTGGTGTGGACTGGTTGCAGACTGGAAGCGTCGATTCGCGGCTGGCGTCGCATCGACAACACGTGTGTGTCACTCCAAAATTCATTCTGTCATTCTGACCCCGCGTACGTACGTGCCGCGTGTCGAGGAGCTGTAGGCCTATGTTCAGGGCTGTTGAAAGGATTAGTTTATTCTGACTCGAGTGTTCGAGAAGAAGAGGCCGAAGCTGTGAGCTGCAAGAATTCTGCGTGATCATAGCGCCGTCGTTCACGGCGCTAGAAATTTAATGGTTTACTGTACTATTTCGACCGTAGATCCAGGTCACAGGTCACAATGGCCAGTGAATTGAACCTGTTTTATTTTGGTCACAGGTCACCAGTAAGTCTGAATTTGGCGACATTTTTCCCCCTCACCGAACGAATATTGATTTTCGTCTCCCAGCCATTGACAGATTTTCAGCTCTCCTACGTCGATTTTGGTGCCAAGTCTAATGAGTACCAGGTCAACGAGTGCATTTGAGAAGCTGGATGGGCAAAATATGCCTTCCCCGCTGTCAGATTGAATCAAAGTGAATGATAAAAATTACGGTCACAGGTCACCGAAGTTGAATCTAGCAAAAGGTGAATCTAATGGGTCACAGGTCACACCCGCTGAATCTACGGTCGAAATAGTACAGCACTTGACAAGAACGCGAGAAATTAACAAGAAAATTAAAAACAGAAAAATACTGGTATCCTGCCTATACTAGTCCTTTACTGGTAGAGGCGGAATTAAAGAATAACACGAATAGCAAATATCGCGAATATTCGCGAGTATACATTTGCGAATAACAAATACTCATATTCGCGAATGGCTGTGGCAGTGCTATTCGCGCGAATGCGAATATGGTCCCCAAGACCTCTGAATATTCAACGAATATTCGTCTGCTAATCGCCACGGGGATAGCCCAGTTACAGGCTGTGATGAGAGAATGGCAACGGAATGTGTGATGCAGGGAAGTAAGGATAAGATAAAAAAGTTGTTAGGGGCTATTCCCAATGTGGTAAGTAAATTCAAAATAAGTTGTAGAGGGGCGCACCAGGTCAAATGGCCACCCAAATATCGAAAGAATTTTTCACAGTAGGTGCACATGCTAACTATCACTAGGGCATGAAACCGTACGTATTACGCCTACGGGCGTAAAAATTACGCCGTATTTTTCTTACGCGACGGGTCAACCCGTCCGTCAAGGTCCCAACTACTAACCCAAACGGGACGGGTCCCGTACGTACCGTGCGTTTACGCCGTATTTACGGCACCGCCACAGTACCATTTAAGCGTTCTCATTTTAAACTTCAAGTTGCTCTCTGAGGGCAAATAAAAGTGCCTATGCTCGTCAGGCAAGCAAAGGTTCGCGAGAAACACCAATCCCTCACAACTTGGTCAGAGAAGTTGGGTTGCCGACCGGCCTGGTGTCGAACATAGTAATAAGAGTCTTTATTAAGACTCGTCGGCAATGGTGTTGGGCTACCGGGGATGTGCGGCAATCTCGCTCGAGGAGATGATATCACTTCGGCAGTGCCTCGGCATTATCGGCTGGTTGATATTTTGCTGATTTTGCCAAGTCCTAGCAGACCCGTATTTTACGCGTAAACGGCCGGTTACGGCGACCCGTTTACGGCTTAACCCGTACCGTCACCGTACCGTTGGACATTAACACAATATCTCCAACGGTACGGGGGCGTAACCGTTTTTACGGGCCGTATTTCCGTAAAAATCACTGCGTTCAGGCGGCCCGGAGACCGAGCCTGTCTCCCTGGGTGGCCCTGTGCCTACGTGCCGAGACCGACCCTGCCGCCATCACATCGGCACAGGTCTGCCTCCCTTAGCCGACCTGGTCCTCCGTTGCGTAGGCAAACCCTTCCTCCCTGTGCCTACCTGCCATGACAAAAAATGATAGACATGGCCAGCTCCTGCCACTGCCAACTCTTCTACATTTGGGAGTCTGCCTGTATGCGCACTTCATTATTTTAGGCACACAGCCTCACACAGCACATCAAAATTCTTGATAACCGAAGCTTCACGGCGACCCTGCACTAGCGGATTCACAACGTTGGTGGGTGTGGCAAGATTACTTTCGTTCATACTGCACAGTCCGGTTATGGGGCGCATTTTCAGAAGGTAGAGTCAAAAATTCAAAGCGATGTTTGGCCCAGGGTGTTCGCCTCTCCGATTCGGCTCAAGTTCGGCTGACGGCATTATGCCGGCATGTCGTCAAATTGCTGGAAGAAACTCTCACCACTCGTGCACAACTTATGTACACGCTTTTGTGAGTTTCCTGAGCAGTATGCGACCGCCAGAGACGAAGAACTGACCTACCCAGAAATTGGCAGAGGCAGGCATAGTCTGCCTACCCCCCGGTCTGCCTCCGAGGGTAGGCAGAGCCTCTGCCTACAGGCCCTCTGAACGCAGTGAATACGGGGCGGTTTCATGCCCTAACTATCACTGAACACAGTTACCCCGAGCTCAGCATGCTGCAGAACCCTGCAGTTTACATTTGCGGCAAGCTGTCCACATTCTTCGGAGATTTCTCAATATTTCACTGAACACAGTTACCCCGAGCTCTCATGCTTTTCACTCATATTGTTGTATAGCAACCTCTGTTGATGCTGAGAGATTGTTCTCCTTCTCAGGAGGTACTGTTTCAAAGCTGCGCAATCAACTGTCCGAGCATTCTGCACAGGCTGCTGTTATTGTTGGTCAACGGGCAGGCCACCCAGATCTTATTGCAGCCAAGGAGTTTGAAGCCCAACTCGTCGAGGGCTGGTTACGGAAGAAGAAGAGGAAAGCAGATATTCTAGCCAAGGGCAGTCTGCACCAAAGGTCATTGTAATTGCTGATGATGGTGTTGATTAGATGATTTACTCGTGAATAATTTGCAAATAGTGAATATTTAAAGTCGTTGAATCTGAATAGTTGATATTCGCAAATATTCGTGAATATTTCTTACTAAGCAACGAATAATTGCCATCAATACTCGTACGAATGCGAATATCAGTTTCAAGGTTTTGGTGAATATTCATATTCGCGAATATATATTCGTGTTATTCTCTAGGTGGAATCACTTTCTTACTGTAGGGAAGACAGATGATAACTTAGAAGGTGTATGGGTCGAGTCAAGGATGGTATACATTACATTCCGAGTATGTAGATAGATAGATTGGACTCGAAATTGATGATAGCTTCAGCAGGTTATTCAGCGCCTGGCAGTGGGTAAGAGCGTTATACAATACACAACTCTCCCGGTCCATACATACGTATCTATTCGTATTCCGACCAAGTCTATAGTCGACCCATCCCGCCTCCATCCCCCCCTTCCTCCAATCTCAAACTCCACCCACAGGTCAGGATCGGGACGCTCGGTCTCCCCACGAGGCGCACACACTGCATTTTGACAGGTTCTGGACCCACCTTAGCCTCGCCAAACCTGGACTAATGGGGTCCAGGCTAGGTCCGAGGGACCATCAAAATGCAGTACCGCCGCTGTGGAGCACGTCCGGGTTTTGGTTTCCTCCGAGATCTCACACCGGCAGGGGAGGGAGCGCAGTCGGGCATCCGTGAACTCGTGCCTACGTGCTACGGCAAGGAGGGCACAGGTGCTGCTTTGCGAGAAACGAGAAGGGAAGGCGTAGCTGCTGCTATGCGAGATGCGAGGACGGCTGGGAGGCACGCAGGGATACGAGCCCGGACACGCGCCGCAAAGCCAAAGCATGGGCACTGGGGTGTGAAAGAAGAAGACGTTGGCAAAATTCGGGAGTCGAGGACATCGAGGAGGTTCCCGTAGGCCATGGCTCGTATGCGTAGAGGCGACGCAGGCACGGGAGGATGGGGATGCATCGGAGTCAGAATCGAGGACCACCATGTGCGCAGTGCACAGGGTCTAGAGGTGGTGCTGTGCAGCGCGGAACATCGTTATCTGTGTACAACGCCACGAGGCCAAGGCGCGAGGATGGGGTGCGACTTGTCCGCATCCGTGAGAAACACCTCCCGCAGATTCGGTGACAATGGCACGGGAAACAGCGGCTGGAGCGCGAGGAGCTCGAAGCGGTGGAGGAGGGGGAGCCGGGCCTTGAAGGACGCCAGCGCACGGAGCGTCATGAAATCGAGCAGGGCGCGCAGATGGGCATAGGCGGGGTGCGCGTCATGGAAGGTCGGATCAAAGGCGTCATCCAATGCAGCGCAACTAGGAATAACACGCCGCGGAAGGAGGACCGTAGACGTGCATCGGCCAGAGCGCTTATTGACAAGAGCGAGACGCCATGGAGCGGGTAGGGTAGAGTCTGGCGGTATGTGTCACGTAGGATGTTGGGCAGGAGACGTGCCAACGCTTCCTCCAAGACACGGCTGTTGAAGCGTAAAGCTAAGCTCGAAAGTTTAAGCAGACAAAAAGGTGTCATCACCATGCTCACGTGCCCAGTCGCGTCTCATGGTCGGACCAATCCGGCCAAACACGGTCGAAATTGACACTATAAAAAGGCCGCCTGTTGCTACAGAGCCTCATTCGTGATGTCAGATGAGGATGTGCAAATAAGCCTTTCCCAACGTCACATGGCCGGTTATTTGGTGAATGTCAATTGCAATGTGAGGGCTTGCTTAGTGTAATTAGAATTGAGATGTTCAAGGTGTAAACCTGCGAGTCGATGGCTATTGGGATGGATCGAGAGTTGCATATCGGGAGGGCATCAGACATCCACAGGTTGATTTTTGCTTTTTTGAGACTTGCTCGCAGGATGACCTGCAACATGCGAACCTTGAGATACACATTGAAGTGGAGGCCACAATAGGTAGAATTGTATATGTACGAAGTCTTATATGGTGCAGCAGAGGACATGGCTGGTCTTAAGGGTTCATGAGACGAACATGTCCCATATATGCATTGTGAAGGCCCATCACCGATAGAATCCGGAAAAACAAACGGGCTTGAATGCCTAATTGTGAATGAACCCAGATGCGAACGAATATATTATACGTCCCAGTCGTTTTCGAATACTTTCCTTTCAATATGCGTATCGAGTGGAGTGGGTGCCGAATATGGTTTCTGCGTGCCAGAGGATATGAAGGTGAAAATTTTGAAGGTGAGCGAAACATAAATGTGTATGTATGGAGTTTGTCATCGGTTTTGGTTGAGTTCCTATAAAGTCAATGCTGGCCAGAGTTTAAATGACAGCCAAACGGAAAGTGACGAATTATCAAGCTGATAGGGCATGTCTCCATACAGGTTGGCGTTGTTCTGGGTCTATTGACTCCAGATTTTGAGTCACATTCTTCCGGCTTCTTTTAGTGCGAATTAGCGGAGGGAGTTGCGGCTTGGTTAGGAATCAATAGCCTGTAAGTCTTGTTTTTGTGTTGGGTTTTCGGTGTTTGACTGGGTTTGATCTTAGTCTCTTATAAACAGACGATACAACAAAAATTGAGCTCATACTTCGCTTTGTTGTAGTCTGTCGATTACCCGTGATCCGTGATTGGAGGTCGAAGTTATTACATAAACTTCGGAGTTTGAAAAAACTTCGCGTGATGTCACATACTGTTACATCCTCTTCTTCGACGCGTTTCTCTCCCGCTTTCACCAAACTCCGTGAAAAACACGCGTAGATCCCATCTAGACAGCAACCCCGACATCATGGAGGAAAATCTGCCCACAGTTAAAAAAGTACGGCCCTGGAGGCGTATTCCAGAGCTCACGATCCCTATCATCTCGGCGCCAGGAT
The DNA here is from genome assembly GCA_029378395.1 of Mycena leptocephala. Classification (NCBI taxonomy): domain Eukaryota; kingdom Fungi; phylum Basidiomycota; class Agaricomycetes; order Agaricales; family Mycenaceae; genus Mycena; species Mycena leptocephala. The sequence goes on along the minus strand of JARJLF010000985.1, from coordinate 64,389 downwards.
CGGTCCCGGGCTCCGGGTCTCAGCCACAAAGTCCCGTCACTCCCGTCACTCCGGCATCCACGACATCTACTAGCACACAAGCTCGCTTGCGTGTCCCGAAGCGCACAAAATGGGAAAAAGTCGATGACGTCCTCACGACTTTTGGTTTTGAGTCTTTGGGCGACTTCCTGGCCGCACTGTTCCATAATCGTCGGCGCGGTGAAAACGACCCTCGAACCCCAACGCATCGGATGGTGGTTACCCAGTTTCTCAACGGAGTTTCTACTTTCAAAATGGCTGATTTAATTGAGCTCATTTACGACCATCCTCAAAGCCGCCCTAAACAGAAATACCCCGAGCAGGTTGCGGCTGCTTTCTCCCATCGCAAACCTCTCGATGAAATTCGTTATGCGCGACCATGTCTAAACTCATGGGCTACCCGAACGGTTGGGGACGAGGTGTATCGTCGCGTAGGCCTGCTTGCCAAAAAGACCAACGATCCGGATAGCCGCACGCATGTCCGCGCCACGACTAATGGGAAGAATGAAGACGCAAACGTTGCGACCTGGGAGGATACAGAGTTCTCGGTTCAGGGTCTAGCTGACAAGTATCAAGCGCGGGAAAGCGCAGGACGGGACGTCGTCGTAGCGTTGCGCGCATACTCAGTCGGTCTAAATCGGCCGGTAACGAATTCCAGAGATATAGGTAGACACGGAGGACATCGTCGATTCGGCGACAGTGAATCACAGCTTTGCGACCGGAGTTCAAGTAGGAGATGAGTTCCGGGAATTCCTTGCCTCCGATTCCGTGCGCGAGAGGCTCCATGATGAATTGTGTGTTTGGGCGCTCATTGGAGCTTCGGAGAACGAAAAAAGCGTCACCGTACATGCCAAGGCTTTTGCAAACGTTGTCGGTGGGAGCACCCGGTTCAAGAGTGGCAGAGAGAGCCATGACAGATGCGGAGGAGGGCAGACGACCTCGAAAAAAGGCACCAATGTGCTTGAAGGGCGGACGAAACTGGGTACCCCATTCGTTGATTAGATGTGCCTCGTCGACACACCCATAGACGATGTTGGCACGGAAGACGTCGGATGCTGTGATTTGTCGCCAAGCCTTGTCTCGGAGATGTTCTGGGTCGACACAAACAACACTCCAGGATTTGCATTCCGATATTTCTGTAACTAGATCACGTCCAGTCTTGCGAGCATCGGTTACGGTTTCGTGGCAATAAGGGAATGCGTGGATGCCTAATTTCTTGAGCTCGAAAACCTAGACATGTTTATGAGTTGTATAAGGAGGAGGAAGATCTTACGATATTCCCAGCCAGGCCTTTAGTCGGAGTTATGACGAGTCCTATAGGAAGTGCGCGCACAGGAAGGTCGGGATAAAGGTGGGGATTCCGTGCCATCTCCCGCAAAATAACAATGGGGACCGCAAACATGGCTGACTTACCCCTCCCCATCTAACACTCGGACGACAATTGTCTCTTGGGACGGATACAGCCCATCTTTCCACTGCGGAATTTCCTTCTGCACGATTTGTTTGACGGTGCGACGGCCTTGAGGGTCTCTCCAGCGGTACCTAGGCGCCATCCGGACGTTCGGGAGCCAGCGGAGCTCAGGTGAAGAAGCGGAAACAGTAGACAAAGTCGACGCGTCGATGGCACGCGCCAAGACACCGTGGGAATCAATTGAAACTCCGATGTTTATGTAATAACCGCGACCTCCATACACCTGTCACCGGCTAAACTACAGACTAGTTTGATCTCCTGTCGAGTGAAGTGGCAAGTCTGGTTCAATCTTCTGCATCGCGAGTCTTGTGCTGCATTGAGTTCGTGTCAGTCACATTTTGTTCCTCCAGTCACAAAGCTTGTTGAAATTCTCATAGAGGTTGTAACTTGTAACCTCCAACACTCCGTTGAATAAAATCAAGACTGTAACATAGAAGGGGTCCTACAGAAACAAGGAAACAGGGACTACTGCCAATCTACTTCTACGCCCAACACAACTGTTACAATCACGGCCAAAATGATGTTCCCGACCCAAATAAAAAAATTTCCATTAATCCTGCTTCTTTTGGTCGCTTTTCAGCTTATATACTGAATATGTAATTGAAAAACTAATCTAAACGACTCTCAGTAGCCATTACTCTGCCTGGCAGAAATATGGATAAAATCTGGCCAATAGATTTTATCTTGATCCTGGTCATTAGATAGGTTGCGCAAAAGCTGCACAGTCGCATGCGGCTTCATGCGGCTTTTTGGGCATTGTGCAAAGCTGCAGCCTTTTTTTCGCTGGTCTTGGTTCTTGTCTATCAAAGTACCATTTACAGTAATGCCTCCTGAATCTCATATTCCACTCCTGGGAGTGTTGTGTTTTGGATGTGCACCCGTGGGAGGCCGGATATTTCAGACATCAAAAAACATCGCTCATGTCAGCACAGGGCCTCACTGCAGGGGTTACTGCGACGTGGGCTGGGCGATACAAGAAGATAGGTAAAACGCGGTAGATTGAGCTCTGGAGAATAGACTAGAATAGTGTAAAGAGCCTAACTACCTATCCTAGGGTTATATATTGCAAGGCGTAGTAACGACTACCGGTCACCAAGGGATCCCTTGGAAATAATGGTCGCATTGTTGAAATACGATCGCGGTTGAAATGCGATCGGGTTGAAATACGATCGAGGTTGCAAATGATCAAGTTGAAATAACCCGATCAGGGACGAGGGCGATCAAGGGGTTTGAGCAGGACGTCGGAGAAGGGCAGACAGGACGGAGGAAGGGGAAGGCAGCGGTAGGGGCATCCCGAGGTATAACCCGGTGAGTGTCTGCGTAGTCGCTGGGTTATTGGAATGAATTTGTGGGATGTGGAAAAGGGCAAATCATGACAGCTCACTTTTCCCATACTTTCATGTATGCCATGCAGCAGCGGTGGTGCCCAGGATATTCCCTCTCCCCACAGCACCTCTCCTTCACTTCAGGTACATTTATATTATAATAGTTGATTGACACCTTGCAGATTTGAAATTTGCCGTGCGGCTTTGCACAATGCACAAAACCCGCATGCGACTCGTGCGCAACCTATCTATTTTCATTCAGTGTGTTCACTGTAAACCGGCTTTCTCCTGGGGAAGCGATATTAGTGCAAATAGGATACTTGTACTCAGAACACGAAAACACATTCTCCAAGCTGAATACCAGTTACTGAGGCACAAAGCAGCCAAAAGGAGCGGGATTGATGGAAATTTCCTTATTTGGTTGGGAACATCATTTTGGCCCTGACTGTATATCCCCCGAGTCAAGTTAAACCCCAAAATTTATGAAAGGTAGACTTGATATTAGACGAGGTAGAATCTAAGGTACATGTAGATTCTACTGAGTTCATATACTATTTCCTCTGAAACTGATGGTGGACTCTTGTGAAATAACAGGCGGTCTTGAGTGTTTGATCCTGACGACAGGCGATCTTCCCCATTTGGCCTTTTGCATAATGTTTCAGCTTTTAGCTTCTTCCATTTGCAAACACGGGTTCTGGGCTTGAGGTGTGCTGCAGGTTCTTTGCACCCCTGACCATGCTTTATATAACCTGGTCAGGGTGCAGGTGCCTCTCCTGTCTTTTCCTTTCCCCCCCCCCCCCCCCCCCCCCCCCCCCCATGTCGGACTTCCCTTGGAAACTGGCCCGTCCCTATACGTGCGCCCGAGCGCGTCTTGGCCTTTGCTTGCACAACTTTGATACCACCGTCCCTTCACCGGAGTGCCCGCTTGGACTACCTCGCTCCCCCTTCAATCCCAATGTCGTCTCCATCTTCGCAGACCAGACTCTGTTTGTCCTCAACCCTTGGAGGGTTCCTTTCCACTGAGAGCGTGGTTGGGACCCGTCTGACCCTTCTTGTACCTGAGCATACGTGGGCCCTCTTCCTGCAATTCTGGAGCGTCAAGGAGTTATACTCCTCATGGCGGTCTTCCCGCCCCAGTCCCCCCAGTTCAACCCAGAACTCTGGGACTGGTTGAGGAACTCTCGACGTCCTCTCCAGGACATCCAACCTCCTCCGTGCCAGCACCACTGTGCCTATCAGCACGTGCCCCTCGGTGGCATCCCGGAGGTATACCCCCCTTCCTGGTTGTTCGCGGAAGTCGCACACCAGCTCTTTGTCGTTCAGGTTCTCGCCTCTTGGTTCCATTTCCAAATCTTCGGTCCTCCAGATATGCAAGTCGTTATCATTTGGAACGCGCATCTGCACAATGAAGTGATCGGGGATTTGGATTTGAGTTCGGAGATCGTGTCCCAGTTTGACAACGTCTTGAGCGCGATCTCGCGTATGAACGGGGACATCGAGGGCGAGTCTCGGAGGACGTTGATCATGGTGAGTCTTCCATCTTTTCCTTCCTACTTGCCTCATCTTATCCCCTTCCTAGCTCGAGTTCGAGCAGTGCCTTCTCTGGCTTTCGCAAGTCGGGGCCTCGGTGGCCGACTCGTTCCACTTCACTGACTTGCTCGACCAGATCGTCCAAGTCCTCCATCCCGAGTGGGCGCCAGAATATCGCGCCTTCGACCTCAATCGCCGCTGGGCTAGGCTTGCAGAGTGGGGTTCAACCCCCATCTGGAGCAACTACTTGAGCCCCTCCACTGCCATCCGGGTTCTTCCAGCAAATGGGTTCGACCCCCGGGAGCCCTTGGCTCCAAATCAACCCAACGAGCAATCCACCTGGTTCCAATTCCCGCGAATGGCGGAGTTTTATGATCGTACGTCGTTTGTTTCGTTTCCCCGCCATTGTATTGAACCCCAGGTTCTTTAGACTTGGCTGAGGTGGGCATGAATGGCCCCTCTGCGCACATTCCTTGCGAGGCAGCAACCGTGTCACCACCCGATTTCGACGACCCAGACCCCTCGTACACGTCGCGGGTTCTCGAGGGGTACGAGTTGGACGAGTTCGTGCGGGAACAGGGCCTGAATTGGCGGGATTTTGCAGGCACCACTCCGGTGGTCACTGCGACTCTCCCTCCCTCGCAGGCCCCTTCGCCTCCGCCTCCTCCTCCCCCTTCGCGCCCGCTGTGGAAGTACGACTCGACATGCTCGTCACCTTCGGGCTTCAGACCAGTTGCACGCGCCAACCAAACTCGGCAACACAACGTGCCAAGTTTTTGTTTTATTGTTCCACCCCGTCCTTCTATCATATTTTATTACTAAACACAATTTTTCCACCATCTTTCTCACAAATTTAGTTGGCAGCCACTCATCCAAAGTTCCACATATTCCAATACCACGTCAAGTTCAACCTTATTTCGAGATATATTTCCGGACCACGCACAAGATACCTTTTATTGAGCTTTCTACATCTCTACGCATTCTTACACTTACCTGCTTTGATTCTACACAGACATTTTATCCTTTCCTCTATGTACTGCCAACACGAAGAGTTGAGCCCAAGTCTTCGGCCTTCTCGGACTATGCCAGGGATCGAGCCGACAGTGGCCTGGGCCCCCACTTGTCAACGTTTTGCGGGGAACGTGCGCTCCCTATCACGTCTTTGCGTAGTTTCCCGGATTGTCTGTTTGGCAAAGGTTCGACTTATAGCTACGGCTTTTCTATCACGGACTCTCATACATATGCGGTTATTGTTTTATTTGTTTGTACCGGACCCGCACATACGTGACCTTCTTCCTTTGTCTCTTACTACCACGTCAATCTACACATTCATTCGGATTTCTTGCATTAGACCCCGAATATTCATCCCAAACTGAGTTGAGTATTTCCTTACTTTGTTTTACTGACCATCTTTTATCTAGGGCTCTTGTTGTGATTGCGCGAGCGGGGATAGTCGCTGCACGACTCGGCACCCATACTGGCACGACCTGGACACACCCTCTGTCTACCTATGGACAGCCCTTCTCTTACACAGTGGAGCCCACCGTGAGGGGTGTCGGTTTTCCGTTGCCGGTGTACTCAGCTGAGTCATCTATTCCTTTTATTCCCCTTCCCCGAGTCATTGCGTCTCAGATGCGCTCATTTCTTTGATCACGTCGTCGAGCCATTTACCCAAACCACTTCCTCCATCCAATCCTCCATCAATTCCTCTCTCCACAATGTGTCTCCTCATTCCCATGCCCATTCCGCGCACGCCTGGCGCCCCGTACTTTGACGAGCACGGTGTTACCAACTTTCTCAACCTAATCTTACAACATGGTTCAAATGCGGGTATTTCGAATCCTGATGAACTTGTATCCTTCATAGTGCGATATTCGTCCGATCGTGTCCGCGAGATCATCCAGTACATCCCCGAGATCGATGTCGACGAGCCGAATCGAACATGGAATGCCGCTAAGGCACAAATGCTACTGCTCTATGGATCTCAAGACGATGAACGCCGTGTTTCCGAGGCTGAGTTGATCGAGTTCTGTCACCAACATTCCGCTACGTCCCCCTATCGTACTAAGCGCGAGATTGAACAGTACTTACGGGATTTCCGGTGGATCGCAGCGCCTCTCCTCAAGCAGCAAGACATCACGATCAAGCAGCGCGACTTTTATTTCGTGAGCGGTATCCCGACGTTTATCAAGCAGTGGTTTATTTCCCATTGTGGAAGAGAAGGGTTGTCCTGAGGGGGACCGAGGTCGTGTCCAGGTCGTGCAGGTGACGGCGCCGAGTCGTACAGCAAGAAATACGAAAGATACTGGAGAATAATCAAACTAACTGTAGAACGTAATGGAGAGTGGATAAAATAGGAAACTTAGCTTAAGCAGACTCTACTGAGGGTGGATTCAGTCGAAGATGCGCAGAAAAGTGTTGTATACGTGGCGGTACGAGACAAAGGAGAGATGATGCCGTTATAGGTCCGGTGCAAACAAGTAAATATGATGAGTCAAAATCATGTATGTAATCGAGTCCGTGGATGAAAAGCCGCTGCTAAAGTCAACCCAATCCCAGCAATCCGGGAACTACACAAAGACGTGATAGGGAGATATACGCTGCCCTGCTCAGCGCCGAATGTGGGTGCCCAATCCACTTCGAATCGATCCCCAGCGTAGTCCGAGATGCCCGAGAACTTGGATTCACTTGTCGCGTTGGCAGTATGTAGAGAATAAAATGAAGTGTCTGTGTGGAATCAAAGTAGACAAGTGTAAGACTGTGTAGAGATGTAGAAAAGCCCAATAGAAGGTATCCTGTGCGTGATCTGGAAATATATGTCGCAATATTCGTGAATTTGGTTCTGAGGTGGAAGGAGCGAATCTTTGAACATGCAGCTGGCAAAGGAGTCTGTGAGAAAAAGAGTGGCTAAAATGTGTGCAAGGGATGGAATGGAACAATAAAACAGAAACTTGACGTGTTATGTGCCTGTGTTTGGTTGACGCGCGCAACCGGCCTGATACGCGAAGGCGACGAGAAGGTCGAGTCGCGCTTCCACACCGTGTCCCTGAGCCCCACCGTACGCGTTCCAACCCCCCTGCTCTCATTGACTCGCTAGGTATTTTGTATGGCTATTTCGATCCAGACGCGCTGTTCCCCGACCTTTGGAACGAATTCAACGATTCTCCCGAGCCTGCTGCCTCGATTATGACACCATCTTCGCCTCCTACGCCGCTTGCAACTTCTAGTGTCGTACCCCCAACCTTGGCGCCACTCCACCACGCAATTCACCCTGCAAGATTTCCAGCTCCCGCTACGTTCCCATCTACTACTCTGTCTATCTCGACTCACCCACGACCCGAGTACGAATCGGTTCCAGGTCCCGTCCCATTGGTGACTGCCCTCTTCGCGTTCGACATCCCCGAATCACCTCGAATTCAAGAAATCGATTTCGACCCTGATCACCGTGACCATCTACGCGACGATTCGCGTGCGGAGGAAGATCCCAAAGTACCCCCCTCGGACGAACTTGCAGGTATTTATCGTGTCGGCTCCTGTACTAGCGGCGGACATTGGATAGGAGATTGTGGGTGCGAGGAGAGTTCTGTTTATTTCTGCGGCAACATCGAGACCACTGACCATTCCTCGGAGTTCCATCGTTTTTCTGAGCAAGTGACGGCCTCCCGACCTTCGGTACGCGATGAACCAGAGCTAAGTCCTGACTCAGATTTTCATAAATCCGACTGCGCTCCCACTGACGAGTCCCGCGAAGGCTTTACATGGTCAGAGGATCTTGCTAGACAGGTTAACGAAGACATTCGGCGGTTCCGAGTCGCCAAGTTTTTGGAGTATTACAAGTCACAGATGAGTTCTATTCCAACTTCCATTGATCAGGATTCTGGTGAAACTGTAGAGACAGGTGTCGACGGTTTATGCGATGCGATTCCGAGCCCGGAGACCGATATAGCGACCGGCGATTCAGAAAAACTAAGAGTTCATTCATTCGAGCTTAGTTCCTGCTCGGCGCTTCTTGAACCTGATATTACTGACGAGTCCCAGAGACCTCTAACCTTTTCTGCGGAATTTAACGACGAGTTAGAACGCTATCTCGCTGGAGACTACTCGGATTGCGACGAGGCAAGTTCGACTTATCCTTTTAGCGATTACGATTCTGGCACCATTACAGGGAGCGACGTAGAAAGCATCTTCGATTTGGTTCCAGACCCAGAGACAGATACGGAAGTAGGAGACATCAATGAGCTGAGTTCTGTTGCATTCCATCGAGACTCTGACTGTGAATCCGAGGTAGAAACTGATCCGCAGTCCGCACCTCCCCATAACTCTGAGCTCACGAAGCTAAGTCCCATGTTTTTCGCAAACGATTCAGATCTCCTTTCGTATTTGGCTAGGGTTTTATTGGAGCGCTCTTCTCCCCACGAAGCTGAACCCACCGAACTCGCGACCACTTCTGCATTCAAGATTCTCGGGATTTCAAAAATGAAATGTGCAATTCTCTCGAATTCTCCACTGAACATACCAGCGAACCTGAGCTCGATACATCAGCTGAGTCGACGTCTCTCTTTTCTGGCGCTTCCTACGTCGATTATTTCGTCCCAGAGTTGTTTGATCTCGTTCCAGAGCTCCCAGCATCCAAGTCCACTGAGCTGGTTTGCGCCGGCGCAGAAGTCAACTCAAGCAAGAAGTCTCATGATTTCCAACATAAAATTGTTGAGTCTTCGTCTTCCGTTCCTCGTATATCATACGTCAATTTCTTCGTTCCAGGGCTGTTTGATATTGAACCAGAGATGCGTGCTTGCCATTCCCATGAATTCTCCAACTCCGGTGCCCCAGACGACGATCTGCCAAGTCATCGACCCTCTATTTCAGCGTCTACGTCAAGTTTCCCATTCGTGCAGGTCCGAATAAAAGCTGAGTACCTACAGTTCATCATATCGTGGCTGGTTCTGTGTTGGCGTTTGGTTTTACAAGGTTTCTGCTCAATCAAGTCAGCGATACAACCGCCCTTTTGCGATGATTCGGTTCCTGAGATCCCCGATCCTGTCGTGATTGATTCCTGCGAGCCTATGGACGATGACCGGGACTTTTGCGGACAAGATAGTATCGACATTTTTGCTGAGCCGGTGCCACCAGATAAGAGTTTCAGTTCTCATCTTTATCTATTCGTTCACCCCCGAAGTTCTTTGGATTCAGAGCTGACGGATATTGTCGTACAGGATATTGCGGATTTTTCTACAGCCCTACCTCACGTTCAGGCCATCAAACTCGATAACCCACCGAAAGTCACAGATTCTGATTCTGTTTACTGTGGGCAAGACTTTCAACACGATCTGCGCAAGTATTTTATTTCTTTTGAGCCCTCCACCGAGCAGCCGAGCAACCACGAGCCATTCATCCGAGCTGAGCACCAGCCTTTCTTCCCCTGCGCATGTTACGTTGATTATTTTGTTCCCCAGCTATTCGAGCTGAGTTCAAAGTCTTTCCACGCGTCAAATCGAGTTTCCGACCGGATTATTACCAAGGAGTGTCCGGAGCCTGAAGACGACCCCCCGAGTTATCAAGAGTCTATTTCTTCCTCCAAGTCGAGTTTCGGACATGTGCATCCTCATATCAGAGCTGAGTGGCCGATAAAAATTGTCATTTGGATATTCACGTGCTTTGAGTTGTGTTCACGATATACAAGATGTACCGCCGCTTCGCTCCGGTAAATTACACCACAGAGGGAACAAAAATAAATTGAATTTGCGTGCGTACATACTGCCATATATATATTGCCGTGAAATAGCCCGCGAAGACACGATTCGACCCCGTAATAATCCTGTTTAACGCGCGATCTTGTACCAACAGAAAGATTTTGAATGTCAACCAGCCGAGCCCGAGAGAACCAAGGTCGTTGAATTAGTGTGGCAGAATGAATTGGCAGGCAAGTTTTTCTATGAGTCCGCCAGAAAGTGAAGCAACCACGAACATGGGAGAGCAAAGAAATGATGGAAGGAGATAGCTTGAACTACCAAAAGATAACATTCTTGCCAGGAAACCAGATTCATTTGACCACAACGAAAGAGGTTCAGCGACTTGAACACAGCTAGGACAGAGACAACGATTTGATGCAACTTGAGGAAACCTTAATGATTGACGTAGCACCAGTAGAGACCCGAGAATAGCAGCACTTCAGCAGCGATGATTTGATCATGGAATGCGAGTCCGACAACTAGCCAGCTGCACACAGAAACGTTACAGATTGGGCCGTTGCTGTTCCCGGAGACGGATATTGCAGGGCAGTGAATTGAGAATGTGGACAGTGGGCAGAGGATTCCTGGTCCAACAAAAAATAAGCACCCACTTTATATGTCCACAACCGGCAGGAGTGCGGGGCCCATCGGCCCAGTGATAAGGATCGAATCGAGCTGCGCCGTAGCCAACAGCAACTGTGACCTGTCAAGAAAGACTGCGCGCCGGTCAGGTGGTCGCTCACAAATGAAAAGGCCGCGTCCAACAGTAAAGGAATTCGAGGATATAAGGGTTTACTTCAAGAGGAAGAGCTGAGGAAACATAAAGGAGAATGGATACACGGGGAAATTGGGACAATCGAGTGAAGAAATCTTGAAAGAACGGTTAATTAATCAGCTGCTGCGAGAAACTGTGGTCTGTCAAGGAAAACTGCGTGTAGGTCAGCTGGTTGGTTGGAAATGAAAGGGCAGTGTTGAAATGGAGAGGAACTCGGGATCGTTGGGGTTAAACGATCTAAATAGAGAAAAATCCAAACATTTACAAAGAATGGCCGAGGATTTCGTTAAAGAACGGTTAACAAGTATAAGTATATTGGACCCGCCTTCGGCGCGGAGTCCAACATCATCATGCTGCTTTAAGTGCTTTTTATTTCGTTGACATATGGTGCTGCACTGCCGCTCGCTAACGCTCGCAGCGCGCGGCACCTCCGTGGGCATGGGAGAATGCACGTGCCAAAAGCGTGACTTTATCACCTGATTTCCAGTGGCTGTGTCCGTCGTCTCTTAATATATAGGATTTTCAGAGCTACGTCATGGTTGCAAGCATCTATCCAAGAAGATTTGGACTCTGAAGCCCAGCACGACGGCAGTGAGGTTAAAGCCATCGAACTCAGTGAAGCGACGCATTCTATACCGGATTTCTGCGAACGCGACAGCGTCGAGATTTGCGCCGCGCCGATACCACCAGATAAGGATATCATTTCTCTCCATTCCGAACCACTCATTTCCTCGAAATATAAATTTGATTCTCAACTGAATGACACTCCTTTACAGTACTCACCCTTCGATACTTGTGAACACTACGGTGCTGAGACTTGCACAAAGCCTGTTCCACCGCACAAAAGCGTTACTTCCTTCGATTCCGATCCTTCTATTTTCTCTGAATATTGATCTGACCGAAGCTGATTTCCCTTTTTCTGCAGGATTTCGAGGACGAAATCGAAGTACCCCCCTCTGTGGAAGTACGACTCGACACGCTTGTTACCTTCGGGCTTCAGACCGGTTGCGCGCGCCAATCAAACTCGGCAACACAACGCACCAAGTTTTTGTTTTATTGTTCCACCCCGTCCTTCTATCATATTTTATTACTAAACACAATTTTTCCACCATCTTTCTCACAAATTTAGTTGGCAGCCACTCATCCAAAGTTCCACATATTCCAATACCACGTCAAGTTCAACCTTATTTCGAGATATATTTCCGGACCACGCACAAGATACCTTTTATTGAGCTTTCTACATCTCTATGCATTCTTACACTGACCTATTTTGATTCTACACAGACATTTTATCCTTTCCTAAACAGGAAGGGAGTGTCGTCTGGCCATCGCCCACTGTCACCTCCACCTCGTCGCGACCCGCGGGGTCCCACTATTCGAATCCTGGCTGGCAACCGCACGCGGTCCAGGTGGCCTCCAGCACCGAGGCTGGTCGTCGATAGTCGTGCTGCTGTGGAAGAGAAGGCTGGTCTGTAGGTAGACCAAGAGGTGTCTAGGTCGTGCAGATGACGGCGCCGAGTCGTGCAGTAAGAAATATAACGGCTGCTGGATAATAATCGAACTAGGCGTAGAACACGAAGAAGTGTGAATACAATAATAAACTCAGCTTAAGTATGCTCAAACTAGGGTGGATTCGTGCACAGGTGCTCAGAAACGAGGTGTATACGTGGCGGTAAGAGACAGAGGTGAGGTCATCCGTGATCTACCAACAAACAAATATCACAATGATGTAAGTACGAGAGTCCATGGGTGGAAAGCCGTAGCTAAAGTCAACCCAACTCCAGCAGTCCAGGAACAACGCAAAGACGAGATAGGGAGACTCGCTGCCCCGCAACAGCGTCGAGGATGGGTGCCCAGTCCACCTCGAAGTCAATCCCCGGCGTAGTCCGAGATGCCCGAAGTGGTTCAACCAGTCGCAGTGGCAGTACGTAGCAAATAAAAAATGAAACGTCTGTGTAGAATCAAAGTAGATAAGTGCAGGAATGTGTAGAGATGTAGAAGAGCTCAATAGAAGGTATCCTGTGTGTGTTCTGGAAATATATCTCGAAAGAATGATGAACTTCGCTCAGTGGTGGAAGGAATGGATCTTTGAACGTGCAGCTGGCAAAGGAGTCTGTGAGGAAGAAGAGTGGCTAAAATGTGTTTAGTAATAAAATGTATGCATGGGATGGAATAGAACAATAAAACAGAAACTTGACGTGTTATGTGCCTGTGTTTGGTTGACGCGCGCAACCGGCCCGAGACGCGAAGGCGACAAGAAGGTCGAGTCGCACTTCCACACCATGCTGACCACCTTCGTGCACAAAGCACACCGCCTGATTGGCACCGCGGTCCATCAACTCTTGCCGCGTTGTCCCCACTGCGACCCGGGGCATTTCTGTTCAGATGACACCGACCCCAACGCGAAACGACCCAACAAGCTGCGTCGCACTTGTTACAACTGTAACAAGCAGCACGAGAAATGCCAGACCTGGACCGATTTCCAGGAGGCGTTTAACGAGTGTATGGAGGAGGTCTTGTGGGATTTCCGTTTCGAGTTTTGGGAGCACTTGGGCGAGGGTCAGTACCAGCTCCTGCTCCCCGATCCTCGATTGGTGGATCTGGCCCACTTGGGTGCGTCGCTTTGTTTCCTTTCGTTGTTGCTCCCGCCTGAACTTCCTTCTTTTCAGCGGGTTTGGTGGATTCGTACAGGACATTCCTGCATGAGTTCCAACCTCTTCAGAACACGGACAGGTCATTCCGTCGTCGTACGGCGAACGCAAATCGCCCCCGTACCGCGCCGGGTGCTTCTCGTCGTCCCACGTCGACCGCCACTAGTGCTACTGGGTCCAGCGTACGTTGCCCTCCGGATTCTGGTCTCGCATCACCCCTGCCCCGCGCCCACCGTTGCGACGACGAGCCAGGATTTTCGCTGGGGGATTTCGATCTGGATGAAGAGCCTGCACCCCCGCCCTCTCAGCAAGTGTCCTCCAGCTGGGGACCTCCTCCGCGACCAGCGCCGCTGCCCATTCCACCCTCCACATCGGGGTCTTCGGCAGGTCTGGGTTTCAACAACCCCTCAACCGCCTTCCCTGCAGACGTGGAGATGGAACCCACTCCCCTACCATTCCTCGATAGCAACCCGGAGTTCACCTCCGAAGGTGTCGCGCGAGATGCTCAAAACCTCGCCACCCATCTTTCGACCTTGCCAACCGAGCAGCGTGCTCAATATGTGGCGCATCTCGCGTCTGTCCTTGAGCTCGTGAGCCAGGACGTCGAGATGCCGCCAGTGGATCGGAAAGGGAAGGGGAAGGTGAAAGACTGAGGATAGGGGGTTGCTTCGGACTTCGGACGCGCTGGGACGTTCTTTCTTCGAACAATTTTCTGTATTCATTATATTGTTACACACACGTCAGCCTATACTGTAGTCTTGTAACTTGTGAGGCCCTTTTTTTTTCTTTTTTCTTGAACTACGAAATTTTCGAACCGTGCGAGTTTCTTTTGGGAAGTGAGATGAGATAAGATAAAGAAGCAAGTGATGGAGAGATGCGAGCCAGGTATAGGTGCAGATCAACCGCAGGTATTTCCATTCGGGTTCTTGTTGCCTTCATCCAGTCTACTCCCCCTGTTAGGGTTGGGTTTTCAGCAACCCCACCCCTGCGAAGATAGTTTACTCTTATTAGGATCCGGCGCTGCCAAATCCTTTAAATACGCTATATTTGCACTAGTTTACTTGCTTTTACTTTTACCATCATGCCACTCCATCGACTTCGACAATCCTACTATTTGTTCGATGTCTTTCGTAGTCTCGTAAGAGTACGAGTCCTTACACTTTTTTGACGTTACAAGGTAGCGTTCTCAAAAACTTTACGAGGTTTTCAAACACATCTCTCGCGTTTTATCTACACGAGATTGTCGTCGATATCGACGATTCTGGTAGTTATCTACCCGCAAGCCTCACCGTAAACTGACAGTGGTTTGCGATTTCCCCGATCTACAAAGATCGTTGTTGCCGACGTTGAGGCGCTCTCAGTTTCTGCAACGCAGAGTTACAGAGCGTCATGAGGGGATCGTCGAGACTGCACCACGCCTCGTGACCCTCCTGTGGTTCATTTACTGATCCACATCCACTTACTGAGGACCTACGAGGTTCAGTATTTGATCCTGGGTGAGCAAATGCTCAAGTACACCCAGCTGAAACTGGCACAATGCCAGCTTCCCCATATGTCGGGCACCCGCCCTTATTGATGACTGCATCTGCGAGGCTCGAAACGAGCCTCACAGCTTATCCCCACAACAGCTGGTCTGACACTTACGCTGCCGCCATTCGGGGATGCCTCCAAGCTCACTGCCAAGTGACGGAGGAATGCCAGATTCTGGCTTTGCTCGCTGGGGTTCCTTCGAAGAAAATCCAGGGTATCCTCAAAGCTATGAGGAATATAAATCATTGTTCCCATGGACTTGGGAGATTGCAGGACACTGCGAGCGTCGTGGGCAATGTCACAATGGCGAAAGTCGCGATAGATGTTGTTGGTAAACAACTAACAACACCAGTCTTTCCTCTTCCTCTCAGCCATGAGCCACGGAATACTGTTGTGGGACGTGTTGTATCGACACCATTCACTACTGGCGAATCTTCATCTTCAATAACGACCCACTCTGGTCGCTTTCCGATGCCGAATAATGGCTGCAGGGTCCCGGGAGATGAGCAGAGAAAATCTGCACAGAGCTGGTGTAGGAGGTCGGAAAAGCGCGACAAGACGTGCAGGGAGAGTTCAGGAGAGTCTTTTGGCCCTCTAGCATCCCAGATTTTGTCGTTGCTGGTCCCAGAGCCACGCAGAGGACACTCAATACCTTCACGCCTCTCACCTACCCCGGCCACCTCCGCTTTGAGCATCCAAAGCAATCTCCGCTGTCGTATTCCCCCGTCCCTTGCTCTATCGTTGTCTGCTGCCTCCTTTCTCCCCTCTTCCTCACTCACACATCCCCCTATGCTGCATTCCCTTGTTACGTCGCCAAACTTGGGTGCAAGGTCGACTCATGCTGCGGGTACAGGAAGACACCGCTGTGACATGTCAGCGCTGGAAGGGCCGCTTTCATTCGGTTCCAGCTCGGACTTATCACGTCGCGCCGTGTATACCATGCCTGTTGCTGCACAGGAAGGTGCAAATGCATCGACCCATTCGTACCACGTCTCTATGGGAAATGCACCACCTGTTCCCTCTTCCTTCGCATCTCCACAATCCGCTTCAGTACCCGCCCGCTTGCCTGCTCTCCGCTCATCATGTCCGGCTGTGTAAGCACGAGGAGATGCAGGAGTGCCGCAATCCTTATCTGCGCCATGCTCGTTCGGGTCGCCGTCTCGTTACCTCGTGGCGCCATGCAGGCTATCATTGACGCGACTAGCTCCTCAGAATACCCACGTCTACCTGTTTCCGAAACTGCGCTCTCTTCTGGCGCACGTCTTTCGTGGTCTCGTAAGAGTACGAGTCCTTACACCCCCGGTTCTCCGAGTATGTGCTCGGTTTCCTCCACCGGTCTCCCGGTGCCGGGTTCTGCCTCGTAAATTATCCACTCTTTCTCTTCTACGGGCTCTCCGTTATCGAGTACCACCCATTCTGGTACATCTGTTCGTCGGGAGTTGTTGATTCCCCGAATCGTTTCCGCTAAGCCTGGGACCAGCATTGTCATCCAGGAAAACGGATCCCTCACCAAGAGGTCGTCTGCATGCGCACCCACCACATCCATAAGTGGTGGCATATCTGTGTATTCGTTGTCGTTCAGGACCGCGGGGTCCCCTGCGTGTTCCCTCCGGAGGTCAGGCCTCCTTGCGGGTCATCTTCTGCATTGTCTTTGACGGAACATGGGTTGTGGGCGCGGTCTGCACAAACACACCAACCAATACCCAAAACTGTGGCCATAGCCACAGATGGTTTCCACCAAGTCACGTCTCGTTCCTTCGAGATGCCTGTGTCGAGGGCCGAGGTATGTGGGTACCTGGGAGTACCAGGCCACAAACCATCTGGCAAGTGTGAGGAGAAGAAAGGCCACGATGGTGCAGACCACCAATTGTCCTATATTTCCTTCCTCCCTAGGGTTCTGCAAGTAGACATTCATCCGTAGCATCATGGTGTTCAGAGGGTTATATTCATGTGTGGTGATGATCGTCGGGGTGGGTAGACTAGATTCTACCTTCTGTCAAGACAAGCCTTGGGTCGACCTGGCATTGGCGGGACAGTGTATAACCCGGCTGGGACGATAATCAAATAACCCGGTCCTGAGTGATTGCGACAGACAATCGAGAGGGCAGCACTGAACAACCTGGCTCTAAGGGGGTGTTTGGCTGTAGCCGTCGAGGCAGGATGTCGCAAGACTCGTGAGAGGTGGTGGTTTGACTGCCTAGTCACCAAACTCGAGGGGAACTCAAGGAGAAGATGATTTGGGTACAAGCATCGTTCGTGGTCACGGTGAGAAAGCGCTGCGTCGTTGTCAGGTCAAGGTAGACTTGATATTAGACGAGGTAGAATCTAAGGTACATGTAGATTCTACCGAGTTTATGTACTATTTCCCCTGAAACTGATGGTGGACTCTTGTGAAATAACAGGTGGTCTTGAGTGTTCGATCCTGATGATGGGCAATCGGGGTATCCCGATCGTCGTTTTGGTCGGACGTGAAGACCAATTGAATAACCCCTGGTCAGTTATTCGGTCCTCAATCGTTGCTAATATCCAATAAAGAGTACAGATAACCCCTGGTTGGTTATTCCGTATGTGTTGTCTTGTCTTTGGTTGCAAACATATTTGCCAATCTCGTTGCCTCGATAACCCGGGATACCCGGGGTTAGGGCTGAGTGAAAGTGTTGAAGGTATGCCAAATCATGACAACTTCGATTGATCAACTCCTAGGGAGATATAGTATATAAATCCTGTAGAATCTCATGTACTGTAGATTCTACCTTGTCTAATATCAAGTCTACCCTGGCCTGACAATGGTGCAGCATCTTCTCACAACTACCCTGCCTTATCCTCTGCTTTATATTCTCCTCGAGTCTGGTGTCTAGGCGGTTACCATACCGCCTCCGGGTCATTTAAGATCCCCCCACCATCAATTTAGGCCGACTACCTCCTCCTGATGAACAGGTTATTTGATGCTATCTCCTAGTGGGGTATCACATTACTTTCTAACCAGATTATTTGACTATCGTCCCAGCCAGGTTGTTCCCTGACACCCAACATCTAGCTGACTTAGGGCTTGTCTTGACACCGAGTTCCTGGGATATAGAGCAGTCCCTCGGCTGATGGTTGAGTGACAGTAAGGAGTTGAAGTTCTTTCGGGGTTTCAGACTCTTGGCGAAACCCTTCGATTAAGGCAGACAATGATGGTGTATAGGATGAAATCAGGAAGTCAAATGATTTGGAGCCAAATGCTTGGTCATTTCCATAGAGTCCTGCATGGATGGGAAGAAATGCGAGTGGACCAGTTGGGCACCACCAGATACGTCCTAAATCTTGGTGTACTGGATTCTGCAGATATCATGAGGCCAGGAATTGGTGTGTTTATTAAAATAGTTCACATAATTGCGAGTGCATTCAGGACTGGGCAAACTATTTTGGACCAGAGCTCAGAGAGAATGTAGGAAATAGTATCATCTGGAGCCATATCTCCCTCAATAGAGCCTTGCAATCTATCACTGCATCCAGTAGTTCCCACAATTGAAGCCAGAATTTCGGCCAAGGCCTGTGCCTTATGGATTGGGAAGTCATTCAGTGGGACATGGATAAATCAGTTTACCCTGTGTTGAACTGAGTTTATCTTGCGTTGAACTGAGTTCAGTTGATGTTGCGGAAACTGTCTGGGGATCCGCAGGGAACTGTAAGTTTACCTGAAGGAGAATGGTGAATGTGCGGTGCAGCGGCAGGCATCCCGATTTAATAAGAGGGTGATAAAGAGGGTGAATGTCGATAGGGGTAATGTCAGATCGAAAGCGGAGTTTAAAAAGGCTTCAGACAGACAGAATACTTAATTTTACAAGCACTCGCCGGCACTTTGCGCCGGCTCCGGAATCCGGACCCAGCGCTTCCAAAGCCGCGCTTGAATTCGAATTAGCACCTCCGAAACTATAACAGTGAGCGAAAAGCGGAGTTTGGCATTGTGTACACTTTTATAGGCGCGCGCGCGCTTAAAGTCGATCATGGGGCCAAAAACCCGAGGAAGCGCCGTTTTTTGAGCGCTTGCAAAGGCCTGGACCCAGCGCTTCCAAAGCCTCGGGCCTGATCTCCCAAAAGCGGAGTTTAAAGGCTTCGGACATGCTTAATTTTATAAAGAGAGAGAAATTAACAAAGGGGCTTATGGTTTATGTCTGTTGTTACGGCGAGGAATTCAAGTTTTCAAGTTGAGAAAAGATTTTTAAAAAAAGAGGGAAAAAGAGAGGGAATTTGTTAGACATACCTGCACTTGAATCCAAGGTTTTTTTTGCGATCCGCCGGCTCCAGTGAGCAGAGAAAGAAAAGAAGATAAGAAATCAAGTTGATTGATAAAGCGCCGGCACGGCAATTCAAGTTTATCCCTCCCGGGGATAAAGCCGAATCAAGTTAAACAGCCAGCGAATCAAATTCAAGATATCGAGATCCGACCGAGACCGATCATCCGAAAAGTCCGAGCCCATGTTTTTCCATTTTGGGTCGCAATTTTGATAGCTTTTCTCTTTTCCTTCTATCTCCCTCAATTCTTGTTCGTTTGCCTCGAAACCAAGTGAAATCGATTCTCAGTACTTGAACGCAGTGTATAGGCCATTCCTTATATTTTTATTGGGTGTGACCCGATCGCTATTGAAAATTAGGTAATTTTCACCCATCCTCTTGCTGCTGGGATTTCGAGTGTTCGGGGACCTCTGTCACTTTGATATAGTAGTACTATAGATGTGTTATACTGCACCAAATAATTTAATTTGGGGAAAGATGCTGAGAAACCTTGAAACCAGAGCAAAAACTACAGATCAGTGAGGAAAAGTGTACAAAACTGTAGACCCTATGACAAAGAGATACAGAGTTCGGGAGCGCCAGTATATTGTCCCAGGCATCTTCAAGGCTCATAAAGGTGCGCTATATAGTCTTATAGGCCACACTCCAATATGGGGCCTTGGAATGTGGCCTATAAACCCGCATCAGCCTTGGAGTTACACTCTTCATACTTTTTTGTTTACACACCCTCTTTTCTTGCATGCCTGAGATTTTGCAAAGCATTCAAATACAGCATAGAGAACTCTTACCAAGAAAATGAGTCCAGATTGAGCTGGAGACGCGTTGAATACAGTGGGAAGATCTGTCTTCTTTCTCTCCGAGTTCTGCACCACTGTCTTTGCTACTGTCAATCTCCGATGTGCTTTCGAGACCCAGTTTCGATGTTTCTTCATGGTCATCAAGAGGTGGAGTACCTTACTTATCCTAACAACACTTTTCCGGGGTATCTCTGTGCCTAAAGTCCGGGAGTTGTGCACCATACAAGATTTGGATCGAAAAAGTAAAATATCAAAGCCCCTACAAAGACGCCGCAAAAGGTGCTGTGAGTCATTGATTAAAATGGATGTAAGCATGTTGTCCCAAAAATTCAGGCCGTTATAACCAGACTTAAAGTTTCCAGGTCAGTTTCAATGTGCAGATGGCCCCACGCACTAGATGACCGGAACTTTTTTATTTTCCTCTGATTGTTTCTATTAATAATTGCGTATGAATCAGTACAAGACGCACCATCTCCGACCTCAAGCCGTGCAGAATTGAGTGAGATATGAGCCATTCTTTCCCAAGGATCAAAAAGTGCCCCAACTGAAAAAAATCAATTATAATGCGTGCCTTTGGTACCGCAATTACCTGTAATGTGGGACCTATTTCTTGATTTCATTCCTTCTCTGGCTGAGGTTTTACTCTGGCTCTCATACTAGCTGCACGATGCAATGGAATATTTATGACCCCGCCAAACTTACTTCTGTCAAACGCCTGCCTCACGGCATGCCACAACTGCCATCACGATTCGGGGATGGCGGCCCGCGTTTAAGTCTCGTTTAACCCAATCGGGTTAAACTTGACAACAGACATGCACCATGAGCCCAAATTAACCGTTCTTTAACGATTACCTCGGCGATTCTTTGTATCTCTTTGCGCACATCCCCATCTGGTGTATCCCCTTCCTTCCGCCTCACCTATGGTCCTCATTTATGGGCGTCAAAGTTGCTCTGCGCAATTCCATTTTACGGTTGAAAACCCCATGTGGCTAAACAACTGACCGACGCGCAGCGTTTCTTGACAGAATGCTGTTAGCTAGGCTGTTCATCGCAGCAGCTGCCGCAGCCCACTGATTTTAATCAAGCCGGGAAGCCACGTAGTCCCCCTCTCGACATGTAAACAGGCAGCATTTCTTTACGCTCGGACTAGCAATCTGTCGCCCCCTGTTCGCCCCTCAATTTACTGCCGCTGTCTTCAAATCAAGACACTTCTTCTGATCTGAACACTTCTGTCTTCGTCTCGGGTTCTTCCTCTATTATCTGTGAAATCAAGACTGCTCCGCTAATGCTTAGGGATTTTCTTTCCTGCTCTGCGGCATTTACTCGACTAGGGATCTCGCATGGAACCCTTCTCGGCCCCGCTGACACTAACCGATATTTACGTGTGGGATTATAGCGTGGATAAATTCCATTTCGTTCTACGCTGCTGGACGCAGTTATTCCTCTTTCTGGTTGTTTCACAATCCTTCGGACTCTCAGGAACTCATGGGGTGATATTCTGGGTGTCCAGCTGCCGTTACTACTTTCACGTTCAATCTCTGTTGTCTTTTGTCCACGGCTGGTTGATCGACTGGACTGCTCCGTTGCTCTGCTTTTTGGCATGAAACTCCCAGGAATTTTATCCTTGGTATCTACAACTCGTGCTTGATTCTTGAAGGCAAGACATCGCAATGCACTGTTATTCAAGTACTTACATCTAGAATCTTCAGCGCAGGTTTATCGTTTATGACGATTGTTTGATCTTCTTCGTATGTTGAAATTATTATTACATTATCCGTGGCTTCATTTGTTATATACCGGAGCGAAGCGGAGGTCGTCTTGTTTTATAAGAGAGAGATAAAGAGGGTGATTTTTAAGACTCGTAATGAGCAACCGGACGAGATTAGGTCAGCCACTAGATGACATCGTCCCTGCGTAACGCTGGTGGAGCCACTTGATATCGCATGCCTCGGGAGCCACCGGGTGGCTACTGGTGGCTCACCGCAATGTCTCTAATGCGCAAGCTTGGCATGATGCAAAGAATGTGCTCAAAGCCATCCAGTTAGGACTATTTTCTGATCCTCCTGGCGTTCAACTCGACTCTCATATGTATATTGAAACAAAAAAAACAAATCTTCCCATATATCGCTGTGCTCATGGGACCAACAATGCAGAAGGTTGTATACACAAAAATATGAGAGATCGAATGCCAAAGTCCGGAACCTCGATTCGACATGCAGCTGCTCGTATATGGGACGATGTCTTTTTTCGCAACCTGGTTTTCGGAACACTAAATCTCAGTGGGAAAATGTGCCGAGGGCATTATAATGTTAAGGTTTTCAATCATCTTCAGCTTTCATCAGAATCGGCCCGAAACTTGGTTCTGAATGCACCAATTCTTCGGGGCTGGATTAATGGTGATCTCTACATACAAGGAAATGAAAGAGTTGGAATCTTGCCTCTTCCAGAAAAGACCAGAAACCGCATTTCGGTTTCACCCTTATATGGGAAATTGATCCAACTAACACCGTAACCGAGCAGACATGCTATCTCTCCGATCTTTGTTGCATTAGTCAAATACTTATCTCCACGCGAACGGCGTAATACACTATGTCCCACCCTATCTTTTAATCTACCCCGCTTCCACTCACTCACTTGGGTCGTCGGACAATATAAAGTCACGGGTGTTCTCAAGGCACGGTGGGCACGGAATTTTGCGCTAGGCTCCTCTTGATAAATTTCAATGTCAATCCTCATACTTCTGCGTTTGTGGCTATGTATGTACAAAAATATCACCCGTCTCCGTTCCGAGTCCATCCAGAGATCTATAATGTGTGGAAAAACGTACCTTACTCATTCAACGCCACTGATTCAATGGGACTCACTGATCCTTGTCCGCGCATCTTTCGCCTGTCTAGCAGGCGACAGACGCCGCCTCACGTTTCAAATGCTCCAGTAAGTTTCACATTACACAGAGACTAAATCAACCTGGGGCCGGCAACCATGTAACCTCATCGAGAAGGATAACGATTTTGACACGCGATGTGGCGAATTAGACAGCAATGTGGACTTCTTAATGGCGAAGATACTAGGGCTGGGATCATTGACGCCGCTCTTGATCCGCTAGGCACGACTGTTCATTCTTCAGCGTCCATACAAGCGGTCCATTGATATTAATAAAATTACGTGTTCTGCCGACTGATAATGCTGTTGACCGACGTCCGCCGCTCCGTCGGCGAACAGGCATCTGGTACCTATAAATCCTCTGCATTGAGCCCCTAGATTCTCTTCCAAGGCAAAATGCTCGCTCGCTTGATCTTTGTTGCCGCTCTTTTCTCCGGCCCATGTGAGTCCTTATAATTCCCGGTGGGCACTTGGCACCCTACTCAAAGGAGCCCTTGATAATAGTGATAGCTGCATCTGGTCGAACCCACGCAAATGTCGTCGAAGTCTGGTGGAACCTCACCCCTGTCAACAATGTCAACCCCGATGCCCGCTTCCCCCGCCAGGTTTTCGGTGTTAACGGGAGTTGGCCACCCCCGCCGCTCGACGTTCAGCAGGACGACTTTCTCATTGTCCACGCAAAGAATTTTCTTCCTGCACCGGCTACCCTCCATCACCACGGCATGTTCTTTAACTCTACGACCTGGCAGGACGGCGCGTTGGGTGTAACAGAATGGTATTTTACCATTCGAGACGACCCACCCACCGGCCACTTATGTTTATTTCCAGTGGAATTCCCAGCAATGGTGGCGAAGCGACGTACCAGATCGCAATCAATGCCTCAGGTCAATTCGGAACATACTGGGTGCACTCACACTCCCCCGGGCAGTACATAGACGGATTACGTGCTCCCCTAGTCATTCATGCCACCAAGGAGGCTTACACCTACGATGACGAGTTTACGGTCATCCTGGGCGATTGGTACCACGAAACGCACGCTGTGCTCATCAAACAATATATCAGCACATCCAACCCTATTGGTGCTGAGCCTGTTCCCGGTCAGCCATATATTGTTGTTGTTTGAACTTCACTCACTCCTGTTGAAAAGACTCCGCGCTCATTTACTTTGCGCACAACGGCGCGTACCTTGGGCCCAAAGCGGGAACACCACCCAAGACCGGCTCATCCGCCGGCTTCAACGTGAACGCCACCCTCCCCTTCGAGCCAGGAAAAACTTACCGCCTACGCATCATCAACACCTCTGCTTTTGCGAAGTTCATCTTCTATATTGACGGCCACGATATGCGTTTGATCGAAGTTTGTCCTTTCTTTTTCCCGCGGTTCTGGTTTGAACCAATCACGCCTAGGCTGATGGGACCGACATTGAAGAGTTTCCGATCTTCCCGCTCTCCATCTCGGTGGCCCAGCGCTACTCCGTTCTTGTCACCGCACGCCCTAACGCCCATGCCAACTTTGCCATCCATGCGGACATGGACCCGTCTATGTTCAACACCATCCCCCCCACGCTTATCACGAGTACGTCATGCTTCCTTGTCACAGTGTTGCCTCATTGACCTAATCCAACCAGACTCGACCGCCTCCATTACCTACAACCCGGCCCTGCCCGTCACCAACTTGGGCACGATCGACACGTTCCCGGATGTCCCGGATATCAAATTAGTCCCTCTCAAGGCCGTCCCCGCGCCTGCACCGTGCCGCCGAATTACACTCCTGGTGAGCCCAAAACGTCGCTCCCTCATTTCTTCATTGATTGGCTTGCACAGGCAAACTTCTCCCTCATGACCGACGGCACAAACCGCGCCATGTTCAACAACATCACTTACAACACACCCCTCGTACCCGCCGTTCTCAGCGAACTGACACTGGGCAAGAACGCCACAGTCGCGGGAGCCTATGGGCCAACGAGCTTTGTGCTAAACCATCTGGATGTGATTGATCTTGTGGTGCAGAACGCCGATACAGGCGCACATCCATTGTAAGTGTACTCAATTCGCTCTTGAGATGGGGTTCCGACGATGCGTGCAGCCACATCCACGGCCACAAGTTCCAGATAGTGCAGCGCTCCTCAAACTTCAGCTCTAACGACCCGTCTGTCATCACGACCGCGAACCTGCATAACCCCCTCACTCGGGACACGATCCTAATCGAGTCCGGCGGGTCCGCAACGCTACGGTGCGTGCACGGGAACAAATAAATAGAGTTGTTAGTTTCGCAACGCTCACCTCCCTCCAGATTCGTCGCGGACAACCCAGGGACATGGTTTTTCCACTGCCACATCGAGTGGCACCTGGAGGCCGGCCTTGCCGTCCAACTCATCGAGGCGCCGCTGATCGCCCAGAGGTTCGTGTCGAACCTCCCGCGCCAGATCCAGAGCAACTGCAAGGCGCTGGGTGAGCCCATCAGCGGGAACGCCGCCGGCCACGCCAGTGCGACGGACCTCCGCGGCCTGCCCCTCGGGCCGTTCCCTGTGTAATAAATCTTCGGCTTGACAATTCACTCGCTGGTGCCTCGATTGGTAACATAGGGCGGATATGGGCGCTCTGGCGGTATTTCGGCTCTGTACAGGAATTGTTCCTCTCCTTGAATCTCGGTCATTTGGGGGCGTGAAGTTCGGATAGCTGTAATAAATCATCTGTGTAATGAATCATCACATAATATCAATTAATTCACACTTCAGAATTTGACTTCTCCAGTTGGTCTGCATTCCCTCCTTTCCTTGAGGGCCGTTTAATTCCATCTTGGATCCTCAGGTCGAAACGCCCCAAATACCGTATAATTACGTTCAAATCGTTTGTCACGCGACCCCTCTATTGTCATCGAAAATTGGTCGGGGGCCCCGGGTCACGGCTACCTCTGTCGAACATCCGACTGTAATACAGCCCTCACAAATGTGCAAAAAGGCCAAAAAGTCGGGGGAAAAAAAAAGAAAAGAAAGAAAGAAAAGCCTTGTCACGGGTTCTCGCTCCACTTGGGCAAGAGGGATTGTCCTGAAAATGACTTCTGATTGAGATAAATAATCTTCGGTAGACCAAAATGGCCATCCACAGTCAAATCTCACCAGACCGGTCTGGAATAAACTAGAGAGGCATAAGAGAGGTATAATTCATTGTTTTTCGCCGCGCTACGCGCGCCACATGCCTTGTCCTCCTTTCAGTTCATGTCCAAAATAGGTCAATTTCGGGTGTCTCCCAGCCAAAAAAATTTCCCCAGTCAATTTGGCCACTGTACAATATAGCGGTGACTAAGTGAGTGGCACCATACACTCCGTGAGCCACGAGGAAGTGCACCGCCCGAATGACCGTCAGCGAAAGGTACGTAAAATGACAACCATCTGGAATTTAATGTGCCACAGCCGTCCCGCGTGAAGATCTTGTGTAAGTGCGTCTTGCGAGCTCCGGATAGCACCCGGATGAAAACCTAGCAGATAGGAAGGTATAGTTAGAACAAAATAATGGCTTAAAATAAGGTAAGTGTGGAAATTGAAGAATGCAAAGGAACAGGGATAGATCCTGTCATTCCTCCTGCCAGTACAGATGCCGAGAAACCGGACATATGGAATGATTCTACAGGTCAGCCCTCTGCCCCCGCCACATCGCTTGTCTCAGCATAAATCTGCAAACGCTAACGCATGGGAGCTAATGTGAATGTGTTCTGGGGGTTTCAACAGAAATGGGGGACGCTGAACATAAGACCAGACCACGATATACGTAGACCAGTTCCTGCGCTAAGCCAATTGTTGGTACCCCGTCGTCCGCCGAAGTGGCGCTTGCTCGACTAAAGAAACGCAGCGTACAGGTTCACACCTTTGATTCTATTCGGCTTATTTGGATTCTTCCCCTGGCGAAATTTAACAGGAATGACACTTCGAACTTCTGCCGGGAGCAAGACTGTTATGGCTCACACACGGGCTTTGATCAAGATTTATGTCTCTATTTTCTAAGTACAACTGTGCGTCGGCAATTCTCATTCGATCTCTGTCGACCTTGATGATTTGTGTATCTTCCAATTCGGAACGGCCCCAAGTCAGTAAGCGAGAGAGTGCGGGAATTCACCTTCGTTATTCTTACTCAATTACGGGTCAGAGATCTGGCTTCTTGAAACCAGGGATGGAGAGAACCCCATTCTGAAAGGTGGCAACAGATCGCAGCCATGATCATCCCTTCATCTTCCCGCGTTCGGGCCGCGATAGCATATATAGCAGCCCGGGTTTGTTTCCAGAGCCACCCAATCTGTGGCCAGTGCGATGCAATTCACCAAAATCTTTGTTCTCCGTCTCTCTCGCCGCGTTGGTCGTCACCGGGGCCGCCACCCCCGTCCGCAGCTCACGCGACCTTACATCCATCGAGGGGCGCTGCAACTGCAACAAGAACGGCTGTGGAGTCGCCGGACCTAGCTGGCCCGGCTAAGCATCTGTAGGTAGTCATCAGCTATGTGCCATTTACTGTTGCTGATCAATGCTCTCGAAAACGATCCCGAACGGGGAACATGCCAGGGGATCGTTGGAAATGATGTAGAAAATTTACGGCCTTTGTATGTACATTCTTCTAGTAGTACTACGCAAATGGAGCTTCATATGTTTGGGGATCCGACGTCCGTCTCCCGTCCGCCAGCTTTGTTGACCGGGCAGACATGCGAGGGTAACCATCTACGCCTCAGTGACCTACTCGAGTAAATATCTGATTCTCCGTTCTGAGACCAGAAAGGATTATTTACCAGCAATTCTGGCGTAAATTATTTATTTCACCCTCCAGACCCGCTAAACAAAGTGTGAAATGGTCAAATAGCTGAAAATGAAGGCTGACTGGCATTTTTGCTGCAGTTAGGGTTAATTTTTGGACCCGTTCTGGCTTTTTTTGTCCGTTCTGGCTTTTGGTGGAAAATGGGCTGAATTTGTTGAAGCACAATTTGGCGGTAAATAAATTCCAAAGCGCCAAACCGAAGATTTTGGATCTTTTCTAGGCTTTTTCGGTCTGTTCTGGCTTTTCGTCAAAATAGGCTCGAACTCAAGCCTAGATCAACCCTAACTGCGCTTAGACCTAAGCACTCCCCTACGCGCCCGCCCACCCGACGGGGCCGAACGTCGCACCCGGTCAGGCTTTCCGGCCGACCTACCTCCCTTAACCCTAAAAGCAACCAACTTACTTCGGCGCTAGCCTTGCCGTTGCACACGTAAACTGTGCTCTCGTCCACGCTACGCGTCCTACCTACCCTCTTGCCCAACCTCACGCGACGTGTTTGTTTGCGCGCAGCCCTCTCACTTGCCGTCGTTGCTGACGTCACGTCACACGATGACTACGTTCTAACCTCCCTCCGCGTTCTCGCCGGCGACGAGATGTTCCCGTACCTCAAGCGCATCACCATTGCTTCCACGAGACCGGTCCCAGCCCCATCGATGTTTCGCCTGGCGCATCGGCGGCGGCATCGCCCACACTCCCTCGTCACCCAAATGTCTCCCCACTCCGACATCCCCACCCGGGCCCACCGTCCAACTCAAAGTCCACCCTCCTCCACGCACGCCGGCGGCGCGCACTGTCGCATCGCTGACCGTATTCACTGCGTTCCGACCCGCGAGACTGTGACTCGTATGCGGTGGTGGCGTGAGGTGTCGGACAAGTCCAGAATTCCGGAGCAACTTGCGTTGCCTCACCCACCCCAGATCCGTGACTGAAATCACGACGAATTCCGGTAGTAGGCCGACAATCCCCATGGACTAAGTGGAAAGAGGCAACCCAGTACTCAACGGGTACAGTAGCGCAGCGTTGCAAAACAGTCGAGAAATCATACTACATGAAAAAAGTAACCAGGTGACATGTTGCAGCAGAATGTATTTTGGGGGGGGAGAGAATGTATAGCTTCAGACAACACAAATTTCGAACTCCAGGATCGAAAAACTGTTGCTTTAGAAATATCTGGTTGCCAAATGATCCGCAATTATACCGGCGCATATGAGAGGGCCCAATCTCGAATTACGTGCTAAGACGCCTGTATTTTGATCAGCATTCCTGCAGTGAACAGTTACACAGTTTCTCTACCTGCGTAAGTTTGAGGTTGATCAACATTGAGAACAAGAAGCTGAGAGCAGAGTTCTAGCGATGCACCACCAATGGTCACCACAAAGAAGGTGAGTCCTTGTTGGTTCAGAATTCCGACCGCCGTCAAACAAATGACGAAGGTTGCCGCGCAGAGAGACAGAAACAGGTGAGTATTGCTGGATGTTGCGAGAGCTGACGATCCGACTCCAAGCTTGGCGTCGTCGACGCGGTCTTGAAGGGCGTAAATTGTATCTAGATCCCGGAATATCAGCAGTATCCAGCCAGAACTGTAATTACGGCAAATCACCATATAACATAGTCCAGCTGAGTCGAAGAGGACGGTATTAGCAGATGTTTTCGGTTTTTAAGTGAAATCATCTCACGCAAACAATCCACACATGAGACAGCCCACCACCGGGTCGAGGCGTTCATTTACACTAATCCATCCAATGACTGCACCCCAGTTGGCCTTCCCCGGCCGTTTAGAGAACAACTGCGTGTAGAATGCAAACATCATACTCACAGTTACACCGAGCCATGCTTGTGGCCAATTGGTCACTCGTTTCATCCATGGATATCCCATGATTCTGGATCATTATGACGTGAGCCGGGTGGCTCTTCAACAGGCGGGAATGCGTACAGGAAAAACAAAATGGCAGCATGTTGAATACTGAGATGAGGCTGAATCAACTCGAAAACGCTGGCAAGACATTTGAAGCACGCACATGTCGTTCTTCATGGGATAAAAAACACCCATGAAAATGAGAATTTGGATCACGAGAAATGTCTTTGCACCCAGGACGCTGACGCGACCGCTTGGTAGCGGCCGCGCCTTCGTCCTTACTGAATCGTATACTCAACCCTGGAGAATAGACGATGACCAGAAACTACTTACCAACCCGAGCGTCAATATCGCGGTCGCAAATATCATTCACTGTGCAACCCATGCTGTGACCAATGAAAGCCCAAAATGCGAACAGTGCTGAAAAACCGAGGACTTCTGAGATTGGCATGTTCTTGGCATACGCCGACAATGCCAAACTGTAGGCTATAGATCCTAAATGAGCAATAATTCGCAATCACCGGATGCTCTTACCGAAAGGCATGAAGACGAGGACCATGCCCTCCGGCTGAGATACACGTCAACGAAACGCAAGGGTGGATGGGGGTGGTAGACTTTCACCTCTTTGAGGCGAATGAGATCTGCATATCCAGAAATTGTGGAAGAGTATCCAGAAGGTTTGGAGGTCAACATGACAACAAATTTCATGCGCTGTTGGCCCAAACACCTCGTAAGTTATATTCAATCCGCTCCATTTTCTTTCCACCAATCACGCACGCTAACCTTGGAGAGCCCTCAACGCGCCCACAATACCTGGATGGAATCGGAGTAATGATGTTCGGCGGAGGTTTATTCATTGCGAACCTATACGAAAAGGAGCACCGGCATTCAAAATAAAGATATAGGTCCCATTTTCACTTTCTAGACCTTACTTTTGGAATAACTAACGGACACTGCGCCCTCCACGTCAACTCCATATCAGTATCATAAGCATCCACGTACCTGAGTTGCCGGTGTGGCAGAGCCGTATGGCCGGTGTGTGGAAACTCAACCACATGCTGGTTTCGGTTTTAGCCTGAATTATTATCACTTTACTTACATCATTTGTTTGGCTAATAAATACGCACCCACGGTGCCAGCAATCACTATTCTACGTCTTACGCTCATCCGTGCGAGCCAGTGCAGCCTAGTGGTTGAATCTAGTGTCTTCCTGTGTTTAGCTTCGAACTACGTAACCTCGACCATACTATACGCACTCGGTGTGCGAAACTCATCGACATTGTGGATTCACACGGAATCTGACTTACGACAATTTCTACGACCTACGGCTACCCTTTCAATACTCGCCTCAATCACTCGACCTATACCCTCGTCTCCTTCCCCCCTTCACATCGTTTCTATTCTAAAATCGACCGGCCACCAACCCTTTTCAAGAACCCGCCTCCCGGGCTTTTAGCCCTACCACACCGGAGTTGTACACCGTACTAGGGTTGCCCAGATACCCGAATACAAGGGATCAATGATGCCTGGAGTGTGCTTTTCTTCACTGGAAGTAAAATTCCACCGGTCGGGCAGTTCAAAAATCTGCAAGCCCTGTGATGTCCGGTTGAAAAAATCTGGGGGCCAGAACATGAACCGCGAGAAATTGAGACGAGATGGTTGTCAGACACTGATAATATCGTCTACGAGCGCGAAACCAACATTTAGAGACTTATGTAAAGAGATGCCTGTGTCCCGCCACTGCCATCAGAAGACAGCGGCCGCGAGATCGGTACGCCGCCGGCTACTTAATCGACGATTTTGAGCCCGCCTCAGTTTTTTTCTTCTTTGCTCCGGAATACATAGATTAATTTCGCTCCAAGCCGGTAAATCCGGTTCTGATTTCGTTACGGACCGAACTACAGGTTCATCGTCCGGACTCCGCGTAGCCGTATCTGCTGTTACCCGTAACGAATTTAGAACTCTCCATTTTAGACACAACTGACTTGCTCATATAAGCGTATTCCAGTGTATTCGCAGCGAATTCTTTGCATCTCGTCATGGAATTGTCTGGAAGCCAGTGAGGATTGAGTCAATATTCGCCTGTCCTCCTGTCGATCCGGAATCACTCTTCGCCAGTGGGGGCGAGGTACCCGTAGCTGTGCGGGAGACGTTCTCAATAGGACAATGAACTCATCACCGATCGCGACAATTCTTCCTTTTCCCCATGATAGAAATCGACGGATCAATAGACCTCGGGTGTCAAGGACATTCATGCGATGATTAACAGATACATACTAGAGACATCATATTGGTTATGCCTCTCCTTCGGACAAGGCCACAGAAAGGTGGCCGTGAGGTCTTTGGTTTGCTGTCATTCGATCAACTTCGTTGGACGGAGAAGTGTTATTACTTTGAATGCAACAGTGTGGCATCCCGTTTCAGGATAAGAGGTGCTGGATCGTCAACCCACCAACCATCTTTTCTCCCAACTGAATTTCCTTACTGCTCTTGACGCCTTGCTGTTCCCTGATGACTAGAGCATTTGCGATATAAAAGCTCGACCACCTCACTGAAATTGAGACGATGGGACCCCGAGTGGCCTATATCCGAGGGGTAAAAGCGATTCGGACCTGTCTGTTTGGCTTTGTTTGGTCATGGTGGCAAAACGCGTCGTGGCACGTGTTGCGTGTGAGTATTGAACGTGACCACTCTTTTTTTGCTTCCTGACGCCAGCGTCTCCGCGACAAGTTTGCATATGCAGCCATCTCTGCAACTTTCGAATCTCTTCAAGCTTCCGCGCACACTCAGGGTACTACCCCCCCCCCCCCAGAACTCGGACAGCTAAGAAAGATTGGTCGATATAATTTTATGCAAAGGTTCTGGGCCCAAGTCGAGTGGCTACATCTTCAGTAATTTGTCTTTTACCTTGATATTAAATTTTATTTCATGAGAAACAGATAAGAATTGGGCAAACGGCGTCGTTTTTTCGGACGTGGTCAGGTGTCCAAGTTCTAGGGAACACGTCAAATTCTGATTGCCGGCCTCATATGTAACAACCTTGGGGTCGCAGCCCCTCCAAACTTTATAGGGTGAAGCAGTTCAACAGGGACTATGGTATACATGAAGGAGTGGCCAAGGCAACATCAGGGTGGTCGACAGCAGCATCCAATTTCTTACCATCATTTCTGACAATTGAGAGATCTATTTGGCAGCCATGCCATGATCTCTCAGTCCATTGTGATGGCTACAAGTCCGCTATGCCGCTGAATTTTTACATGGGCCCTTTTATGATGTCAAGGTACCTTCTAGATGCGTTCACGAGGTAATATGACTCTAAGCGGAGAGCCTAAAACCTTGAAATACGCAAAATTAGTGAAAATCACCCAAGTTGTCAACTTTCCCAGTGATACACACCCAAATTGTCCCCATGTATACTCCAGGGCGGCGAGCCAGCCATAACTTGGCTAATCGTACTTCTGTATATGGCCTAGCTCCTACCTCGGTTCCAGCTGAGCGAGGACCTAGAAAGATTAGCTGGAATCCAGGGGTGTACGAGCTGGAACCGACGCGATAATTTTGGGTAGTGCCCAGCGGAATCTACAGCTTGATACGACATGGATGTCTGGCCAGAATTGGGAGTACGAGAGTCCGGCTGATGTCTGGCTAACCGGTTCTATGGAATAGATCCATTCATCCATGCCACATATTCTCGGCACATCTTGTTTGTGGCATCAACGAGGTAAAATGGTTATGTGTTCTTGTGCTCATAATCTACTAGACTCTATAATTGACAACTTTTATACGCACTCTGAGCCCCGGACGCCGTGATGTTGCCGGCGATTGATCCAAATTGTCCTCCGAATCGGAATCAGAATCCGAGTCGTCATTTCCGTCGCATTCATCAAGCACCCGGTGTGATCTCTTTTGTCGCTTTGCTTTCCGTCCTCGCTCATTATCCTTACGCTTTCGTTTCGAGCCTGCGGAAGCTTTTTGCGCATTTGATGCTTTTTTCGCGGTCCTCGTTCGCGTTGTGGCAGCTTTCGGTTTTCGTGCTGCGTTTTTAAGTGCCTTTCTGGCCCCAGCAGCAGCCGCATTCTTGATCCTCCGAACTTCCCGACCTGTGCGAAGTCTCTCTGCTTGCTGTGCATGTAGCAGGGCACGATTGTCCCACAGAGGCATGGGTGCGATCAATTTTGCTGGGAGGACACGTCGTATGAGACGCCGGTTACGACTCCGAATCGGAACACCTGGAAGCGTAACGCCGACCACCTCGGCGACGCCAACGACGGCCTGCCACTCCCTTCTTTGGAACTCAGTCTCATCCGCACAAACGGCAACCATCTCGGAGCAATCACTTCCTTTGCCGCGCGGAAACGTCTTCGCCCTGAACAGCTCACCGCTGTGGAGGCTTTTGCCAAAGATCCACTCCCCGTTCAGCTCGGGAAACTCTATGCCACCTGCCTCGCCAACGAGAACACCCTCGCAAAGTTTCAAGTTGCGAAACCACAGTTCGAAATCAATAGCGCCTTGAAGACAAAATCTCACCCAGGAGGCTGTGAACGCAATGCTATGCTCTAGCAAACTCTTTCAGTACAAAGGAGAGACGGGAAAGAATGACATTCTGGTACGCCGCTGATTCTACCGATGCTCTATTTTTTGTGGCAGCGCACCTAATGTTTGCCTTTCCCCAGGCACTCCTATGTCGTCACCGTTGGGGAAACTTTGTGGTCGGTACAGAGCATGACCGGGCCGCTATGGATCTCATTCAGAAATTCATTGGTGATGCCTTTACCCAGTCGCGTTCAATCATTAAGAAGGAGGTACGTCGGTGTTATCTAATCTCTTCTATGTTCTCAATCTGGCTGCAGATTGTGAAATCGGTTGAGACACCGCGCGTCAAGGGTAGCCAAACTCATATTGCCACACTTCGGCCCAACGCCACGCACATCACAATCTATCAGCTGACCAAGACCATCATTCAGAAGCTGTCGGGCGGCAAAGTCGTTTCGATCCCCATTACTCCGGCTTTATGTGGCCGCATTGCCTTGATGGTATGTCCTTTATTCTTACGACTCATTCCTATACTGAACACTCCCAGCGCAAGTGGCATGTGAAGAAGGTCGGGAAAACTGTCAAGAAATCATCCGAAACCGACGATTACTGGCAGCTGGTCGACGAAGACCTACGTGAAATCCGTGAGTCTGCCCGTGAGAACACCACTGATGCAAACGCAATCGCGAAGCATGTTGGGAAGTAAGTTTTGCATCATCCTCAAGTAGGGCTGTTGACCGTACCGTATACGGAGACGGCCGTCAAATTGACGGGTAATTACGGCTGAAACCGTACCGTATCCCGTACCGTACAATAAGAATCCAGAAGGCTGACGGTACGGTACGGGTCAAAAACGGCCGTATACGGCAGACGGCGTGATTTTTTTCTTTTCTTTGGAGCACTGCAGAGGATCATACAAGTACGCTACATTCCACGAGTCATCTCCTCGACGGCCAAACGTGCAAGACGGAGGCGCTGCTTCACGATCATCAAAGTCCGGATCGTCTCCGGTTTCAAGCTGGCTCGGCGAAGAGAAATGGTGTCGCGGCCACCAGAGAAGATGCGCTCAACGGCAACGGCAGAACCTGTGTAGATGTGCTTGTGAGCCGAACCAGCTCCAAAGGAATTAGACAATCACGTACCAGGAATTGTGAGAATATCCCGCGCGAGACAGAAAAGGTTGGGGAACTGAGCACGACGCCCAAACCACCACTCGATTGGATCACAAAGATCGAAATCTTCGCGCGGGAGCTTGTAGTATTGTTGAAGCTCGTCAATGACTGCGCGATCCTTAACGCGATAGCGGGCAGCGAAGTCTTTCTGCGGGGAGCCTTTTTGCTGGAATGACGACAGTTCCGGGCGTTGAGACTGACGTACGGGGGTCTTGTTCGCGTACTAGAGGCGAAAATGGTAATCCAATCGATCTTTTGCGCTTTTGAGATGATCCAAGAGGTCGTCGTCGCCCTCGAAATCAGCACGAAGTCCGTCATAGGAGATCCGCGGATCGAGGACTACAAGATAGTCAGCAATCGCTCAACCCCGCAGTTTATCAAAACGTACGGGCGGCCCAGGTATAGAATGGTGACTGATCAAATTTATAATAATATTCACTCAACTTACGATGAGCCTCCAATAGGCCATTGCGCAAGACAGACGGAGTACCGACAGGAAGCTCCTTAATTGTGGTCCGTAAATCATCCTGAAGCCCGCGGAAGATGGCAGTGGTGAATGAAAGCATTGGCTTCTTGGTGGTGGACATGGTGGTTGTCGCAGTTCGAAACGACTTTAACCAACTGGTTACCAGGATTATGGCATCCCAGTCCGCATCTGAGAGCTCTAAATGGCGCAAATCCCGGTTTTTAGCGACGAAGTTGTCGATAATGGAACGGTAATCGATTGCCCGCCCTGTACAAGGTGCCTATTAATGTTGCCCGAGAAAATGAATCCAAACTCACTGAGCATCTGGTGTGTCGAGGACCAACGAGTCTTGACATCGAGGATCAGCATCAACGCTACCTGGCCGAGCTCGTGGTCCATGAACTCGGGGGAGATTTGTACTTCTCGAATCCACTCCTGTCGGCGCTGTGGGCTACCTCGAATCACCTTGACGATGTTCCGAAGCTGAGGGTATGGTTGGAATGTGAACGAGAGGGGAAAAAAAAAAAAATTGGGCTGCACCGACCTTCTGGACGGACTTCAGTTGCGGTGCGTCACTGGAATCTTCTTCATCTCCGTGGTCGGTCTGTAAACATTGGCAGGGAAGGTTTTGGATGGCAACATTGCCGCAATCTATCCGACGGTCAGTATAACGAGAAGCCTGTTTAACAAAGGAAAAATAATACCTCGTCATTGTCCAACGACATTAAGGATGGACAGGAGTCAGAGTCGTCACTCAAGTCTGCGACAAACGAAGTATGAGTTAGAACTATTGAAGCAGCTTTCTGGGAAAGTCTAACCTGAGTCCGAGCTTGAACCCTCAAAATCGTCGTCATCCTCGTCCGAGGAGAAGACCACGGTGTCGGGTTGGCGAACTGCCTTGCGGACTGGTGCACGGACTTTGGTAGGAATGGAGTTTCCATCTTCGTCTTGCTTCTCGGCAGCAAGAGACTGGGTCAGCTTGTCAGTTTGTCTCTGGCGGGTGCTGCGGCGGGGTTCTGGAGAAACAATGAGCAAGTGTTTGTGGAACAATAACAAGTACAGGCCTTTGGACGACAACAGTGGAGTGTCGTCTGATTCAGAATGATAGAAAACAATGTCTTCAGTAGGAAGAGGGTTGCCCCTGGCGTCGAGGGCACACTGGTCGCTCATGTGGAAGCACTTGAGTGGGGAAGTGCCTCTTAGTAGCAGCGAATTTATACAATTCCGACTGCTGAGAGAACTAAAAAGGAAAGGGCTCATGTGGCTGAAAATAAGCACGGTGTCAGCATGGGCGCGACCAATAAAAATTGTTACAATGCTATCCCGACATTGAAATACCTGAGGCGAGCACTTGGGGGTCAAGGAACGGGGATAACCCGCCACAGCCAGCGTTGGGCGCGACCAATGAGCACTGTTAAACCTAGCCGACACGGAATAGTCCGAGCTGCTCCCAAGCGGCCTCGGGTCGCAGGCAGCGCGGAGGTGGGAATCAGCATTTCGAGGCCAAGCGGGGCGCTTGCAGGTCAAAAAAAAAAAAAAAGAAAACAATGGGGTTATTGGTCGAGCAGGCGTTGGGCGCGGGCAATAACTGCCAACTCAATGGCTGGCATCTCCAATCAGGGGTGAGAGTGCTCAAGGTCGGGGCCATTCAATTGAAAAATCAAATTAGCAATTTCGGGAGGTGATCAAAGAATTAATTCTGTGTACCGCAATTTCACAAGACGGGTCGAGGATGCCAGTGGCCGGAGTTAGCAAGCCAGTATAGAATTTTATAAAATTTGATACAAGAATTGAGGCAAAATTCGGCAGATAGTCGGGAACGATGATATGATACGAAGAGTCCAGACACGGAAGAGCTGGTTTGGTCCAGATCGGCATGTAGCAAATTAGTGAAACATTAGACTGAGGCGAAGGGAAGGATGGAGAAGGACACGGTGAGTGAAGTGCAGGCGTGGGGGTCCAAAGCAAAGCTGTCAACTGATCGACATCATCATTGCGGGGCTTGAATGTTTGAATTGTTCGCGACTTGCCGGGCACTTCAGGGACGCTTCGCTTGATTTTCACCCCCATTTCGCAGTACTTTTGAATAGCCGTATGTACGGTTTTGACGCCGTATACGGCCGTATTTTTGACGGGTATTACGGTATACGGGACGGCATATGCCGTACCGTCCAATGAGAGGCTGAAAGGCGCGACGGGACGGTACGGCGACCGTTTTACGGTTGCCGTACAACCGTCTATTACGGTGTCGGCCAGCAGCCCTATCCTCAAGATCATAATTGGCTAATTTCTTTCCATAGGGTGTTCTCCGCCATCCTTGAGAAAGATCGCAAGCGACAGGGTTCCAACCCGGACGAAGAAATCCCCGACTCCGCAACTGTCACTGATGACGCCGGCATTTCTTACCAAGCCGACATTGACGCGGCGATTGAAGCCCGCAATCAGGGACAGAGCCTTGACGCAGAGGCAGTGGGGGAAGATGCAGAGCAGCCGGCGGTGATCGAGGGTCCTAACGAGAGCTCTGAGGCGCAAACCTAATGCTCATATTGCAGTCCAACCCGTTTTCATTTCATTAATTCAATTTTTCATTCTGCAATTGAGCGTGA
This sequence comes from Mycena leptocephala, assembly GCA_029378395.1. Taxonomy (NCBI): domain Eukaryota; kingdom Fungi; phylum Basidiomycota; class Agaricomycetes; order Agaricales; family Mycenaceae; genus Mycena; species Mycena leptocephala. The sequence goes on along the minus strand of JARJLF010000985.1, from coordinate 25,971 downwards.
TTCGTGATTCAACCTGAATTTGACCTTGATGCGAGGCAGGAGTATACCTAGGATGTGCGAGAAATTTTCAATCGCATTGACCCAAAGTCGCTCTGGGTTGTTAGCTAAAAAAAATTATGGATAGGCGCCGCATTCAAAGCTATCACACATGTAGCGTATGGTATATTATTCAACTGTACATTAAGCTATGGATCAGCTCGAGTAATGCCAGGGCAGCAGGGAATATTATACCTGGCTTCCACCACTTCTGTCCAGCTGGAACCAGGTTGGCCTGGATCCAGCTAGTATCCATTTAACGGAAAGTCTGCATTCTATATGTCAGTCAGGAGAACTCTTGCTGGGCGTTCCCTGTGAAACTAAGATCGGTTCTACCTGGATTTCAGCTGCGTTTCATTTGGGTGTGTACACTGGCAGGTGTAGTTCAAGTTCAACATTGGACTATATGGTTCCTTCATGCCTCACCCTAGCAGAGCTTGAACGGGCCACTTTATAAGCATTCAACTTTGTACGGTACATGACCATGGAAATGATATTTACTGCGCACGGGATGCACATTTGAAGACTGTCAATTGAAGAGCATGTGAAACGGTATTTACTCCAAGGACTTGTATCAATGAATGAAACACTGTCCTATTAGTATAATGGTTGTGTATCAAATATTTGACAAGCTGTGGGCATACAAGTTGCCCAATGCAGCAGCTGGGCCGGACTCGATCTTTTGACTATTTTTGGAATATATCAGCAGAAACACAAACTGAGACAGTTCCACGTGCAGGAAATATATTATGGACACTATTATGTTTATATTATGACCATTAACTCGAAAACATTCTTTTTTCAGGGCATCACTTGGCGTCAGTTGAAGGTGTGACGTGACATGGGGGCGTCAATCTTCGCCTAACGGGCGTCACACGGGGCGGCACTGGCGTCACGCTGGCGTCACTTTCACTGACCCCGCCTAGATGGGGGGCTGTGTAGCAACCGTGTAGTGAGTCTAGGACGGAACTTGCCTATGTTCAGACTCTCCCGCATCTGTCATTGTTCACCGACAAAATAGGCACCATTGTTCAAATAGCGGCAACGGGAGGGTTGCTGGGGAATTTTGAGCTGCGTTAACTCACTCTTACCAGTCCTCTAACAACAGTATCAATTTTTTACCCCAATGAGTGCCATTCCTTCATTTTTTGCAGGTCAATTCAGTTGTCCCAAGATCAATAAGATTTGCCGTTGTTGGGCAGACTGGTAATCTATTAGGAGGCTATAATATCTGACCATGGCCCTAGCATTATTCCAAGAATTTTTGAGCTTTACGGTTACTTCCATATAGCGGGGTATTTCAAAGGCCGAACCAACTACCATGCGTTGGGGAATCACACCTGGGAGATTTGTCTATATAACCGATGCAAGCCATGCGGAGCCAATCTAGTCGCGATTAATATTTGGTCACGCAGAGATCATGATTCTCTGGGAACCCAGGCAAGCATGCAGTTGGGATTCCCAGTGTAGTTTGGGGACCGAGACCGACACGGCGTACTGCATTGCAACCTCTTTTAAAACTGAGTTACGTATCATCAGTGCAACCCCGGCCTGGCAGGCACACTTGGTACGTTTTCCATGACAACACCCTTAACCCAACTTTTGTTCAAGTGAGAAAAATGGCGCGGAACGTGCGGAAGCGTACTTTTTTCCTGCGCTCCGTGGTAGCAGGAGCAAACAACCACGGGGATGATATTGATGGTACGAGATCTCGTTCAGTACTAGGCATGACCGGCGTTTATTTGCTAGGGGGGTTGGGCGGCACAACACGGTGATGCTGAATTCTGACAGCCTCTCTCCATTTCGTTCCTGAAATGGACGGCCACGAGTAGATCTTTATGCTGTCCAGAAGGGCTAATTTTTTTTGACAAAGATATTGTTGGGCTTTTTTCCGGCGACGCTCAATATACCGAGGGTCTAGACTGCCAATTTCCTTCGACAAAAATATTCCTTTAGGATACAAGCCCAATACGCCGTTTAAACCCAGCCCGAGTTCCGTCCATACAGTGTCTTCCTGTGAGGTAAGGTTCCGAATTTATCTTTAACTCGAACTGTCCGAGACCGAGTGACTTATTGGGGGGACGTTCCCGCCGCCATCCATATCATTTTCCTTGACAAAGGTATTCCCCATGCGAACACGAAGTGCATCAGAACATTCTAAAAGGCAGACCGTCATAGGTTGGGGACCATTCACTCGAGGCAAACAACCCAGAAATGAAGACCACATTTGCTCTGCACTCGATGCCCGCGCTGTAAGCCCAGCTAGATCCTATTGTGCCATTCATTGAGGCGTTTAGCGCAGTCGATTGACCCTGGTTGCACCTGGGTGGTGAGCTGTGGTGGCCTCGGTGACTGCGGGCCTTCCCATGCATTGGTGAGGGATACTCTTACGATGAACCCGGCATCCCGACGTTGGCCCCCGGGGGGACAGTGAATGCTACGTGCGCGCCCGCATGCTCCTGCGAGTTTTTCTGTGGCCCCGGACCTTTGTGCAAGTTAAAGCGTGTTCGTTGAACCATTACCAGTCGGCACTCATATGCGCAGCTCAAGGAAGGTGATTGACCCACCGATGCAGTCCGTAATCTTGGCGATGGAGGTCGTGCCGACGATGAACGCGGTGACGCCTGTGTGAACTTTGCCGTTCAGAAACCAACACCCAGAGAAACGAAAGAAAAAGAAAAATACAGAGAGGAAAGAAGACAAAAGAAAAAGGCAGGGAAAAAATCGACCGTTGCCGAACTAAAGCTCTTCATTCGTTGGATCGGTTCGGAACGGTAATGGCAAGAGTCAAGTGCATTATAATAGCTTTCAGTATTCAAGTAATAACCACTTTGCGAGTCGGTTCCATCGCAGCCTTGAGACTAATCGTCTGTGTTAGGCTGGTCAAGGGGATGGGGATCCAAAACCTGAAGGTCAGTGTTGTAAGTCTGCGTCAACACACATCGCCAGAAATTTAACTAGAAAAAAATTCTGGTATCCGGTCCTCGACGGTGTCTGCATATTCCAGTATAAGCGGGATGAATGAATATTCCTAACTCAGTCTAAGGAGAAGCGAAGAGGCCCTCAAATCAAGTACTAGCTAATGATATGATTTTCCAAGGATGGTACAAGGATGGTATGCATCGTATACATTCCTATTGCGTGTCGTGTCGTGTGAGGTCGTTGGTGAACATCAGTAGATAGATTGGAATCGACTGCGTAGCAACAAACTATACAACTCTTAAGTAGTTTCCGATCCATACACACCTCGGCGTACGTACCTATTTGTATCCGGACGGCCATCCTCCTCTCAAACGCCTGGGCCGACCCACGGAGTTCAGTTTCACATCTTCCCCACCAGGCCGACCCACGAAGCGCACATCGAGACCAGCGCTGCCTCGAAGCGGTTTCCATCCACGGCCTAAAGATACCTAAAGCTAACCCGGGAACTCACCACCGGCGGCGGAAGGAGCGGAGTCCTGCGAGGCGGAGCGCGGGCGAGAGGAAAGCGGAGTCCGCGTCGTATAGGCGCTGTACGAGACGGGCAGAGACATACACCCAGCGCGAACACGCGTTGCAGCGCCAAAGCGTCGAAGAGGCGGTTACGTTGGGAAAGAGAGGTCGAGCATGAACGCGTGCTCTAGGCGCGCGATGGGCGGCGCCCGCGCTGCGGCGAGGAGGGTGTAGAGGGTGTAGGTGCTGCTATGCGAGGAGGGCAGGGATACGGGCACGGACACGCAGCGCAGAGCCAAAGCCGCGAAGAGGCGGCGGGTACGCGGTCGAGAGCGCAGGGAGCGTGGGGACTTGCTCTGGGCACGCGATGAGCGGAATCGGGGTCGGGGAGAGAGGGACAGGAGGACGGACGGCAACGCCGGAGGAAGGAGCGGCGTCGCCGTGAAAGAAGAAGATGTACGCGAGGTTCGGTGCATCGAGGCCATGGGTGGCTGCGTAGTCTACATAGAGGCGGCGTAGCCGCGGGATGGGCGTCGGAGCCGGGCGGAGCCCGCATGCGATCAGGTGAGGTTGGGTGCAGCACGCAGCGCGCAGGATCTGGAGGTGGTGCCCAAGGCGTTATCTGTGCATGTGCCCAAGGCCAAGACGCGAGTGAGGATGGCCATGGATGGGGTGCGATTTGTACTGCGCATCCGTGAGGAACACCTCCCGCAGCGACGGCATGCGCAGGCAACAGCGGCTCGGGATTCGAAGCGGCGGAGCCAGGTCAGCCGGGCTTTGAGGGACAGTCCAATTCAGGCGCGTCGGACGATGGGCGGGGTGGAAGCCCCGATATGACGTGGAAATTGCAAGGGTGCGTCTGAAGAGCGATGCACCGCGGAAAGAGATGAGACGCCGCTTCGTGGATTGAAGCATCGATGCGGATGCAGTAGATGACCACAGACGCACATCCGCCAGCGCCAGCGCTTATTGAGGAAAGCGGGACAGCATGGAGGGAAGGTTGCTCAGGATCTCGGGCGGGAGACGTGTCTGGCTTCGGGTGAGTCGTTATAGACTTCCGTCACCACCCTCACGTGCCAAATCGCGTCTCATGGTGGGACCAAATGCGGCCAAACACTGTCGCGCACCTCGGATTTAGTGCTCTAAGCACAAGTGCCCGACCTCGTAGGGAACCGCACCAAATTGGCAGCGGAAGAGTGAGTGTAATGTTTCCTGAATTCTCTCTCTCAAGGGCGAAGAGGCCACAGAAATTCCTCCATCCCGACAATTTGTCGCTGTCATCTATTTCCTCCGCTCTCCTTCCATCCTCCTGCCGGAGAAAGCCAAGTCCAAAACACGCAAAACCCCCCCAAAACTAATGCTGGCCAAAAGTACGATACTGTATGTAGTATTTCACAAACTATTTTAAGTTTGCCAAGAGGGCATAAAACTTGCGGCAAATCCAAATTCCGAAGGAAAAAAAACCTTTGCGGCGGAATAAATGTGCTTTTTGACCGCCATATTACTGCAACAGCACGCTTTGTAGGTAGGTAGGTAGGTAGGTATTATTACACGGCCGGTCCGAATCACGAACGCCGGTTCCAGGGATTTTCCCGGTGTACAAAGCAAGCGGAATTACGCCATCGCCCCTGGACTCTCCTCTGATAATCTAACCCTAGCTCGCAGACCCCACAGGTTCCCCCATGCCCTACGGTAGAAACTAGCCAACGGAAAAGAGCATACAAACACCTGGATTAAGCCTATCAGTTTTTGTGTCTACTTCGATGCACGGGTAATTTATAGAACACTTCAGGGACATTATGCATACCAACCAGTGTAATTGTTGAACGCTCGTAGATTGGGCTTCTAGTAGCTCAATGAAATCGAGTTCAACATTCATGGCAGGGTACTAGCTATAATGAATGATCCATGTACTGCAGCTTTTCTAAAACAAGTTGATGAGTCGAGACTCGAGAGCTTAATCGAAGATAGAGCTTCGCGGTGCCCTAGTGTCTTCATCATAACCAGATAGTGTCTTAGATAAAGCGTTTTCGTGCGGTAGGCATGTCCTTTTGAGGTCTTTAAGTGACAGGAGTTATTGCAGAAATACCAAAAGAATAATGAAGCGACCGATGCGGAGCGGCATAATTCCAGTGTCATTGAACAGTGGTGCAAGCGAGGATTGGGAATGGAAATTCAGGATTCGCTGAGGGAGTCAACCTGCGTGGCGCATAACTCGTTGTCACGGATTTCAGTGTCAGACGGCCTGTTGAGTACTCTATTCCCGTGATCCTGTGCGCTACCGCTGTGCTTGCCTTTGCTTTGCCAAAAATATTTCTGGTGTCTGTTCGGAAGTTAATTCCGACATATTTTTCTTGGGTCATAACAGTCAGCGTGATTTCTCCAAGTTTGAACACGAGGTTCGCAGGTGCCGGACCAAAAAATCCTATCGGTTGTCTTGATCATGTTGACAACGATGAAGTTTAGTGAGCACCGCGTGGAGAGTGTGTTCAGTCTGCGCTGCAATCCTGCGGCCGAGAGCGGATTAGAGGTATATCGTCGGCTTTGGGCCAGAACAGTGATTCGGATTCCAGATAGAATACTGTCATCTTCGAGCATGATTAGCTCAGCCATGAAGAAATTCCATCGGACAGGGGACGCGGGGTCGCCGGTAAGTAGGCCAGTGAGTGCCTTGAATTCAGTAGAGGACCGAGGTACGGTCTCCGTGTCGGATATCATATTCCATCTTTTGGTCCAGCATGCGCAGCCAGTCAAATAACGCGACTTCCATCCCCATGCATAGGAATTCAACCACATTGTTGGATGATCTGTTGACGGGAAAGCTTTGGTTGTATTCAGTGTCCACATAAGTTGTGAGTCGTTTCGTACGATCCCATTCCTTCACGGCGTACGCAGTGTAGGATAAAAGGGGTATTAGTATTTGTTCGGTACCCCTTCCTGACTCTGTTCTGCTAGTCTGGTATCACCCCGTGTGGGCCTTGACTCAATCTGTGACGTGTTTGTGGATCACCAGCGTTGGGACTGAGAGTAGAGCGCAATTATGCGATAGCTATCTGGGTCCGCGCCATTCTTCCCCTTCTCCAGAAATTTGATCATGATTGTTTGACTCAGATGGATGGCTCAACTTATGAGTTCATTTGTTCAAGGCAAAATATTGCGGGAGAGGAGACGACGTAGGTAATCTACGGGTATCCCAAAATACCGCGGTACGTAATGAGACCATGCGGCGGGGGTCCAGACTCAAGCTGAGCTGCCTGGGAAACCGACGAAGCGCAATGATACGCGGCGGTTAGTGCTGACTGAGCACCGGAGTTGACGTGGCAGAGGTACGTAGGATTTTCCCCAAGACTTTCCCTCAGAGATATACCGTCCACGGTGAGGTGCCCTGGTGAGGGGTAGGTATGTACATGTCAGGTAGGAAGATATTTGGGTTGTGGCCCGTGGGTCAGGTTCGACGGCCGACAACACAGAAAAGTGCCCGTGGTGGAGGCCGGACCAGTCAAAACGGTAAAACGAGGACGATGTCTCGGGCCCAGTGTGCTCAGAGTAGTGGGTGCGTATAGCGCGTAGCATATACGGGCACTTCCTCGAGGGTTTTATGGGTTTTCGAGGTCGTTCGACGAGTTTGTGTTTTGATGGTGGGAGAACAAAATGATGAATGGTGTTTCTAATTTCATCGCATCAAATTGGTCATGGCAAGAAAAGCGCGAGAGAGCCGAGTAGCGCCGGACAGGTGGCGTATTGGTGCATACCATTCAAAAGCCTTGAAGAAAGTGTGTTCTGTTGCGACTCTTGCGAGTCTCAGAGTCAAGTTTGTCTCAATGTAGATCGTACAGCAGAAACCCCTCCCCCGCCTATCGCCATCCGTCCACTTCATCGAAATCCATTCTTCTGCACCGCTGTAGTATGAACTCGAGCCCGGGAACGATTCTGGTCTCAGGCATTCAGGACACTGTAGTATTTCGTTCAAATCAACACTGGGTGTGACGCGTGACCCAAAAAACCAATTCGACATCTCGACAACAGCCAAAATTTGGCGTGACACTAGCGAAATTTTCGACATCAAAACAAAAAATTTGGCTTTTTTGGGTCTTACAGGCAATTTTGAGCCCTGTGTGACGCTCGGGAGGTTCGACAAACGGCCGCGTGACGCGTAACCCTTGCCAGATTTCGATATCGATAGGGGGGTGCGTGACGCGTGACTGTCAATTTGAACTACAGTATCTCGGCGTTCCTCCCCGTCATAGGGACGGAGCAGTGCAAAAGCCACGTTGGCGAAGCGCTATTCGGAAGCCTCGGGATAGTCGAGGCAGGAACGGCAATTCGGTGTGCCAGCGTGTCTGTTCGGACTGCACAGTTGCTTGCGGACGCCGGTTTCAATCTTGAAGGATCCGTTGTTGCCATGATATGATGGGTACTGCTAGATCGCAGCGAGGTCCACGGGAAGCCGCGTTGGCGTTGAGCGGCAAGACAAAGGAGACAGCAGGGGAGGAGTGTGTGGAATACTTTTCAGGCTCTGTGCATTTTCGCATGTTCTCTCGCGTGCCTTGGCATCGCACCGTACGTGCGCATAATCATGCAGGGTCAAGAATCATCGCCGCCTGCCTGGACCTATCCGCTGGGATCGTTGGATCGGCAGTATCCGTCATTGTGACCCAATTTATTATCCAGATCCGCGTCGCAGAAATTCTGCAAACAACACTGAATGCAGGATTAACTAAACGCAACGTACACACACATTATGAGAGGCACCACATTCCATTCACGTGCAGCACATTCGTCAGAAGACCCAACACATTCGAAGCATAGGCGACACCTTATCCGGAATGCGACACATTCTGCTGAATGGGTTGCAGAGTCAGGATAAACCAAAGGCAGCACACACACATTACTGGAGGCGACACATTCCAATCGGGTGCGACACATTCAGCTCAGAGGCACCACATTCCAAACAGAAGCGACACATTTTCTCCGGCTTAAACACAAACATAACAGAGTCACGGAGCATCTCACCGAGTCGCGCCGAAGCCGAACCTTCAAAATAACACTGGTCAACATGGCCTGCGCATGGCGAGGCATTGTCAATGACGGGAACCCAAATCCACTCCATAGATGACCGAAAAGTGTACCTTTAATTAGAGAAGGTATAAATACTGCAAGGCAAACAATGTGATCTACGCCAATTTAGTTCATACTCTCCAGAAATACCCAAGACGAACACTGGTTTTGAACCATATCAGAATGGATGCGTTGGAGGAACCTGAAGGAAGTACCTTGGAGGCTCTAACCTTTTTGTTGCAGGGATGCCCCTCACCGACCCGTTTGTGCGCTGGAATTCTGTGACGTACGAATGTCAACTTCTTGCCGAGATAAATTATAAACGTACATGATCTCGTCATGACGGTTCACCGGAATTCACAGTCAGAACCGGGGGCAAAAGCCGCGCAAGCAGATTTTAGTCCACGTAGTCCGGTATTATGTGTGCCCGATACTTTTCCTTGGAATTTGGTACTACAGGTGACGAAATGCTGACAGTGGCTCCTCGACGGCACCTATTAATTAATTGGTGGAGAGGTGTGTAGATATTAAAACAAAAACCTGAGGTTTTACACGGCAATTCGAGCATATCCAGCCATGAAAATCCTTCAGGACTGGAATTTCAATCCATGGGAGATATAAGAGTCGTGGCACATTGGATTGGACGAAGCTGGGAGTAAAAATCTCGGAAATAATCAACTCGCTTGGCAAACACAACGCGAACATGACATACATGCATATTTGTGGAAGGCAATCAGCTGCCGAGCCGAGAGGCTGTGAAGAAGTTCATGGTCCGTCGAGGGCAAAGATATACCTGCTGCAAACACGACAAGCTCAATACATAATGTGTCCTGTGCCAGAAACTTTTTGAGAGTGGATATTTCGATCCATTCGTTGTCGAGGAACTTCGTTGCATCGGGAATAAGGTACTCAGGAAGCATAAACCTATCGGTAGGCACATTAAAAAGGTGGGGATGTGACATCACGCGACGTACATTGTTTCTGAAGGTGATCAGCTGCCGAGCTGGCAGGCCATTAGGGAACTCAGAGTCATTGGCTGTGTGCTTCAATGGATTCATACCTGCGAGAGACATCTTTGGCGTGCTTTTACATCGAGGACGTTGTCCGCGAAGGGTGGTAGTGGTCAGAGGAAGAAGCGGGAGGAAAATGCCAGAGCCCCACGTGACAATGTCCGGAAGAAGCGGCGCGCGCTTAGCGCAGCTATGCCAAGCACGACACATTTCTAAAAAGGCAAGTGTCGCACAGGAGGCATCCGCCACCGCTTATGGATCCATAAGCGGCAACCGCATATGAGCGGCTTATGGTCCGCTTATGTGTTGCTTAATTGTGTTTTGCTTTGTAATCTAAATTGATCCCAGCTGTGTTCGAATCTGCGTGGATGCATTCTTTTTCAAAATCAGGTATTTTCCTGGAGCAGTCTAGAGAATGTCAAAATGCACTGTGCCTTGAATTTAATAACTCATTGAACAGTCTTGCAAGTAAAAGCTCTGTTGAGAACTTGATTGGCAGGTATTTCATACCTGGGGAGGGTGAAAATTAATTGGAGGCAAAAAAATCAAATCAAGTTGGAGCAAACAGTGACAGTCCTGTGTGGACTCAGGTTTTCTCAGAGTTGGTCCATATATTCTGATCTGTTGATCCCAGATTGAAGATGCCAGTATTTTCGAGTTCTTGAATTTTGATGATAAGTTCACTGACCCAATTACATTCAAATGGATGCATGAGTCAGACAATGAGGGTGGAATGTTACTTAGGAATGGAAGAGGGATGGGAAAATCTTACCTCAGTTCTTGTGCTGAGATATGGGGCTCACTTTCTGATGCATAAGCTTAAGGTGTACTAGAATTGTATGCTTTCCTAGCACTGCTTCCAAGATGTCTGTACTGTTCTCCTGTCAGTATGGTGTGCCAATGAGCTCACTCCTCAAATCATGCATTATAGGAATGGATGCTAATTGAAATACAATTGAATCACAAGGAGCATATTGTGGCACACCCGAGCATGTTTGCAGTTAGCAGTGCATTGTTCAGCACATCTGCCCAAAGAAAAAAACCCAGATTTTATGTTGAAATATGGGTTGATTAGAACAAGCATATTTAAGACAGGATCCTCGAGGGGGGCCCCTTGATCCGTACCACCACCACGGTCAGATTTCCCACGCCGTTGGGAGGGGTGTGCGCGACCGCAAGACGATGAAAGTGACGCCCGCTGGTCACCGGAGTCTAGCGGAGACGCACAGACAGCGTTCACCCCCCCAGTGGCGTTAATACGTCGACGTCCGGCGCAACGTCGCCCACATACCCGAACAATGATTGTAACCTCATATACCTAGTGACCGCTAACACCGCCGCGGCCGTTCCCCAATCACGACCACTGTATACCGAGTCCTGGCCAGGGTCAGTGAGCCCTCCATCCTCAATGTTGTGAGCCACTCCCCCTCCCCGGCGCAAAACCCAGTCTAAATCCGGAGTCTTTGTGCCGCGGGTTCCCGGGATAGTTCTAGTCACCGAGCACCTCGTGGATACGACGGCTTCCAGTCGGCTTCCCACGAAACGTCGAAGAACAGCAACACGTTTCACCCACGTTCCACACCTTTCTCTCATCCCATCTACCACGTCCGCTCCTCGTCGGCGTAATACGCCTCGACGACGACCTCGGCGCCCTCCTGCACAAAGAAAGACACTCTCGATGCTGGTCGTCGAGCAGGTCCTCTTTGTCAGCAAACCGTTCCCGGACAACGCCACGACGGTAGGTCCCACTTCTCAAGAATGTTTTATCATTTCATTATCTTCAGAATCACCCGCCTCGCGCATCGATCCTTTTCACGCAAAATCGCGCATCGGCGATGTCCTGTCCAACGCGTCACCCAGCACCGGAGGCTTTGGGGGCCCAATCCCCTCTCGCTCTTTGTCCCAATGCACATTAAATATCGCGGGGGAGGTACGCATCCTCTCTACCCCAACACACAGAACTCAAACCCAGTCTAAATCTACCCAGAACACCCTCTCCCCATACCCAAATGGCTATCACCCGTGGCACTAGCGCTCGCACCACTTCCCCCACCCCTTCCGAGAACAGCGACATGTACTATGAAGACTCCAACAACCGCTACGCTAGCCTCTCGCCCGCTCCCAGCCAGACCGCCGACGCGCTGGGTTGGGACAGCGACGCACTGCCGACACCTGGTGTACCTCGCCACGACGACACCCCAACCCCCAACCGGCTCGCGCGCCCTCTCCCGCCTCTGTGGTGGTGCTTTCGGAGGACGAGTTCCCCCCTCTCCCGGCTCCCACCCCGGCTACCGTGACTAAACCCCGCGCCAAGGCCAGCAAGGCAAGTAAGGGAAAGGGGAAAGTCAAAGCAGGTACGCTGCCCAGTACCGCTCCCTTTCCACATCTGACACGTCTCATAGCCCCTACCGCGGCCGAGACCCACGCCAACGACAACGACGACCCTTTCCTTGCCGCAGACACCGCGCAAGCCATTGCCGCCTCCCTCGGCCTCCCGTCGCCATCGGACCACGCGACGGCGGGCGCTTCATCGTCCCGTCGCCCGGCGGCGGCAGGCGCGGGGTCCCCGAGTAAACGTCTGCGCTCCAACTCCGCAGGAGACGCGGGCCCTGCCCCTTACGCCGCGGCCGCGGCTACAGGTACCCCTACCTTCTACTAGCCCACCACTATACTTACCGCATCCATAGCCGCGTCTGCGACCGCTCCCATCGGTATACCCGCCGCCGTCCGCGAGGTCGCGCCGGTGACCACCCCTGCCACCCCCGCCCCTGCGCCCACTGTATCCCCCGGACCCGCCCCAGTCGCCGCGCAACCCATCGTTGCACCTGTCGTTATACCTGCACCCGCTCCAGCCGCTGTGCTCGCACCCGCTCCTGTAGCTGCGCCGGCGCCTGATCCCAACGAGGGGTTGCCCCCCATGTGGCTCACAGCGGACGGAAACCCCCCCCGCGGCTCGTACTTCCCTACGCCGGCAGGGGGTCTCCCCGCCATCGTGTACTCGGAAGAGCAACTCTTCCACGACGTTCCCGCCGACCTCCTGGGGATGTATGAGGAGGTGGCTTTCCCCAAGTTCTTCCTCTTTGTCAGCGGGGGCAACGGCGCTGTCATGAAGACTCACGGCCTCATCCGGGAGGCCATCGGTAACTACATTAACATTGACCCCGCCGACTTCACCCTCGGCACCCCGCCTACTGCCGCGAATGGAACGAGCCCGGCCCCTTGGCTCACCGCCGACATTCCGGCCCCCCTCGCACAGGCCATCGTTGACGCCCGCATCATTTCCTCGACCGACATAACTCTATACCCCCTCCCGTACAACATGCCAATCATCGGCTTCGTAGGGGTCTTCGCTGGCTTTACACTTCCCAACACCACCGCGGGCGCGGACGTCGCCCGGGCCCGCATCCGCGCTGCGGTCAGCAACAACGGCGAGATCGCCCAGTTTGTTCAGACGCACCGCGACGCCTTCAGCCCCCAAGTCTCCGCGGAACAGGCGTGGGAACGCTTCCTCACCTCGGTCTCCGTGCAAGGCATTGTTCTCATCGTCAACAATACAAACACCGTCGCCTGGCGCCTCTACGTCGAACCACCCACCACTATCCGCGAGCACTGGAGCCGCCTACGCCGCCTGTTTGGCAAACTCCAAATCATGACGGCGCTTCACGGTACGGCCCGCCTCCAGCGTGCTTTTAGATGCCACATCTGCCCGTCCATCGACCACCCCACCGCGCTTTGCCCGCTCCCCCACCTCCCCGGTTGGCTCGGCCCTACCCCCGCCACCATCACCGCCCTCGAAGACGCGAGCCGCGCTGCCGCCGCCAAGGCCCACGAGCAGATGCGCATCAACGCCTTTGCCGGCGCTAGCAGCTCCAACCCCCGCCCCGGACCAGGCCGTCACCAAGGCGGTTCCGGCAACAACCCTCGGCACGATGCGAAGGGGAAGAAGGGAGGAGATCACAAGGGGAAGGGGAAACGTCGTGAACGTGATGATTTCTTTTAAACCCCCCTCACGTACACATTAGTTGCACCGAAACAATTTAGAGTTACGCGCTACCATACTATGCTGCCCTTTTCGCGAGTAATACACGTACTTGCCACTTTACTATGAGTTTGACTTGAGGCCACGACGATACAGATAATCCAGTATCTGGATTGTAAGTCAGGCTACCGCGAATGCAGCGCGCGCGCGTTGCTGCGCCGTTGCTGCACAAATACAACCATCCTTCTATTCCAACCTCCAATACCATGAACATACAACCAATAAATACAAGATATAGCGCCATGGACCCTCTTGGAACGCGAGAGGGTTTAGAGGAGCAGGCGCATCCTCCTCGTCAGTGCCCGCCGGCTACGAGATACAACAGTGAAACCAGCGGGAGCCGGGGCGACCGGGGGCCTAGCCCCGGCTATTCTCAGCGAGACCCCCCCGGCAGTAGCTCGACCGTTGCTTTGGCTGCTGCTGCGACTGGCGAAAGGCGACGACTCACGCGTGCGTGTATGCGCCGTGAAGGTGAAGACGAGGTTACGGTTGATCTGGACACGCCACCTGGGGGTACGGACCCGCCTTCCAACCCGCGAGAGATCAGCCGAGCAAGGGGTAACCCAAGTACGGCAAGAAATCAAGCGAGAAGGAACGCGCCTGGCCCCCGCACCCGGGACACGGCTGCAAATGCCCAAGTGCAGGACGGAGCCTCTGGCTCACGGCGACAACGTGCGCCGAGGGGATGCCCCCAGGACGAGGACCATGCTCCTGCGTTCTTCAACAGAAAGAGGGAAAAACAACAAATTGGAAACCCTAGAATAGGCCGCAACACCAGAGCTGAAATAAATCTGAAGGCCATCAATATAAATGGTATTAAAGCAACCTCACTGTCTCAAGACAGCCACAAGTGGCATGGGATCCACCGCATGATGCGCGAAGAGAAGATAGGTGCATTAATTGTCTCTGAGACGCATATGTCGGCCGCTCAGGCCTTAGAAGTACAAGATAGCTTCATGGGTAAACGCCTAAAAATCTTCAATTATGAATACCCTGAAAATCCCGCTGCGAAAGGCATAGCTATCGTATTGAACCGGGAGATTACAAATGTCGAAGGAGTGAAGGTTCACTACCTCATACCTGGTAAAGCAATCCTTGCAGTGGTTCCATGGCATGGGACGCGAACGATGACAATACTGGGGCTATATGCCCCAACTGAATCAGATGAAGAAAAAATTAAATTTTGGAACACTCTGTGCGAGCTTTGGCTTACCGTAGATCTACCGGTACCCGATGCCATAGGTGGAGACTTCAATGTCGTACCAGACGCGATCGACCGACTGCCGCACCGCGCGGACTCTGATGCAGTGGTGGCTGCATACTTGCGCTTCATGCGTCTGATGGAAGTCAAAGACGGTTGGCGGCAACATAACCCCGACACAAAAGCATATACTCACGTTAGTACCCGCGGGACTCTGTCCCGCATCGATAAGATCCTTGTCTCGCCCACCCTCATGAAATCTTGCCGACATTGGGATATTCAGGACACAGCTGGGGGCCTCACCGACCACCGCATGGTGTCGGTTACAATCTCAGCCCCAGGGGCTCCATATATAGGTAAAGGACGATGGACCATGCCACAGTTCCTACTATATGATAAAGAATTTATGAGCTTTTCAATGGAGAAAGCGATAGAATTGGAGGAATCAATACAGGATGAGCGCACCGAAACGTCCAATGCTCAAACTAAATTTAAAACCTTCAAGGATTCTGTCTTGATTTACGCCAAGATTCGATCAAAGACAGCAGTAGGTGCGACAGCAAAGAAAAAAGGTGTACTGGTACAGGAACGTGAAAGCCTCCTGGAAAATCAGGCAACCGGAACATACATTGAGACAGGGGGTGACACCAACCCTGAAGAAACTAGCAGTGATCAGCCTCGTACGGAAACCTCCCGAGTGGTAGCAGACAGGTCACCAGAAGAGATAGCCGGGTTAGTAGCCGCAATCGAGAAGAAAATTGACGACTTAGTTGATCGGCAGCGAGAGCGCCAACGACTGGAAACTAGAGTTCGGGGCTTTACAGAACTAAACCATATAACGAAGTATGCTGTAAGTCTCAGTAAAGAGACAAAGCCGAGGGACACCATAACGTACCTCCGCAGAACAGATATCGCACCAGAGAAAGGAAGTCGACGTTCCTCCGAAATGGCAGAGATTGCCCGCGATTACCACAACGGCATTCAGTCTGATGACATAAATGTGACTCAAAATGAGCGTGAAGAAGCCAGAGAAGAGGCACTTGCCTCACTACCGAACATCAACGGTGGGGTAGACATGAAGCCATTGTCCGAAAAGCTCACCGAAGATGACGTACTGAAGGCCCTTTTGGAAGCCGCACCTGGAAAAGCAGCTGGTATAAATGGGTTTGCAACTGAATTCTGGCGCCGTCTTGACTCCATCGACAAAGAAAATGCGAAAAATACGAATGACAGAACACCCCCAAAGAGGACATGCAACATCGTAAAAGTACTCACCTGGGTATACAATGACATTGAAGAATTCGGTATGGCTGAGGGGACAGAGTTCTCCCTGGGATGGATGTGTCCTCTTTTTAAGAAGAAGGACCCGACAGATATAGCCAACTACAGGCCTATCACAGTACTGAACTCTGACTATAAAATATTTACCAAAGCATTAGCGAACAAGCTGAGTAGAGTTGCCCCGTACCTTATACATAAAGATCAATCTGGTTTTATGAAAGGACGTAAAATTACAGATGCTATCTACCTCGCCATGGAAGTAGTAGAATACTCTGAGGACGACCTCCAAAATGGGGTCATTGTAGCGCTTGACCAGGAGAAGGCGTACGACAAGACACTACATCCATATCTGTGGGACACACTCCGGAAACATGGGCTTCCAGAAATGTTCATTAACACCATAAAATCCCTGTACAAATTCGCCGATACGCACGTAATCGTTAACGGTGAAATGAGCTCATCATTCCGAGTTATACGTGGAGTCCGCCAAGGCGACCCGCTATCTTGCCTGCTATTTAACCTGGCAATAGAACCACTAGCAGCAATGTTGCGGGAATCCGGCCTAAGGGGATACAACATACCCGGTGTAGCAGAAAAGGCCGTAGTCCAACTATTTGCAGATGACACCACAGCATACCTGAGTGAGCATGACAATTTCGACGATCTAAATAGGGTACTGGATAAGTGGTGTCTCGCATCGGGGGCCCGTTTCAACATTACTAAAACTGAAATCATTCCATTTGGAACCCCGGAGTTCAGGGCCCGCCTCCTTGAGACTAGATGCCTTCACCCCGAGGACAACCAGATCCCGGCCAACATCCACATAGCGAAAGAAGGGGAAGCAGTACGAATATTAGGAAGTTTTATCGGAAATGACGTAGACGCCTTTGGCGTGTGGACTCCGGTTTTGGAAAAAATCGACTCAGATTATGAGCGCTGGGCAAACCTGAACCCTACCTTGAACATGAGGAAAAACATTGACCAAATAGTGGCCGGCTCCCGCTCGCAGTACCTGGCACAAGTCAACGGCATGCCAGCAGCGGTAACAAAACACATACTTAAGGCGCAGAAAGAGTTCATGAATGACTCAAAGTCATCCATGATCTCTCGCGACACGTTACTAGCCCCACGGGAACTCGGAGGCATAGGGATGCTTGACATAGAAAGCAGGAACGAGGCTCTTCTGATGCTCAAAACTGCAGCACTCACTGAAGATAATCCGCAAAAGCGAGCACACTGGGCATCACTAGCGCTCCACGGCCTGTCGAAACGTACGGTCAAATCACCATCGGTAGCAGAAGAGGCTAAGACGAACCTTATGATACAAAACATAAAGGTCAACCAACGGGATCCCCCGGCGCTACACAAGACCATGATAAGATGCATAAACAAGTACGGCGTTAACTTCGCAACAGTTCACCCATCGGATGAAGTCCAGAGGGAAATGCCATTGTGGCACCACCCCGGCGAAGACCCCTTGAAACGACAAGACAATAATGGGAAAAAGGCGAAATGCCTACGAGGAAAGCATTCCGCGATGAAAGTCGGCAATGGACTAGAAATAGCCCAGCGCTTAAATAACCCACTGCACAATGCGCGTGCCCAATGCGCGTGCGACGAGTGTGATGGGGACAGAGCAAGAGGCTGCCTGAATCCTCACGCATGTGCCACTGCTTCCGCCTCCCGTCTGAGACAAATACTACCCAAATGGGTTCCACAGCTTGGAATAACAATAGCGCCACCCAGCGTGGCCGCACCCCCTGACCCCGGCGAGGACTCTGAATTCTTTTCACCACCAGGGGCCATTACCAACCTCGGTCAAGGCCTCCGTGTGATGACTCGCAGAGAGGGCGAGCCAAAAGAGCGCGCGGATCCACAAATCCGCCGGCGAGCAGCAGCAATACAAGCCCCCGAATCTGAAGTGATGTACATTGCCGGGGCAATACATACACCACCACGGAAAATGGCCTGTGCGGCATCAGGCTTATTCACCAAAGAAGGTGACACCCGAAACATGGGAAAGTGTTTACCAACTTCCGGGAACCGCTCCCCATACGCAGCTGAGCTTTACGCTGCATTAGAAGCTGTACGAAGTGTGAATACGACAACGAAACTTACCGTGGTTAGCACACAAAAGTATGTGCAAGATGCAATGAATAAAAAGCTCTCCGGCTGGGAGAGCATAGGATGGGTAGGAGTACAATACCGCGATGTATTACGCTGCTTGGCAGCAGAACTCAAGGCGCGGAAGGCGCCCACAATATTTCGAGTCGCGAAGCCAGGCACGCACGAAAGGACAATGTGCGGGCATGCAGCCAAACTAGCAAAAAGGGCCGCGAGAACCTCGATTGCCGGGGTCTGGGACCTTACGCTGCCACAGGGCACAGCCCTCCCTGGACTCAGCCTACAAGAGAATCGTCAACGCATTTTCTATCGAAGCATAAGAGAGGAGAAAGTGAAGGCACTGGCCCCGAGGCCATCAACAGTAAAAAAGCTGGAGGTTGTACGCCGAGCGACTGAAAATGTGTTTGGCAGAATTGTGTCCGACGCTGACATATGGAAGGCCGCGACAGTGAGAGATATACTTCCACGGAACGCGCAGTTCCTTTGGAAAGGCCTTCACAATGCACATAGAATAGGAAATTACTGGACACACATACCAGAGTGCGAAGACCGCGCCTTGTGCAAAGAGTGCGAGACGGTGGAAGATCTTGAGCACATCTTAACCGGTTGTACGAGCCCCGGGCAAGAGATTATATGGAAGGCTGCTGAAACATTATGGCTAGAGAGAGAGTCAACATGGCCAGCTGTGTCTTTAGGCACAATACTTGGGTGCGGCCTCGCTGAATTCCGTGACGACAAGGGCAAGCTTAAACGTGGCTCGCAACGGCTATATCGGATTTTGATGTCCGAATCCGCATATCTAATCTGGAAACTCCGGAATGACCGAGTTATCTCTCGGGCGGGTGCACCAGCAGCCGAAGAAGAAATTATAAACAAGTGGAAGTTTGCAATAAATCAAAGATTACAGGTGGACATTACGCTAGCAAATAGGCCAATGCGTGGAAAGCGCCCCGCGATGGCCAGTAAACTGGTCCTCGAGACCTGGTCCGGAATCCTGGACAGTGAACGTAGCCTACCGGCAAATTGGTTACGAGAGCCCAGAGTTTTAGTGGGTAATCGTGCTTTTGGACAACCCCAACCCCGACGAGAAAATAACCGCGGTGTTGGATAGCGCGACAGTCCCACACTGCCCTAAGGCGTGCGGAATGCATTTCTCTGGTGGTGGAAACCACTCTCTCTGGAGCTAACACTCCAACCTTTACCAACCAGATGGGCTAACCAATTGTTAGTTGCTACTGGCCAATGTACCACAAAAAAAAAAAAAAAAAAAAAAAAAAAAAAAAAAAAAAAAAAGACAGGATCCTCACTACAGTCGGCCTCATTTGCAAATATTTCTCAAACAGCCCTTGTATTAGATTTTAAAAGCCACCCAATAGAATCAAAAAGGGTTACCATCGCCTTGAGGTATACTTTATTGTCCAGTTGCTCAACTCACGGATGTATTCAATTTCCACTCCAGAGACATTGGCTTCCGAGGCTTTCGAACACTTCAAGGAGTTTCATGACCCAGATCTTGAATGTATGCTTTCTGATGAGTGCCGGCCTGTTGAGACTAATCTGAGTTCACACAGGCAGATTCTATAATATCTTGGCAACCTATTATCAGATAAGGGGTGATGTATCCTCTGCCACACGATTCTGTCAAGCTGCAATATCTTTACCAGTTTTAACTGGGAACACCAAATGGCATTCTCATGGATTGTGCAGCCTTGCATGGGTTCAATGGTACCTCGGTGATTACTCTGCAGCTCAAATGCATGCAATTGAGGCCCAGAGACTGGCCATAATTTCTGCAGATTTATACAGAGAAGCAGAGGCACTCCGTATTGAGGCTACTTGCTGTCATACAATGGGGAACTACACAAAAGCCATGTCTCTCTGCATCAGGGCAAGAGATATCTTAGGTCTTTGTGGCATGTCTCAGGGAGCCTTAGCCCATGACATCATGAGCATTCAGGCAGAAATCCACAAGCTGAAATCAGAATATGTTGAGGCTCGCAGTATCCATTCTAGTATTTTTGACAAAACCTCTATACAGGATCCCGACAATTACAGTTATGCTTTACTCAATGTTGCTGAAATTGATGTAATGATTGGTGCTCCAAAGGATGATGTGCAGAGGAATTGTGACAGAGCCAGAAAAATGCTAGACATTTGGGGTGATGTTGAGGGAGTGATATTCTGTGATGTTATTCTCACAGATCTCTACCTGAGGGAGGGAAATTCATTGGCAGCAAAGACAATCCTTGAAAAGTCTCTCAAAATGAATCTGGAATACTCCCAAATGTAAACATATTGTCTGGAGCAGCTTGGCAATACCCGTTACTGGGGTGATTTGGATGGGATGTCCAGTTGGACAGCTGTTTATGTTGTGAATTCTCTTCAAAGAAAAGAGAAGCTCAGAATCTACAAAGCTTTTTAATTCCTTGGAGATGTTTTCCTTTCCCAGAATGATGTGTATACAGTCATCAGCCTGTTCACAGTTGCTCTGGAGGAATTTACCTAGATAGATGTCCATTGCAGCAGAGCTGAATGCATGCTCCAACTTGGAGACATTTCCAAGGGTCATGGTGACCTACTCAAGGCAGTGGAGTTCTGGGAAGCAGCAAGATCCCTGTTTGAACATTCCTCACAGGCCAAACAGGTTCAGTGTATTGATGAAAGAGTTGCCAATATCGGTGAAGATGTGCTGAACCAACGCAAAAACAACTTGGCTCGTCTGGCGGATCTGAATGCAGTGGCTGGGACTGTGGAGGAATTGGAGGATGATCTATCTAACATTGAAGACCTGGCCAAAATAGACATGATTGATGTGAAGGAGCCTGGTTCGATTACAGCCTGAGGATTCTAGGAAGTGTATGTTTTTGTTGGTGATTTTCTACATTGTTATTCATGGTTACTGATTTGATGTGGCCCCGTGGTTTGGTTTGAAATGAACAAATATATTTATTTGATAAGAGACTTGGATGTAATTTCAACCTCAGAAGCAAAGGGGGTGTTTTGTCAGGCAACAACACTGTCAGGACTGATGATTATTCCAAAATAGGTCAGATCCCGTAATCCAGACAGAATTTCACAGGGAGGATACACAAATAAACCACAGTCCAAAATTCGAGAAACATGAACCTCAATGTGTTTTGAATATGCTAGTTGGAAAAACGTTGAAACTCATTTGAATTTTTCCAGCACAGATAACACACATTTGAAATCATTGCTGATCAGCTTGAAAGCATTCAAATAATGTTTCAAATGTCTACATACAAATAGTATTGTAAATATGTTTATCATGTTTTTTGAATTTACTGCAGTGCCTTTTTACTTATCCTCCTTGTGTTTTAGCAAAATTCAACAAAAAAAAAAAAAAAAAAAATTGGAAGTGGCCCCCTCGGCGAAAAAATGATCTCTGCATCTCAAAACCCATGGGAGAGTCCTCAAACTCCCGACAAAATTTTGAAAAAAAAAAACCCAGTAACCATCAGTCAGGCAAAAACACAGAAGGTGGAGTTACAAGTCCTAAAATTTAATTTTAGGTCTCGTTCCTGTCTACCTGTTTCCCACAAAATTTCAGCAAAACTAAGTACCACGGCGTCCTTGAAGTTGTCATTATTTCTTGTCACTTTTGGTGCCGACATTGATTTCTCTGTTGCATAGAAATTTGTATCAAATACTTTTTATGGAGCAAAGACCATGTCAGCACAGGGCCTCACTGCAGGGTTGCTGCAATGTGGGCAGCTGGGTGATACAAGATAAATACTAGTAGAACATGGTAGATTGAGCTCTGGAGAATAGACTAGAATAGTGTAAAGAATATAACTGCCTATCCTAGGGTTTTATATACTGTAGGAGTGTTGTAACTACTGATCATCAAGGGGTCTTTGGCAATATGATTGCCCTTGTTGAAATGTGATCATAGTTGCAATAGGATCGGGTAGAAATGCGATCAGGGTTGAAATATCCCAGTCAAGGGGTCCAGTACCCGTGGCAAGCCCACATGCGAGTAACCGTAGATGGCCTGAAGGAACGAAATCAGACTTTCCCGTGGTGTGCGACTCGGCATTTGCGAACTTCGGTGTATATCTTGACAACATAAACCGCACTCCAGACAGTCAAGACTGTGAAGCCTATGAATTCGGCAATGTCGAGGGACATGGAACTTATATCAGGGGTATCAGGATGAGGCATCGTAACATTGGCGCCGAGAGCAGAAGATTCATTGGTATCCGTCTCAGTCGCGCCATCTGCCGGAGGGTCTGCACCAATAGTGCCATGCCTGTATTTTTCTTCAAGGGCATTTGCCCCAAGAGCAGCCAAGCATGCCAGGAAAGATATGATTGCCCTGGTGAGCGCATGGATTTTCAAGTTCGGTACATGTTGCAGTGTGCCATTGCCACTCACCATGCCATCCATGTGATGGGGAGATACAAAATGGTTGCCGGGGTCCAAGATGACCGTGTTTGTACATTTTTCACGTCAGGGTGGTTCTATTTAGACCTACGTTAGCAAAAAAGTACAGCATCATGACTGCGACATACGAGAAACCAAGGGTGGAAATTGTCTCCATGATCCCGGGTGTACAGGATGAGGAGTATTGTGTAAATAAACCCAAAGAAAGCAAATACCATGCCCAGTATTACAAAGTCCCGAGGAATGCGACTGTTTGAGATACTTGAAACAGCAAGCATTGCCAGGGCAAAACTGTTCAGCCAATTAGTGACTGTGTTTAGTTAATGCGGGATGAAAAGGTTACCCAACCAAAACCCCATTGACAGAGATCACCCACGTCTGTAAGTCATTTAGACGGGCATCTAACCGCTTCCGCGTCCAAGCAACTCGAGTGTAGAGAAAAGGAGGAGTGGTTAAAAATCGATGTGCTGCTTGTAAAGAATTCCAGACACTCCAGACAGATTGATGTCTATCTAAGGCTGGATTTGAAGCTGTATCTGAGCCTTTTTCCGCGAGGATATCTGGAGACACCAGGGAGTGTTGCAAAAGGGAAGCATGGAATTCCTCCAAAGCATGCTTCAGCTCAGCAATCTGCCCAATGTTCAAGCCAAGATCCTTCAGAGTGATGATGTCCGAGACCTTGGAAAGTGCTTCCACCGTCTTGAATCCTTCCTCGACCAGGAGTAATGAAATGGCAGCATCCAGTTCATACTGTTCACAAAATGCTTTGACATCCGTGCGAACACGTTTGCGGGAGGACACTAGATGTTCCGCCAATTTCGGCCCTTCGCCAGCCCAATCATTCTGTTCGCTGTATTCACCTGGACCACCGATGCCACCTTGGATTAAGCCGGAGTAGTCAATATTGAGTCACAGTAACACTACTCACCAGGAAAATAACTGTCTCCTCCCATGATCCCCACGGCAGTCCCACCAGCTCCCCCAGCTCCCCCTGTCCCTCCTAGAGAGATAAGGAATGAATTAGTCTAACCGTTCGATTGAAAAACCTGTACAAGTACCTTGGATCAGTGATATCACCTGGTCAGCTTCTAACGGTCTTCCGCCTCTCTGCACCCGTCCCCCAGGCCCCCCTAGACCACCGTGAATGTTGATGGTGCTACTAAAGGCATCAAATGCAATGGGAATATTCTTGCTGTCAGGTGCTATCTGGGATTCGGTATCTGTGCTCATGGCGGGAGGGTGTAGGGATGGTGTCCTCACCCTCCACAGATGCTTATATGCGAGAGCGGTGCTTCGAGAGTGCCACTGTCTTCGAAACTGTCATTCAGAAATAGCTTCGCGGACTTGAGGTGGACTTCTCAGCCAAATGGCCTGCGAGGTATATGCTTCGGCAGAAAAAGGGTGTTGTAATACGGGTCCGCCGTACAATGTACTCTGGATTGAGCCTAGCGATAAAATGAGGATTGGCATGGCCACGGATGCCCGGAATACTTTTGTGGACATCCGGCGATAGCATCTGTGGCGGTGCTATATACTGTGGTGTGCGTTTCACCCTGGTGTCACAGGGTGCCACCGCTGTGCCCACGCACGGACTATCGACGTAAATCGGATCTTCCGGGAACACCACCGAAATCGTTTAATGAAGCTTCGACAAAATGGGGTCCAGATCAACCGTTCTTTAACGATTACCTCGGGGTGTCATTGTACATGTTTGCGCTTTTCCCCATGTAGCATATCCCCTTCCTTCTTGCTCTTTCGCTGTGCTCATTTCTTGGCATCGAGGCCCTGAACATTCATGGGCACAGTTTTACACTTCAAAGCTCCATCTGGCTCAACAGCTGACCATAGCCTTTCTTGACAGGACGTAGTTCAAACGCTGTTCATCGGCGATCGCTGCAGTCGCCGCAGTCCAGCGATTGTTATCAAGCCGGGAAGCCACGTATTCCGCCGAAGACTCGGATTCTCGACATATAAACAGGCAGCATTCTTCGGACTAGCCATGTTTCGCCCACTTCTCTCGCGCCTTGAATTATTGCTTTCATTTGGTCTCTCCGTAGGGTAGCACAGACATATTGCTAATAAATACTATATCCCAAACCGATATCGGCCAGGATCAAGGGCATAAAAATACCAAGTAAGAGAAGCATAATCTATGTACGATCAATCTACACTACAAGAGACTCTTTACTATCATGCAAAGCAATATTCACTCCATCATCAGCGGAAGCCAAGGGAGTCTCGAGTGGGCTACGCGGCGGATGCAGCTCCGAGAGATAGGCTAATTCCTGGTGCTGAGCTTCTGCCATCTGTTGAGTGATGCTGGAGATCCTTTCATTGACCTTCGAAATCTGCTTTCCCTGGGATGACCGTTCAAAGAGCGGTCTTGCAGCTTCCCAAAGCTCAAGCGCCTGCGAAAGATCTCCCTGGGCTCGGGATATCTGTCCAAGGCGAAGCATACATTCTGCTTTGCTGCGATGAACATCCATACGAGTGAATCCCGCCAGGGCAGCGGTAAGCAGACTTGTCTACTATAGGCATCAAATGAAAAATCAGTCATTTCAAGGGTTTCATTTGGCCGTAAATGGCCTCAAATTGCCGAGCGTTTCGCCGGCCGGCATGCTCAGTTTAATTGGTCTGCGGCCGATTTGCTATCACCCTTGGAATGGCAAGGTTGCCTCAAGAT
The DNA here is from genome assembly GCA_029378395.1 of Mycena leptocephala. Classification (NCBI taxonomy): domain Eukaryota; kingdom Fungi; phylum Basidiomycota; class Agaricomycetes; order Agaricales; family Mycenaceae; genus Mycena; species Mycena leptocephala. Next base: position 703 of record JARJLF010000985.1, on the reverse strand, counting down.
TGACCACCAAGTTCCAACCACCCTTGGCCTGCTTCAGCCGGCCTCGATGGTGAGACTTCACCTGCGGACCAATTTTTATAATCCCTAATATTGCATTCCTTTAGCGCCATATTACTCCCGCGCGGTCAAAGCGTGGGTTTTCGGGCGGTCATACCTCATGTATTAAGCAGATGCCTCGTATCAGTATGCGCATGTTTGCCGATCACCCTAATTTGTCGTTTCTTTCTCATCCAGCTTTCTCCGTTCAAATTCCGTTGGCTCGGCCGCCTCAAGGTTTTTCTCTCACATTTATTTTGTAACATCAGAAATTAACTTCAGCCTTACCTTTTCTGTGCTGCTTTTATGACTTGGGATTGGGCCTCTTCGAGGCGGGTGCTGAACCTTTAGGTCAAGGGGGGTCTACACTTTCACAAAATCCCCACTATACCAACTTTAGGTTCAACGATTGGGAGAGCTTAAAATAATTGGGTTAGATGAGCTGCTCATCTAACCCAATTATTTTAAGCTCTCCCAATCGTTCTCATCATGAACACAACATAATATGTTTTACACAAAGTGGAATACTAACAACCATTCTCTAATACAAATAAGTTTTGTATGCTGATGCCCATCTACAGAGGAGGGGAGCTTATTCCATTCTCAAATGGCTTTAATCTTGAATATATTGTTTGGAAGAGTGCTTTTGTGGGTTGTACACTGCGCA